>OY757912.1:11479855-11482355 GCA_963585895.1 Sepioteuthis lessoniana | reverse complement strand
GCGTACTACCCTCATCAGCCTACAACCAGGGGAGATACCATTATTGAGGAGGCTAAGGTGGCATTCCCACCGATGAGGCCACCATCAGGTTTAGGCACCGGACAGGGTATTACTTTGTTTTATCAAAATGTCACGCACCTTCTTGTCTATATATATATATATATATATGGAGCCTAGCGGAGATATCGAAACCAACTTTATAAAAAATATTGAGCTATTTATAATTTAAACTTAAAATTAATAATAAGTAAGTACTATTTCTACTACTACTCATAATAATACAAATACTACTACTACAAAAATAATG
The DNA here is from genome assembly GCA_963585895.1 of Sepioteuthis lessoniana. NCBI lineage: Eukaryota > Metazoa > Mollusca > Cephalopoda > Myopsida > Loliginidae > Sepioteuthis > Sepioteuthis lessoniana. The sequence goes on along the minus strand of OY757912.1, from coordinate 11,482,048 downwards.
ATGATGATAATGATGCAAAATAAATACATGCGCACCTGGTGTAACGGTTATCGTCGAAGGAAATGACTACGGTGAACCAAGTTCAAATCCTGGATGTGGTTGTTTTTATTTCAAATACGACTAATAAATTTTGGAAAGGTATGAATGCAACTATTCTACATCAACTATGGGTAAATAGTAGGTCAGACTAAGCACGTTAAAGCTATTACGGTCAATGTTCTAGATTTAAAGCTCTGAATTAAAACAGTTATACTACACTCAAATATTCACTTTGTGTTACATCTTCTTCCCGTTAAATGAGGTTGGATAAATACATACACATACCAACTTATAAGTGTATACATAAGTGCATTTATACATTAATAGCTGCATAAATACGTACATTGAGGCGCTATTGGTGTAACGGTTAACATTGTAGGAAATGGACATAGTGACCCAAGTTCAACTCCTGAATGAGGCTGTTTGCATTTCCCATTGTATCAATATCCTTTAGAAAGGTAAAAATCCAACTATTCTCCCTCCAGCCACGGATCAATAATAGGACAGGCTGGATGCTTTAACCTTGGTATGGCAACCAGACAAGGACAATGAAAAATTTGATCCCAAAATTGTTAAAACCCACTTAGAAAATCGACAAAGTGACACATCCCGCCTTACGGGGGTTGTCATTAAACACATGCATACGTATATTCATACATACATGTATAAATTCATTCATATATATGTCATCCACAGACAGATTTGTTACATTTTATGAGAACTCTTCAGTGTGACTATACAGGCTAGATTCCTGAAGCTGGGATCGAAACCCGGTTGAATCAAACGCCAATCCAAGAGTCTACCACTCAGCCACGAGGAAACCAGCGCAAGCGACGGAAATTTAAACGCTTATGTATCACAATTGTTTTTGTTTACATACATCCACTTAACGGCTACCGAGAGCTCGATTTATATGAAGAGGCTTGCATTACGCAAATGGCAACACATTTACTTCCCTCGCTAGAGAGCTCAACCCTACAGGAGTCGGGGATATATACATATATATATATATATATATATATATATATATATATATATATATATATATAAGCAAAATTATTGAAGAGAGCGACTACGGTAGTACATATTGCAATGTGTGAAGAAAAGAATTACACTCATGAGTCTAAAAATTATTCAAGGGATAAATGCTTTAGAAATTGCAAAATTGCTGTTGTTAGTGTGTGTGTGTGTGTGTGTGTGTGTGTGTGTGTGTGTGTGTGTGTGTGTGTGTGTGTGTGTGTGTGTGTGTGCTAAAAGGAATACATTAATCATAGAATTCTCGTTCAATTTATGTTTTCACTGAAATCGATTCGTTAAAAACAAATTTTCTCTGTGAAAAATTGAAGACACCTGTTGATCCTATTGCACAAATAATTCTAAGATTAGTCTTGATCCAAGAGAAAAAAACAATATATATATATATATATATATATATATATATATATATATATATGTATATATTGTACTCTGGCAGTAGGCATAATTTTCGGAGAAACCGTTGCAAATCAAAAGTAATGTGCAGTTACGACAGGTTTGCTCATGGTTGACGTAAAGAAGATAAAATAATAGAGGTGATAAAGAATAGACGGTGTAGAACATTCCCAAATATTTCCTTGTGGATTGAAACTCGAAAAACTTCAAAAGTATAGCACCCCCCCACACTCACACACATATATATATATATATATATATATATATATATATATATATATATATATATAATAAAAACTGATTAAAAACAGGTCAATATAACCAAATCCTTATTGTGCTAATGATACCCGTAATCATAATTAACGAGACTGAGGAGTTAAAAATATTTTTGATGTTTATAAAGTGTATATATATATATATATATATATATATATATATATATATATATATATATATTTAATCTGATATATATATATATATATCATATATATATATATATATATATATATATGTATATATATATATATCAGATAAATTTATAAATAAAACGTAAGTGAACAAACACCAACTGGTGGTATCTATTTACACTTATCTTTTTGATATATATATATATATATATATATACATTTTATAAACATCAAAAATATTTTTAACTCGTCAGTCTCGTTAATTATGATTACGGGTATCATTAGTAAATGAAATGATTACTCTCCTTCATGATGC
>OY757912.1:11254855-11477355 GCA_963585895.1 Sepioteuthis lessoniana | reverse complement strand
GATATATCGTATGAAGTTCAGTAATCTATTTCAAGTATTTTTCTTACATTTATATCAGTCCAGAATATGACACTATAATATATGATGGTGAGGTTCCAATGATGCTGGAGCTTTGGGGAATGCGGAGCACTCCTTCTTTGGCATTGCATCCAGGTCCACTCAGGCCCGAAATGGTAGCATTTGATAGGGTCCTATGTATGGGTTAAATAGAACTAACTGCATAATATGCTAAACTGAATTGTTTGAATTAGAACTGTTTGACTAAACTGAATAGCTTGAAATAGAAATGTTTTTGACAATTAAACAGTACTTACATTTAAACTGCGTACTTATGCTAAACTGAATTGTTTGAAATGGAACCGTTTTTGATATTGAAACTCTATTTTCACTAAACTGATTTCCTTAATCAAGAACTGTTTTGACATTCAACTATGAGTAAATACAATCTGTACTTATACTAAACTGAATTAGCTGAATTAGAACTGTCTGAATAAACTGAATAGCTTGAAATGGAGATGTTTTTGACAATTAAACCGTGTACTCATACTAAACTGAACTGTTTGAAACAGAACTGACTATTTGGGGAAAATGGATTTGGCTGTTTAATAACATACAAAGGTTGATATACCATAAAACCCAAACAACTAACCAACCAACAGCTTTATATCAGTTCAAATGTTCCTATCGAATACTTATAATTTATACAAAAATTTATAAGTTATTGTTAATATTCCTACTTGATAATGACCTTTCGTTTATATGGCAACAAGTACTTTTATCTAACGTCAGTAATTTGCAAGCAATATTCTGAGTATGTCATTTAACTGCATCTGATGAGGAGATGCTAATTTGAAAGCATCAGAAATGTGGATTCTTCTTCATTATTATTCAGGTTCACTCTGACCGGGAGCGGTAGTACCTACGAGGAAAAAAAAAATGTTCAGTCTTTTACTAGGTATAATTAACGACAAATTCAATTTATAGTGTTAAATCGCAATACTTAAAACATTTAAGGGAGAATAAATAATAAATAGCCAAACTTCAAACCATGTAAGTGCATACAAAAAAGTGCTTAGTCTTATATTAGATAGAAATACTTGACGATGGCTTGGTTTGTTGGGTTTTATGGCATATCAACCTTTGTAGGTTATTTAACGCCAAAGCCATTTTTATGTAAATAATCGGTTCTATTTCAAACAATTCAGTTTCGCATGAGTACATAGTTTAATTGTCAATAACATTTCTATTTCAAACTATTCAAGCAATTATATATAACAATTCAGTTTAGTGTAAGTACAGTTTCAATGTCAAAAACAGTTCAATTTCAAATAATTCAGTTGAGCATAAGCACGCAGTTTAAATGTAAGTAAAGTTTAATTGTGAAAAACATTTCTATTTCGAGTTATTCAGTTTAGTCCAGCACTTCTAATTCAGCTAATTCAATTTAACATAAGTACAGATTTTATTTACGCATAGTTAAATGTCAAAACAGTTCTATGTTGAACAATTCAGTTTAGTGTAAATACAGTTTCAATGTCAAAAAACAGTTCTATTTAAAATAATTCAGTTTAGCATAAGCATGCAGTTTAAATGTAAGTACAGTTTAACTGTCAAAAGCATTTCCATTTCAAGCTATTCAGTTTAATCAAACAATTCAGTTTAGCATGAGTATGTCGTTAGTTTTATTTAATTCATAGATAGGGTCCTATCAGGTGCTACCACGCCGACCCATAGTGGCCTGGGAGCGATGGCAATAAAGAAGTACTCCGCATTCCCCAAAGCTCCCGCATCACTGGAACTTCACCATCAGAGTGTTTTATGTCATATCCAGGACACTCGTTGGTGGGGGGGTCTTATCCCTCTGCAGAGGTGCAGTCAGTGTATTCTACAGTCCCAGCCGACTGGGCAAAAATACTTGATGAATAGAATAACTAATGTTAAATATCAATTATTGAAACTATTTAACTGAGTGGAAATAGAACTCTGTAAGAGCTGAAATCACTTCACTTGGTGTAAACAAAGATTACTATTAAAAAGCATTACATGTATTTCATAGCAATACTTGAAACCATTTAACGACGCCAAAACAAATGAGCTTTAACCGATAAACTATTTACTTGAAATTATGTATGCCTATGCGTCTATGTGAGCGTGTGTATAGGCACACACACACACACACATATATATATATATAGAGAGAGAGAGAAATGGACTGAGAGTGAGTCATAACCTGGCAACCTATTAAATCAGAGATGTGATTTAATAGCTAGATATAGACATAAAAATAAATTTAGACAATTTTTTAAAAAAATAATTAAACAAAAAATGAATAACAATGTTTTATTAAATTGGTAAATGAATTAGAATTTAAATTCATATCAGAAATTTTTACTGTATAATAGCAATTTAGCAGAATTAACATTAGTTTTAGATTTGTTTAGTTCATTTTATTGATAAAAATTGATATTCTAAAATTAGATGGTCTGAATAATTTTTTTATAAATGTTTGAAATTTTCACATATATTATTGCAACTGTTATCTTTGCCCCTGTTTAATATGAAGTATGATGAAACCGGATGTAGTTTTACATGGCCTAATATTTTAATACTTATTGTTACTCAAAGGCTTAATAAATAGAAGAAATAAGGGTTTAGTTTTTTATGGTTGTTTTTTTTGGGGTGGGGGTGTCTTACTCTGGTTCTTAATGTAAAAAAAGTTGATTTTAATCCATTTCTTGTTTGATCAGAAGAAATCCTGTTGATGCTTTTGACAGGATGGAAATTAATTCGTAATCTGACCGATTGTTGTTTTTTACATTATTTTATTTACATTGGACTCTTTACCAGGATTATTTGAATTTGATATTCAATTTTTGAATATTTTATTGGTCCTGATTGGAATTATTCCTTACTCCGGATTTACTGGATTGAACACACACACACACACACACACACACACACACACACACACACACACACACACACACACATATATATATATATATATATATTTAGACAAACCAGTCATGCAAGACACTGCTGGAGAAGCAGGGACGAGCTCATAAGTGATGTACTCCTATGGACCGCCACTTATGGCCGAGTAAAAGCAGGACGACCAGCTCAAACATACTTACAGCAGCTATGTGAGGATACGGGATGTAGCCCTGAAGACTTGCCGGAGGCGAAGAACGATAGGGAAAATGGCGAGAGAGGGTCAGGTAGATCCGTGCTAGCGGCACGACGTGATGACGATGATGATAATGATATATATATATATATATAGATATATATATCACGATGATGATAATATATATATATATATATATATATATGGGGGGGATATATTTGATCAGCATTTCTTGATTGATACATATTTGATTGATCATTATACACATATTTGTGTATATAATTTTTGTTATATCTTTAGAATTGTTGTATCGACCTTATGTTATCCGAAAGGATTAACAAAAAAATATGAAGACAAAATATGTCTATAATGTTCAATCATATATATATCTATATATATATATATATATATATATATATATATATATATATATATATATATATATTACAATGATTTATACATCTTGATATATACATAAAAACAATGATGTATACACCTAATTATATGGGCACTGCATATATATGCTGGATGGTTGTGTCTGACTCTCTCTCTCTCTCTCTCTCTCTCTCTCTCTCTCTCTCTCTCTCTCTCTCTCTCTTTCTCTCTCTCTCCACACGTAAGCACACACACACACACACACACACACACACACATACACATACGCACACATATTTTACAATATACGTGTGTTATATTTTGACCCCTCGTCCCAGCCTAAAAATGCTATTCCAAGGTGATACACCGGAAGGAAGTGACACATTCCAACGGCCAGTAATCGAAAGAGATCGCGTGAGCGGATTAAGGCTTATGATATGGGACAAGGTGAAGGTCCCATTCTGCCATTACAGTCATGCACCGGAAGAGAGTAACCTCTGAACTGCATGACAGTTATTTCCGCTTGATGACGATTAAACATTCGATTTCAAAGATCCAGTAGGCGATCGTGTGGGCGTTGAGTTATTATTTAACTCAGTTGAGTTTGGGTCCCAGAGCAGTTGCCAGTCGAATTCCAGACAGTAGAGACCAGATGTGGTAGGGAAGGCCACACCCGACCGAGGGGGCACTCGGAAAACCCCCGATACAGTTGCCTGCAGACTCCCAGAGGGTTAGAGACGAGATGTGGTAAGGAAGGCCACACCCGACCGAGGGGGCCCTCGGAAAGCCCCGATGGAGTAGACCCCAACATCAGGAGAACAATAATGACACCACGTGACGGTCATAACAGTGGGGTCAAAATATGAAGTTTATGTTCGGTCTCCAGCATCCTCTCAAACGCAAACCTTACAAATAAAGAGAGAGGTGAATATTTTTCTAAAGAAGTCTTTCTGTCGTTTCTTCATGCGTCTTCCTTCATGCGTTATCCTTCATGCATCTGTCTTTGGTATTGTGTCGTTGTGATGCTGAATGAACGTGTAAATGACTATACAACACGTGTACATTTAAGCGTTTGTCATTCCCATAATATATATGTATATGCAAGTAATCGAGGCTTTATATATATATATATATATATATATATATATATATATATATATATATATATATATATATATACCAGGATCATTAAATAAGTTTCCAGACTTTTTTCGTATAGGAATTTTTATTGCTAGTCCACACATGAAACTCTGTTCCACTGAGAAGTGATATCCTTGAGCTGCAATGCACTTTTTGTAACGTTCCAACAACCTCTGAAAGACCCCATCGAAGTCTTCTTGTTTGAGCGTGTCAATGACCTTCGTCATAGCCTCTTTCATCTCCCCAATTGTCTCATAACGACAGCCTCTGAGCTTAGAGAATAACCAAAAGTCACAGAGAGCAAGGTCCTGACTATAGGGAGGGTGAAGAACTGTCTTGATGCCCATGCTGGTCAAATAGTCTGTGACAAGGATGGAGTTGTCGACTGGTGCATTGTCCTCGTGGAAATGCTACTGACCCGATTTGAAGAGTTCTGGCCTCTTCCCTAGGAATCTCCACCTGAACTCCTTTAAAACCTCAACATAGTAACCCTAAACCTAGCCCTTTGGCCAATCAACTCCTGCTTATTGACTTCATTTCTCCTCCCACACCTTTCCTCATCCCTCACAGACTCCCTGCCTTCCTTGAATCTCTTATGCCACCCAAAACCTGATGCTAGATTCGTGCAAGATTGTCGAAAATCAGTCTGAAGCATTCCATACGTTTATGTGGCACTTTTCCAAGTCTAGAACAAAATTTTAGTGCTTATGGTTCTTCTAAAGTGTCCTGACGTCCAGATTGCTTTTTTGAAATTCACCAGCTGTGACAATCAGGCTTTTGTAGGGTGTATTCCAATTGCTGCTGTAGCTGTTCATTTGAACCTGAAATCAGAAAAATTGGTCAGTCATCTGATAAGATATATAGCAATATCATACTGAATTTTCAAGAGTCTACGTCAATTTTAAATGCCAGTACAAAAAAGTCTGGAAACCTATTGGAGGCACCACGTATATATATATATATATATATATATATATATATATATATATATATTAGGGTAGGTTGATTTTTCCCTTTTCTAAAAATATTAAAAAATCTCACTTACCAAAAGTTGTGTATGGATCTATTAAGTACCCATACAAAAAATTAGATCAAATAGTTCAACGGTTTTTTGAGCATTTGGTATCAAAGATCGTAAACAAAAACATACTGAAAATTCCTCGTTTTTGCAAAATTTGGCTTGAATATTAATGTGAAAACCAAATAATGTTAGTATTTAAATCAGGGATTGTCCTTTTATTTTTTTTCAAATTTTATTATTTAAAGAAATGATGACTAATCTTCAATTTGAAAATCTGCCCCACTCATTTACAATATCTGCTTCTATAAACTGCGTTTTAACGTTATCATTTAAGCAATAATATTTGAATACCTTAAAAATTGATTTTTTTCGGTTATAAGTGAAAATATAACAAACAAAAAAATAAGGAAAAACAAACACTATTTTAATAGAGCTTAACATATTTGTTATAGATTCAATTGATTATTATTATTATTAAAAATATCACACAAAAATGTATAAGGTTGCATGTGTTCCAATCAAATTCTAAAAACTCATGCATTATTTTCTTCTTTAAAGTAATAATTCCTATTTAATGTTTTTAAAGGCTAATATCTTTTTAAAATTGGAACAAATTGGTACAATATAAAGGACCTCTTTTTCAGAAACCATCAACTACTGTTATTGTCAGTCTTGATAAATACAAAATTTTTCCAATATTTTTGCTAACACCTCACACACACACACACACACACACACACACACACACACACACACACACACACACACACACACACACATATATATATATATATATATATATATATATTTTTTACTCACACATATGTGTGCACATGTGTGCGTAATTGGGGGAGTATTCCAAAAGGTCTCAGTTCTCCATATTTTTAGTAAAGTCACATTAGACGCTCGAATATGTTATGATTTAACAAAAAAACATGTGCCTCTTTAGTCTATATATATATATATATATATATATATATATATATATATAACTTGGTGTGCATGTGGGTGTATGTATGGATGTGTAAAGACTAAAAATGCACAAGGATATAAATGCATATGAATATAAATGCATACAAGCAGTCTATGCATCTATGGGTACACACATACCCAAACACGCACACACACTCACTCACACACACACACACACACATATACACACGCACACACACACGCACACACACACACACACACACACACATATATATTTATATATACATACACACACACACATATATATATATATAAAAATATATATATATATATATATATATATATATAAGTTGATTAGGTGTGCACACGATTTAAATATAGATTTTAAAATTTTAAATTAAAGGTATTTAAACTTCAGTCACGATACACATTATACCTCATATATATATATATATATATATATATATATATATATATATATATATATATTGCTAAACATACACATGAGTATATTTGCATAAGACATATACGCTGTGTGCAAATACATCAACATATATATATATATATATATATATATATATATATATATATATATATATATATATATATACGTGTAGAATATGCAGGTCTGTATGCAGGTGGGATGAAAATTCATGAGCTGATATTTTCAAATGATGACGTCATAGTTTTGGCCAATGGGATCTAAGCATGGTCAAGCAAACAGAATATGTGAATGGACAGCATTAAGGACCATGTAGAAAATAAAACCTCACTTAGTCACGTTTTATGAGGGTATCTTTGTTACCCTTGAACTGATTCACGTATATATATATATATATATATTATAATCGGAGGAGAAAATCTAAAGGGGTAGAGTATCTAGTTTGACTACTCAATATCAACGGTTGGTTGTTTGATCGGGTTATATTGCACACCAACCTTTTTAGGTTGTTTAAAGCCAAATCCATTTTCATACAAATAATCAATTCTATTTCAAATAAATCATTTTACCATGAGTAAAGTGTTTAATTCTCAAAAACATCTCTTTTTAAAGCTATTCAGTTTACTCAAACAATTTTAATTCAGCGAATTCAGTTTATTATGAGTATAGATTTTGTTTATTCACAATTAAATGTCAAAACAGTTCTATATTAAATAATTCAGTTTAGCATAAATATAGTTTCAATGGCAAAAACTGTTCCATTTCGTACAATACAGCTCAGCATAAGTGCGCAGTTTAAATGTACGTACACAGGTTAAATGTTAAAAACACTTCTTTTTCAAACTATTCAGTTTTATCAAACGGTTCTATTTTAGACAATTCAGTATACCATAGATATGCCATTCAGTTCTATCACGTGATACCATTTTGAGCCAGCGTTGTCTGGGGAGCAAAGAAGGAGTGCTCCGGATTTTTCAAAGCCCCAGCATCACTGGAACCTCACCATCGTATTGTTTCGTGTCATATCCAAGACACTCATTAGTTGGAGGGTTCTATTCCACTGCAGAGGTGCATTCGGTGTATTCTACAGCCCCAGCCGACTGAGCAATACATAGAGTTAATCTCATAACAGTTTAACTTTAGATAATCTTGTTTAACATAATTGCACTGTTTAGACGTCAAAACAGTTCTATTTTAAACAATACAGTTTAGCATAAATACGCAGTTTAAATGCCAAAAAAAAACCAGTAAACTCAAGATACCATGGTTTAGTTCTATTTAACCCATAGATAAGACCCTTATTAGGTGCTTCCATTCTGAGCCAGAGTGGACCTGGGAGCGATGGTAATAAAGAGGAACTCCACATTCCCCCAAACCCCAGCATTACTGGAACCTCACCATCACGTTGTTTAGTGTCACATCAAGACACTTGTTGATGGGGGTGGGTATTACCCCTCTTCCGAGAAGCAGTCGGTGCATTCTCCAGCCCCAGCTGACTAGGCAACAATGTCAACGGCTATCAAGGTATAATTAATTTGGGAATTAAAATACACCAAAAATTCTTCATATATAAAAAAGAAAAGAAAGAATCACTTTTTTGGTAACATTACGAATTTATTTCTGGTCGAATGATGTTACAAAAAATTTTTTGTAACATCTGATGAGGATCATACGACCAGAAATAAATTCATAATGACACCCAAGAAGTAATTTTTTTTTCTTTTTATATAAAAAGAAATTATATATATATATATGCATATATATGTGTGTGTGTGTGTGTGTGTGTGTGTGTGTGTGTGTGTGTGTGTGTGTGTGAAGGTCTTTGAAAAAATTCTGACTTATATCTTTAACACTAAAAAGAAGAATATTGGAGAACATCATTTTGTTTTGGCGAATCACACAACCTCTTCTTATAAAACTTGAAAAACTAATTGGAATTTTTTTTCTGGTTTTACAGGAAGAGATTGAGTATTATGAAAACAAAAATGTTCAATTCACCTCTTCTTTCTGAGAGAGGCTAAGAACTTTTTGAACAACCCTCATGCGTATATATATGTATATATATTTGTGTGTGTGCATATTTTATACATATATATTCAGATGTTGACACATGCACACACACACACACACACACACAGGTCGTTAGTGTGCGTCCATCAGTTGACTTTCTTTTAATTCTGTCAGTTATGTATGTGTGTGTACCTTTAGTGAATTGCACCGTAAGCGTACTGAGGTGACCTTTAAAATTCTGCATTAATCTGATCCATGTACCAAACATGGATGATTCGCTATTCATGCGAAGGTCGCCTCTTACTTTTTGCTGACCTTTACGTTGGTCATCACACAAAACGATGCTGCCGAGGAAAGTTCCTCTGGCGCTTACACCTTCCTCTTTCCACGTTTTAACCATGGACAGCCTTTTATGTTACGAACGGACACCTTTCCTTAATCGTCTTACCAATTGACTGATTCTATATGCCATACACACCATCCCTTCTTTCTATCTGCCTATCTCTTATCTCTCTAGCAATTTAAGACATATATATATATATATACTCACACACCTGAAATCTATATTCATAATCAAAAATATATACTTGAACGGCGCATTAATCTGATTAGTATATTTCTGTCTTGCATGAATAATTATTTGAACACCCTGGAAGCTATTGCAGTTACTAGTGAGTTTCTGTCATCATTTTGTCAGAGAGAGTTTGTTCTTAGAGTAGAATTACTTAAGAACGAGTCATAATATCCCCTAATTCTTTCTTTTACTACTCCTCTTTTCTGAGATCAGAACCCTCCTAGTTTTATTGCACATTCTCATTTGAGTAGTCCTGTATCCGGTAGCGCAAAATGTAAATAAATGAAAGCTAACACGAAATGCGTAATAATTGCCGAGCTGACATATGTGGCTGAATTGGCTGAGCGGTAAGATACCAAGCCTGGTGTAAAGTTTGGTGGGTTTGGATCCCAGCTTGAAGCGCCTTGCGTGTCTAGCCACACTGAACAGTTTTGATAGAACGAAACAGCCTGTCTGTGGATGACAATATACATATAATAAATCCATCAATATATATTTGATGTATTCGTGTGTGTTTGGAAAATCAACCGATTCACATATTTAAAAAAGTGTTAATTTTTACGCTAAGATCGGCTCAAGAGGCTGTAAATTTTGTGTCTGTATTTTTGCAATGATTGAGCAATCATCGCTTAGGCACTCGTTTTCAAATTTCTTTGAGGTACTTAGCAAATGGGGATATCTGAAGTTTGGTTTCTTTGTTCAATGGCATATCAACCTCTGTAGGTTATTTAATGCCAATGTTATTCTCCTAGAAGAACAGTAGTGGTACTATTTAGCCCATAGCCGGGAGGATAAGGGGGTTCATACCTTTCCCAAGGGTATTTGCCCGAAAGTGAACGTAATAGCGCGAGTGGAGTACGAACTCGGTTACTACGATTCCGCAGTCCATCGCTTTAACCATTACACCACGAGGACACCCCCCGGGAATATTTGACTTGCAGGGCAAAATTTGAAGGATCAAGACCGAAAATAATTTAAGAAATACTTTTTTTTTCCTTGATTGTTTAAAAACATTTTTTAACCAATTAAAAACATTTTTTAACCAATTGGAATGATACGTAAATCTTCAACATTTCTTAAATCTAATTTCGAGCCTCCCTCAATCTTATAAATAAGCGATAAAATAAATAATTCTGCTGTTGGGTTATGGATTCATTGTGTAAATCTCAAAACTTCGAGTTTATTTCTTCTTTCAACATCACTTCATTATTTTGAATCGAACGATTCAGATTTTTGGTTTAATGGCATATCAACCTTTGTGGGATATTCAATGGCAAAGCCATCCTTCTAGAAGAACAGTAGTAATAAGACGATAAGTGTGTTCATACCTTTCCCAAGGGTATTTGTCCGGATGTGAACATAATAGCACGACTTGAATTCGAACTCGCTTATATCGACTCCGTACTCCATGGCTTTAACCATTACCCCACGAGGACCTCCCCGCCTTGAATTGAATAAAAATATATTTTGTAGATACATATTTGTACTAAGTAAACAGTAAATTTGGTGCCCGTAGTCAAGGGCGACCAGAAGGCTCCCTTTTCAATAGCTACAATACCGAGGTGTCGGGGAGGGCGTTACTCGTTTCCCTGGATATCTCCACTTTACCCTTGTTAAGTACCTTACATTACCGAATGTTAAGCAAGGAGGTATCAAGTACCATTTTTAAAGTTTTTGGTATGACGCGACCTGAGATTGAACTCAGGTTTCCCGGACCATTGGCAAACACTCAACCCACTAATTTTCCCTGCTGATGAAATTTCTAGCAACAATTGCTTACATATAAGCAGATTAATATACGTTGTCCCCAGCATATTGACGTACACAAAAATCTTTTACATACACAAACTATTTTATAACGTAAATAATTAGGACTATTGTCTTCATATTCACAACGTTACGGCTGATGTGTTCTTTGCTCTTCTTTAGATGCTAAATGTGAAACTCGGAATCAAACCCCTTTATTTAAGTCACGTGTGTAGATTAATTCTCTTAACCATAACTGGATAAAATTGTTAATCTGTTGTGAGAATTCTTTTTTATTCACTTGAGGTTAGGATTGAACCATTAACCTCCAAATAATTTCAATGAGAAGCACTTATCAAATAAACTCCTATATCCGTTGCGCCACGCAGCTAGTGGGACAATCCAGAAAATATTTTTGTGATTTAAGAACCTAATGTCTTCATCAACCCATGAGATACTAATCGCAACTATTTTTTACGATTTTTTACCTTAATGGTTTTTTTGTGGGCTCCCAAGTTCGACATGAAACTCCGGAAGGAGAGCGAAGAAAGCATCGGCTGAAACGTTGTGAATAAAACAATGAAGAATAAGGCAATAGTCCGAATACTTTAAGCGAAGAAAATTTATCTAGCTTCATCTCAGAAATTTAGACAAATAATGCACAAAATGTTTTAACTATATTTAAACAATACAAATTGTTTCATGGACTTTTCACTCGTGTTATTTAAATATAATTGAATATTTACACTCTTTCTTACAGGAACAAGCTCAGTAACGTCTGTTTTTTCAACAAACTTTTCACTCAAGTTAAGAAAGTAGAATCTCTAGATTTATAGATCCACGTTTTATTGTTTCATTTACACACTTATCCACGATCGGGCCATTGGCTTAATGAGTAGAGTGTTTGCCAATGGTCCAGGAAACCAAGGTTCAATCACGGGTCGAGTGGAGCAATCCAGAGAATGGAATAGTGTTCTACCCTACACCTAGGTGGAGTAGCTATTGAAAAGGGAGCCTTTGGGCAACCCTTGACTAAGGTCGACTACTATGTATATATGTGTGGGTGTGTGATCATTGGACTAAGGGGTTTCACATGGTAGGTATCCGTTTAATAATGTTGTACGGGCAAGTTACTATATTTGTAACATGGAAACACTTGATTCAGATTCAAATATTGTGTGACTCGAGAAAGATAACATCACTATATATATATATATATATATATATATATATATACGTTTACCTACCACCCATCACGAAAACTATCAAGGTTAGACGAACCAGACATGCAGGACACTACTGGAGAAGTAGGGACGAGCTCATAAGCAGGGTGACCAGCTCGAACCTACATACAGCAGCTTTGTGAGGATACGTAGTGTAGCCCTGACGACCTGTCGGAAGTGATGAACGATAGGAAGGGGTGGCAAGAGAGGGTCAGGGATATCCGTGCTGATGGCACGACAAGATGATGATGAGATATATATAGCCAATAAATGATAAAGAACAAAATCAACCCCTAATAAAAGTGGGATACTGTCAAAAAAGCTAAAGTTAATTGAGTAGATAACAATAGATAAAGATTGTGTCTGGAAAAAAGAGAGGGAATCCTAAAAGATGCTAAAAAGAAATTACTGAACAAATGAAGCGAATTAATACCTAAGTATAGGAATATTGATAAATTTCTCTTCTGTTTTTTTATTATAAAACAAATTGCATAATTATTTTTCCATTATTTGCATTCTTCTAAATTCTTTTTTTCTTTTTAATGAGAGTGTCACGATTACTTACATCTTGACACTTGACTCTTCATACTAAAAATACATATTATTTGCCCGTTTTATCTCATTACAGTCTGTGGATTATCAAACACACCATGAACTTTAATAACAGACTTCCAGCGTTAATAAGTATATTTCTAATGCAAGAACTTTTCTTATTTGCCTTTCTTACACACGTACATATATATATACATAATAAAATGAGCACTCTAACCTTCAAAGGGCAACCAGTATAGGAGAACGTCTCTCAATTTAAAACACAACAAACCAAGGGAGTCAGCCCTATCAAAAATCCAGCTATTCAATTGACACTGTTATCTCTGAAGGTATATGTCAGTAGAATGACAGCATGACAAAAGATTATATATATATATATATATATATAATCTACATATATAGAAATATGCCCGAATGCGGATGAAGGCCATGTATATGTACAGATGCAAGAATAGAACGCATATACCCAATCACGCACTTGCTGCCACATATTGCATATGCAACAACAATTGTAAGTGAATTATCGAAATTGATGCGACCATCTTAAGACATCATCCAATCTTCTTCTCGCTCGACAATCTCCACCATCCCCGATTTCCCGTCATCCTTTCCGTACCTCTAATTCGATTAGTCAAACAGTCCCCACGTGATCTTTTCTCTCATTCAAATCTCCTCAGCGCAGCAGGGAGACGTCATTAATCAGAAAATTGAATAAATTGGGAGCGTTCATTGGTGATTTGGAGGCGAAGTCCCTTGGCAGTGCATGGTGTGGGAGGCACCGATTTTCCGTGACAAGCCGAAGCTTGCTGAACGATAAAAAGTTGCGAAATTTAATTAGGGCCTCGACTCCACACACAAGATGGCCAAAGTTGGCCCCAGTAGATGGTAGGGAGGATATCATAATGAAATGAAGCGATTGACACTGATCCAACCGAGGGCGTTGGCCGCATTTTGCCTTGGAAGAAAGAGAGATAGAGAAAGAATGAAAAAAGATAATGGTGAATGAAAGACAGATATAAAGACGAGTTGAAGTAAGTATGAATATTTAATAAGATGAATGAGGTTTTCCAGAATTTTCTTAATAAATAAATCTTAGACGGTGAATGATTCCAAAAATTACACGAGTAAATAAAGTTTTCAACAATAGATTTTCAAAGAAATCCACAAGGATTCTAGATCATGATTTTTGTTTGATTGTTTAATGGCATATCAAAGTTCATGGGTTATTTAATTCCAAAGAGATCATTGCAGAATGACAGTAGTGCTATATTTAGTTTATAGCTGAGATATAAAGAAAATTCATTCTTTTCCCAAGGCTATTCATGAGAAATTAAACGTAATTGTGAGACTTGAGTTTGAACTTACTTAGCACGAAGATGAAGTCCAGCTTGTTAAACACTATACCACAATAAGCCAATCAGTTAGTCTGAAGAATACGCCGACTAAACCTCAACGAAACTTAAGATACACACACACACACACACACACACACACACACACACACACACACACACACACACACACAAATACTCCAACGATTGTCATGGATGGGACACTGAATTGCATCTGATGGTGAAGTACCAGTTCTGGAGCTTTGGGAATTGTGGAGTAACCACTTTATTACCGTTACTCCCAGGTCCACTCGGCCCCGGAGTAGTTGTACCTTTATACGTTCCCATCAATGGGTCATATAGAACTGCTTAATCATTTACTTTACTAAAATTCATTTAAATGCAAGAAAACAAATGATTGACATTGAATTATTAGTAATAGATTGCAATACTTGAAACCTTTTAACTGAGTACAAACGTTATTATCTGATTCGTTATTATGTCACCGGCAACTAAAAAAAATGATATACGTATAAAATAGATATGGCATTAAATAACCATTAAGTGTTGATAAGCCATTAAAGCAAATAAACGAAGCTAACCTAATTACGTCACGGAGACTCCAACTCTTGATTCGCCTTAAACTTAATGACGCATCGCTTACGTATTTTGACTCAGCCATTTTTCTCATTATAGTCGATTAGTTTTCATTTCGTAACTAAGGCCAGATTTCATTAGAATTTAATCTAATCACTAAATTTAAAAGCTATAATATTACGTAATATGATTAAAATGAACATCAGCTATGATTTTAAAGTAAAACGAAGTTTGATCAAAAAGTATCGAGACAGCATTGCATGTTTTTCTTATTATTTGAATTATTAAAGTTTTAAAATTTACATGAAAATGTGCATACAGTTAAATATCTTTAAATTACAAAATGATGATGGAAATGTCTAAACGTCGTGAAGACAATTTTTAATGTGAACATTATTATGATATAAGATTAAAAGTGTTAAGTAACTCTTCATTTCTATTGCTCCCAGGCTCACTCTGGTGTGAAATGGTAGTAACTGTACGTGTCAAATAGATCAGTTTAAAAATTATCTTTATTTGATGGTACTATGTTAAAAAAAGAGTACCAAAATATACAAAAAATGTAAAAATGCACGTATAATGAATGTGATTCTTCAACTTTACGATTAATTAACTATGGACAAGTTGAGATGCCGATATATATATATACATATATATATATATATATATATATATATATAAAGGCAAGTGTGGAAAACTATTTATTTCTCGTCGTAATTTTTCAAGTCTTCTTGTTATTTTTCTTGTGGTGGGATCCAATCGGTTAAGGGAGTGTCGCAGATCTTCTACCCGAGAACTTTCGGCCATACTTTTGGCCGTCATCAGGGGTAGTGTAGTTTTGGTATGACTTTTTATTTTTTTAATCATTTGCAGTGTTTTGTTTTAAAGTTGTCGATTGGAACGTTTTCAGCGTTTTGTTTTTAAATGTTCAGACAACTAAGACTACACTACCCTGGATAACAACCAAAAGAATGGTTGAAAGCGCTTAGGCTGAATAAATGGGACAATTCCTTTACTACCTAGATTCTGACTAAAGACAAATAAGAAGACTTGAAAAATTACAATTAAAAGTAATAAACAGCATTCCATTGTTTAAAAAAAAAACCTGTCTTAGTAACAACTTACTGCTTAAATATACACTCTTCAATATATTTCTATAGTCATTCATAGACAGATCTGTTTCGTTCTATCAAAACTCATCAATGTGGCTTGAGATATTAGCTTCCCGTAGTCGGGATCGAAACCTGGTGGACTCAAACGCCAAGCCAAGCCTCTAACCCTTTAGCCACGAGGAGCCACTACCTGCGAAGTAAATTTTCAACGGTTATGAATCACAATTATTATTGTTTACATACATCCGTTCAACGGCTGCCGAGACCTCAATTCATATGTATGAAGAGACTTGCAATAAACGCTAATGGCAACATGATTACCTCATTTGCCGGAGAACTCAACCCCGCAGGGGAAGGGAAGTATATATCACTCTTCAATATATATATATATATATTTATATTTATATATATATATATATATATATATATATAAAGCAAAACACACACTTTTGAAAATAACCACTTGCCAATCAAATTTACTCTTGAATGATGAGTTGATTTGAAGGGACATGCATTTACACTGTATGTTATTTTTTTCATCATTCAGTCGCTTGATATAGTAGAGATAACTAAAAAATGTTTATCAAAATACTTCACTCCTTCGTAAATAGAAGCTTCATTATCATCATGGACTACTTTTGTAATGGGGACTAAACAGGTTCAAGGCTCGTCTGGCTTAAGGAATAATTATATGATGTCTTTCTCTGTTTAATTTTCTCTTTTCATTCTTGATCTGGGACAGACAGACAAGAATAAAATAAAATTGATGCCCTAAAAGATCTTTGGTTAGGTTTACTTGGGTTTTATAGATTATTTAATGCCAAATCCTTTTTATACATACATACATACATGACATTATTTGGGCGCAAGATAGATTTTGCACATTTATGCAGATGGCTTTTGAGACCAGCAAGAGATAGGCACAATTTTCCCCTATGTCATAGTTTGTGTGGTGACTTTTTGGACCCGCAGCTGGACCCTGTTCGCCTTGGCGAATCAGACGTTTGTAAGCGCTGTACTGCATACGGCTATTCTCAAAGGATTCTATGCTTTCGTGAATCAGTTTCCGCCACTTACTTCTATCTGAAGTCATTTCTTCCCATTGGTCCACAGATATTATCTGAACAATCTGGACTATCTTTGGACATACATACATACATATTTGAATATTTGAGCAGCATTTTTTCATTATGATATATTTGGTTAAATAGTATGAAAGTCATTTGTCAGCAAATTATTATTTTGATCCCTAAAAACCACCGTATAAATGTTATAATATCCGACCAGAATGGGCTGATGAATTTTCCATTGTTAATTTGTCACCAAGTACTTTCGCCCCGGTCATATTTCCCCTTCAGTGTGGCGGGTATATTGCAAAAGCAATACAACCTTTGCAAGTATAATAAAACTTTGTAACAATTAAGCGGTAAGTGTTGTATTTATGTTGGTGTAATGTGGTTGGGTTTTTTTTAGGGTACTGTTTGTTTTTTATTTTTGTTTTTTTTTTTAATTTAGTTCTATAAATGACAACAGTAGCTAAAGACATTTTGGTGCATTAGCAAAGGTTTCGAAATAAATTTTAATGTGGCTGAGACTTTTTTTTAATGTGTAGTGCTTCAAGAATCTGTAAAATATATATATAAAAGGCATATATAAAAGACATATATATATATATATATATATATATATATATATATATATATATATATATATATATATATATATGTATATATATATATATTGTAGTATTATTCGGTCCAGTTAAACCGGAGTTGGGAGTAATTCCGTCAGGACAAAAAAAATCCAACCGTGAGCATTTAAATTATCCTGGTAAAGAGCTCAATGAAACTGACATTACAGAGCAATAATTTCTTTAAGAAAAAAACAAATACCGGTCACATTAGGATTATAAATTCATAACAGGATGGAAATAAATTTATAATCCTGATGTGACCGTTTTTTGTTTTTCCTTAAAGAAATATATATATATATATATATATATATATATATAATATGTGTGTGTGTATGTGTGTGTGATTGGTAAACAAGTAGTTACTAGGTCATTTTACAAACGAGCCAGCGTTCATTCATTTGAACAAAGTTAAATGGCTTAATTTATGTATTTACAAGTCCCTACACACGGACAGGATGTGACACAAGGTCAATTTTAAGCGGAATTTAACAGGTGTGAAATCAGAGTTTTCTTTCTCTTAGACCTGTTGCCATATCAAGGTTAGAGAGCCCAGTCTACTCTACTTTATAACCATAACTTGAGGGTGAATAGTTGGAATCATACCTTCTCCAAGAGTATTAGCGCTATGTCAAATCTAATCAGTTTCGTTCAGGATTTGAACTTAAGTCACTGTCTATTTCCAACAACCATAACAATTAAATCATGGGTACCTCCTTAATTCTATATGTTGGGAATTGTTTCATGTCTTGTGGATTATTTAATTGTTTTATTTGACCTATAGACGGAACGGTTACAGTTGCTACCACTCCGTATCAGAATAGACTGGGTAGTAATGCCAATGTTGTAGTTCTTCACACTCACTAAAGATCAAGGACTGGAGCCGCACCATTATTTGGTTTAATGCCATATCAAGGACACTGTTTTGTAAGAGGTATCTTCCTTCAGCAGATAGGCATTTGGTGTATTTTACAGTCCCAGTCATCATGGCCAGTCGCAGTAGAGAACATTGTTCTCTTACTTATAGAGTTAATGATTTTACCTATATGAATTCGTTTTTCAAGAATTTGATGGATTATCAGTTTACAGGACAATAGAGAGATTATCGACGATACTGAGATAGATTCGATACCGTTAATCAATATTGCGTGTGTGAGTAGTGAAGAGGCCCAAGTCACACAGATTATAAATTTATTTATCTAGAAATCTCAGCTGATGTAGTTTGAGCGTAGAAGGTACACTGAAAGTATTAAAGGAAGAATAAAAAGAACAAATTAATTATAGAATAATGAGAATAAAAAATTCAGAAATCCGGATAGCAGTTATATGACAGAGGCAATTACAAACTGCTACTTAGAATATTTCACTCTTTTCTATATAGACGCCTCATTATCATCATAAAACTATTTCATATTGTGAACCGAAGGGTCCCTATTGCAAGTGTCATCTAGTTAAATAGATATTTATCTGTCGTTTTATATCGAATATTTTTTAATTTTTCGGTCTGAATTAGACGCACAAATACAAAATGAAAATTTATGTTATATGATTGTTTAATCAATTGCCTTTAAAGGCATGTCAACCCATCTGGGTTTATTTTATACCTTGAGTTCAGGAAATTACATTAATTTAACATTTACATATATTTTTCTTTTTTTTTTTCTAGACGAGACTGATGGTGTTTTATATAGGGCTAATACTTTTGGGAAAAGTATGAATTCAACTATTCTCCTTCAATCTATGGGTAAATTGTTGAACGGCCGAGGCTCTTTAACCTTGGTTCGGTAACCGGTCTAGGAGAATTAATACTCTGAATTCAAACCTTTTAAATTTCACTTAAAATCGCACCCAGCTCGTGCTAAAGAGGTATATATATATATATATATATATATATATATATATATATATATACATTTACACTTATAATCCCCGTGTAATTTTTTTCTTTAGAGCTATTTTCACACAGTTATAAGCTATCTCATATTCCCATCGAATTCGAATGATATGCTCACAGTTATATGGTTTCAAAAATTCCAATCTAATACAAATAATTATGCACAATCATATGGTTCAATGTATTTATTACAATTAAATAATAATCATTTGCTTGCAAACAATTATATTTCAAGTAAATTATAATAATCCATAATAAAAAATATTGCTTCAATTTAATATTCTTGATAAAGATCATTTTGTTTTATGGTAGGTTTTTCTAATGTAATCGGAATAATTTCCAAATATCTATTAGACCCATTGAAGAGACTCTAAGAAGGTGCTACCACTCTGGACAGAGATGAATTATGAGTAATGACCAGGAAGTATATTTGATTCTCTTCAGATCTCTCAAAATAGAGCTACCATATCAGATGCTTTTTAATGCCATACCCAGGATTTTAATTTTTTTTTTTTTATCTCTCTATAGATGATAAACTCAACTTATTGTAAACCCCATCGACAGGGCAGGGTTCATAGTGAAGAGAATTTTCGTTATTTAGAGCCTTAATAAGTTAGATTTTTATCATTTTAGTGGACTAACAGTTAACAACATAGAAAATTTAATTGGCGAACCAATTGTGGAAGGCATGAACCCACTTGTTGTTTTAGTACGAGAGTTGTATTTGCGTGAAAAAGTCAAAGCCTTTTTCAATAACCTGTACTCCCCTCCTAAATCCTTTTCTTTGTTTTGTTTTGCTTTGTTTTCATTTGTTTAACTTGTTCTTCGGTTCTTCTTTCTTGTCCCTTTCTCGTTATTTCTCCTGCAACCCTCTCCAATTCCCCCATAGAGACCTCCAAATCTAATTTACCTTTGTCGCATCCTTCTTTGTTTTCATTCTTCTTGCTTTCCTACTCCTTCCCTATCATAGAAACGGTGCTTATATGTTTTTTTTTTCGGGACATAATTTCGTCAACTTTGCTTTATTTCGTTAAAACTGATCACATCTGAACAGACTGATAATTTTTATTGTCTTGCCCGGACAGCCTTTTCTCTTGTTTTTCCTTCCCGGTCTTTAGTTTGACACACAAGCACTTTCTTCTGTGGAATGGACACTTCACAATGGACGACAATATTTCGATGCATTAATCACTTTTCCGGACGTCTGACTTGATTAATGTACGATGTATTTCAAAAAAGAAACCAAAACTTTATTTAAAAAATAAAAACGATAATATACTTTAATTTTAGCTTTCATTTTTTATTGGTCGTATAAACAAGCTCCTCGAGACAAAAAGATTCATGAATTTGAGATCATTCTTCATTATTTTCTCTGTTTCTTGAAATTATAGAAATAATAACTTGGATAAGTTATGATTTAGTGTAACTAAAACTCAAAACGATTCAGGAAAAAACAAGATAATTTTCGTATTATCATTTCTATTTTACTTCTTACGAGTTTTGGCCCAATCGGCTGGGATTGTAGGACAAATCGACTGCATCTCTGAAGGGGCGTAAGACTATTCCAATGAGTGTCAACTAAACAATCGAGTGTCCTGATTATGAAATTAAACAATCAGATGGTGAGGTTCCAGTAATACAGGAGCTTTGGGGAATGCGAAGTATCTCTTCATTGCCATCGCTCCCAGCTCCACTCTGATAGGGTCCTATCTATAGGTCAAAACGAACTGTTTGACATTTAAACTATCTACTTTGACATTTAAACTGAGTGCAAACAAATGACTAATGCTAAACTGAATTGTCTGAAATAGATCTGTTTAGTTATTTAACTGTGTGTAAACAAATGACTGATGTTTAATTGAATTGTTGGTGACGCACGTACAATACAGGGAACCATTTAACTTTGTTAACATCCTAAACTGAATTGTTTGAAATAGAACTGTTTGATCATTTAAATAAATGACTGAAGTTTAATTGAATTCTTAGTGTTAAACAGCTGTACTAACGAATATACAACTGTGTGCAAACAAATAAAAAATAGTCAATAGAATTATTCGTATTGGAAATAAGTGAAACTATTTAAGTATGTGCAAAAAAAAAATGAGCTCAGGTTCGTTAAGAGGATTGTTCTCTGACAGCCCCCTTTGAAAAAGTTTGACGACCGTTCCAACCGTGCCAATTAGAATTGCTATCACCGTAACCTTCATGTTCCATGGCTTTTTTAATTCTTTAGCAAATTCTAAGTATTTGCCTCTCTTTTCGTTTTCTTTAATTTACATTATGTTGTCCGCCGGATATACAAAGTCTACTATACAAAAGGTTATCCTTTTTTTTTTATTTATTAATCATCACAAGGTCTGATTATCTGTTCCGGATTATATGATCTGTTGGTACCTCATTATTATTATTTTTTACGAGTTGTTCAGACCAGTTATAACTGGTAGTTTTTCACTGTAATTTGATTGACAGCAATTCTCCTCAGATCTCCAGAACTCCTCTACGTATCGTAGCAGATTTTCACGGCATTGTAGTCTGGATCTCGTTTTTACCACTGATATCCCAGCTAAGTCGGCAAAGGTGTTGTAGAATACACTGACTGCATCCTTGCAGAGGGTTACGACCCCACCAAAGAGTGTCCTAGATATGATATTTAACAATCAGGTGGTGAGGCTCCAGGAATGCTGGAGCTTTAGGGAATGTCAAGAACCCCTTCATTGTCATTATTCCTTAGTTCACTTTGCCTGGAGTGATAGCTCCTGATAGGGTCATATCTACGAGTCAAATAGAACTGTTTGATCCTTTAATTGTGTTTACCTACAAAATTTTCTCACAGATCATATATTAAATATATATATATATATGAGTGTGTGTGTGTGTGTGTGTGTGTGTGTAAAGAGAATTTGACATTAATATGCTATGAAACCAAACCAAACCAAAATCTGATATTCGCTTCTCCAAAAACTTTTTTGCAATTCTTGAGAACTATTCAAAGTTCTTCAAGTACGAGTGCTATCACAATCAGCTTCATGTTTCATATCTTTTTCACCTCTCTGACCATGTCCAGGTATTCATACTGTGTTTTGTCTTCTTTTATTTTTTACAATGGATCTGTTGGAAGAGCCAAATCCACCATATGAGCAGATATTTTCTTGTTGATAAACACGATATCTTATCACAAAGCCTTGATTAGGAGACCGGTGTATAGCATTCGTATTAAGAATTATTTATTGAACCATAATCATTTGATTTGGTTTGGTTTTATGGCATATCAACCATTATTGGTTATTTAATGCCAAATCATCTTTAGAGATATATATTAAAGATATGATTTGTAAACACATTTTGAAGATACAAAAAGTTAAATGGTCAAACGGATTCAGTTTAGCATTACTCAAAGATGAATGGTACTCCGTATTGCTTTGAATCCTTTATAATTCAATCAAACAGTCATTTGTTGACAAATAGTTTAATGACCAAACGGTTCTATTTAAAAAATCAATTTAGCATAAGTCATTTAGTTGCATACAGTTTAAATCTCAAACATTTTGACCCTACCACTCCGTGAAAAAATGGAGCTGGGAGCGATGGTAGTGAAGGGTTATTGGCATTCTCCAAAGCTCAGATTTTTTCGTGTCATATCTAGGACACTCGTTCATGTGATGGGTCTTACTCCTCTGTAGAGATACAGTCGGTATATTCTACAGTTGCAGCCAACTTGACAAATATTCGTTTGAGAATGATTATTATACGTTACATGATACCATACAAATTATGGCAAAAAGACCGATTTTGTATAAAATAACACAAGGGTTGACATTCTGTAAAAACAACTAGCAAGCAATCACCGTTTTGAGGGTTTGAGCGAGCTGCACGCATGAAAGCAAAAAAAAAAATGAAATGGTTGAGATCATACACATTGCTGTTTAGATATTTTGTAAAATTCAATTTCCTTTTCAATTCAATTTTACTTTCATCATCATCATCATCATCATCATCATCATGTCGCGCTGGTAGCACGGATATCCCTGACCCTATCTCGCCACTCCTCCCTATCGTTCATCGCCTCAGGCAGGTCTTCAGGACAACATCCCGTATCCTCACATAGCTGCTGAATGTATGTTCGTGCTGGTCGTCCTGCTTTTGCACGGCCATGTGTTGGGGTCCATAAGAGTACATCTCTTATGAGTTCGTCCCTGCTTCTCCAGCAGTGTCCTGCATGTCTGGTTCGTCTAACTTGAATAGTTTTCGTGATAGGAGGCAGGTGGCCGTACAGTTGGTGTCTTGTGGGGTGTTGCCGCCAGGACTTGTTCAGAGATTGCACGCAGCATTCTTGTGTAATTGCCGTCTAGCTTCTTCTCCAGCCGTTTTGTTAGCGTCCATGTAGTGCACCCATATAGCAGTATCGATGTGACCACTGCCTGGAAGAAACTGCGTTTTATTTTAATTTTACTTTACTCAACTCGAAAGAGATATCTTATATTACCATCCAGACATTACACCTGATAAATACTTTAGAATGAAACAGTATAACATCAAGAATACCAAGAAAAAGTTCAATTGCCTGAAGAAATTTTTCTCTATGAATGACTCTTCCCAAAATTACTGACTATTAGCAGGCAGGAGTTGATTGCTGGCGAAAATGCATAACTATATTTAATAGATTTGTCGACGTGTTGTTTTTTTTTTTGTTTTGTTTTTTTTTGTTTTTGTTTTTTTTTTTGCTGAAAACTTGTTTTATTTGACTGTGTTATCGGGATTATTGAATGGATAGGAGATTTTAATTTCGGAACAACCCTCGTTCAAAAAGTGTCGCGACAGATGCTTACATTGAATAGATTATCCTATAGGTATTTTCCAAATATTATCTGAATCTATGTACCCTCTCTCTCTCTCTCTCTCTCTCTATATATATATATATATATATATATATATATATAGTTAGATTCTATCATTTTAGATGATTAGTAAACATCTCCATGGCTATCAGTGACTGGAGAAATATACTGAAGCAACAGTATGAGTGTATTTTACATAATAGTAAGACTATATGAATTTTTTGTATTGGATTGTGTAAGCACCCCACTAGCTGACTAACTAAGAGTTAAGAGAGAAGTTTTAGCGAAGGACCCATTTTTTGTCTCGTGGATTTTATCAGTTGAAAACAAATCTGCTACGTTCATAAAGGCATAAACGTGTACATCATAAAACTATTTAACTCCTCAGAAGCAGGATCTTCAGGAAGAAATTTTCAACATCCCATTATTCTAATCATTAACACAAATAGAAACATGGTTGTTGCTGGTCGACCAATTTTTATATCATATCATACCTAGTCGATATCCAATGCCAAATCCTGTTTATACCTAAATATTATATGTGATTTGTAAATGAATAGTTAGAAGATTAAATTTTCCAGAGTGTCAGAGATTCTTTCCGCCGTAGTTAAATGGCTTACTGCTATTTATTGTTTGTACACTGTTAAATGGTTTCAAGTATTGCTATGTAATACAAATAATTCGAATAATATTAGTTATTTTCCTGAACACAGATGTTTCCATTTGCAAGTATGAAGTAAAGTTGGCGACCGTAGTCGAGGGTGACCCGAAGGCTCCCTTTTCAATAACTACTACACTGAGGTGTTGTGGTTGGCCTAATGAGTAGAGTGTTCGCCAATAACCCCAGGAAACCAAGGTTCAATCCCAGGCCGAGTCATACCAAAGACTCAAAAAATGGTACTTGATGCCGCCTTGCTTAGCACTCAGCATTATAAGGTTAGGACCTAGGATAAATTGGAGCAATCCAAGGAAAGAAGTAGCGCCCTCCCCAGTGTAGTAGCTATTGAAAAGGGAGCCTTCGGGTAACCCTCGACTAAGGTCACCTACTTTACTCAAATGCAACTACATGACGATGGGACTCTAACAGGTACGAATATTCCTGGTCTTATTAGCCCTCGGAACAATGGCAATGAAGGGTAATTCACATTACCAACGATCCATAGCTGAAGCCTCAATATCAGATGATTTAGTGTCATATATGGGGCGCTCGTTAGGGGGTCTTACCCCTCTAAAGAGGTACAGTCGGAGTATTCAACAGTCTCATTTGACAGGGTTGTGTTATAGTTGTTGTTGCTGTTAGTTATAGTGGTTGTGCTGATACTGCTTCTGCTGTTGCTGTTGTTAGAACCCCGACTCCGACCTCCGACCTGACCTTAATCTACTTCACTCAAGTTTTTATACCCACCTCAGATTTTCTCCCTCTTCCTCTCGTGTTTTACAAATCCTATAGCCTGTCCCTTCTGTGTAGTCCAGCGGCCACGGAGAGCTACCCAATAAAGAAATAAAACCTATTGAAACGGTGTTTCGCATATCCTCGAGCACAGATAGAGGGATAACATAGTTATTGGTGTTGAATAGGGGTCTTCACGATCCAGTGCACCTTTACACAAAAGTGCTGTCTCGTTTTAAGAGGCCTATTCCGTTTTTCCCGCCTTCGGCCATTTTGTTCTCAACAGCAAATCTTCCTTCTTTTTGTAAAGTAATGCATGTGCGCATGCGCGTTCAGCTTCACCCTATCAACAGAACACTTTTCTCGCGCTTTCTGCTTCAGTCACCCGCCATTAGATTTTCTGCTTTACACATATTCTCCTTCTTTCTTTTACTCAACAGAAAATGTGGGAAGCATGAGTTATCTCCCTTTGTATTTCATGTCGATTTACTTTATTTATTCGTATTTTGCCGAGCGGGACAGATATCTAACCTCCCGAGAGCAGTGCTACTAATCCATCTTCTTTTTTTCTTTCTTCTTTTTTTCACATCATTCAGTTGATAACATATTAAAAGTTAGGGAGAAAAGAGAGTGAAAATTGGAGAGAAAAGAGAGGGTAAGTTAGAGAGAAAAGAGAGTGAAACTTAGAGAGAAAAGAGAGTGAAACTTAGAGAGAAATGAGTGGGTAAGTTAGAGAGAAAAGAGAGTGAAAATTAGAGAGAAAAGAGAGGGAAAGTTAGAGAGAAAAGACAAGGTAAGTTAGAGAGAAAAGAGAGTGAAACTTAGAGAGAAAAGAGAGGGAAAGTTAGAGAGAAAGGACAAGGTAAGTTAGAGAGAAAAGAGAGTGAAAATTAGAGAGAAAAGAGAGGGAAAGTTAGAGAGAAAAGACAAGGTAAGTTAGAGAGAAAAGAGAGTGAAAATTAGAGAGAAAAGAGAGGGAAAGTTAGAGAGAAAAGACAAGGTAAGTTAGAGAGAAAAGAGAGTGAAACTTAGAGAGAAAAGAGAGGGAAAGTTAGAGAGAAAAGAGAGGGAAAGAATCCACAAAGAGCAATCAAGTGAATGAGTCAGATTGAATTGAAGAAACAAATGAAGGAACCTTTCTAAGTCACTTGATATCTGAGAAGAAATCGGTGAATAAATGAATGAAAATAAAAGTGAAAATGAAGCCAATACAGAGAATGAGAAATACATTGAAAAATGCTAAGTAAATGAAATGCATTCAGGAACGTGAGAGAAAGAATAAAATAGATTAAGGAAGGAAAGGAATAAGTGATATATTGAATGCGAGTTGAGGAATATGTGAAATGATAAGTTTAGAGAATAAGTGAATGGATGAGAATATAAAGAGCTAGAGTGTGAACAAGAGGGTATGAATCTCCTCCAGTGAGTTATCAAAATAGCAAATATTAAGCAAAAAGGATTAAAAAGACCAGAAGAAAAAAAAAAGAAGGTTGGTTGGTTGGTTTGGTTTTATGGCATATCAGCCTTTGTAGGTTATTTAATGCCAAATCCATTTTCTACAAATAATCAGTTCTATTTAAAACAATTTAGTTTGGCATGAGTACACAGTTTAATTGTCAAAAATATTTCTATTTCAAACTATTCAGTTTATTCAAACAGTTCTAATTCAACCAATTCAATTTAGATTTTGTTTATGCACAGTAAAATGTCAAAACAGTTCTATATTAAATAATTCAGTCTAGTGTAAGTACATTTTCAATAGCAAAAACAGTTCCATTTCAAACAAATCAGTTTAGTATAAGTACGCAGTTTAAATATTACACAGCTTAATTGTCAAAAATATTTCTGTTTCAAGCTATTCAGTTTAGTCAAATAGTTCTAATTTAATCGACTCAGTTTAGCATAAGTATGCCCCTTTAGTTTTATTTAACCCATAGGTTGTACCCGATCAGATGCGACCATTTCGGGTCAGAGTGAACCTGAGAACAATGACAATGACGGGGTACTCCGCATTCCCCAAAACCCAAACATCACAGGAAATTCAACATCAGATTGTTTAGTGTCATATCCGGGACACTCGTTGGGTGAGGGTCTTACCACTCTTCAGAGGGTGCCGTCGGTGTATTATACAGCTCCAGCCGACCGGGCCAAGAAAAAAGGTTTGCTATGCTTTCTATCTGGGAGGTGGGGTCAAAACAAATGAAAAAAAAATGAAGAAAGGGAGATGATATAAACAAGTCTAAAAAAAAGAATATAGAGCAAGAATATAGACTAGAAATAAGAAATATCCACACACACACACACACACACACACACATACATTTATATATATATATATATATATATGGGGGATGACATAAAATCACGAAAGTATTCAAAAAGAACTTGAATTATTATTTCTCTCCTTGTAAGTTTTTCACAGGAGCCTACGCTTTTGGTATTTCACTAATATATGAATAACAGCAAGTCTCTTCAAGTCTCCGGGACTCTACTGAGTATTCTAGCTGAGCTTAACACTCCTGTAGTTTGCATAGTCTCAATTCGTCTTACAATTTCCAACTCATCCACTTCTTTTTCCAAGATTTTGTCAATAGTTCCGAGTATGCCAATAACAACTAGTATTACCATCACCATATTTCCCCAGTTTTCTCATATCTCCGGCAAGATCTTAGTACTTGTTACTTTTTCACCTTTTTTTAATTTTCACTCGGTGGTCCGCAGTGACGTCAAAATGCATAATACCGTAAGTTCCCTTAGGCTCTTTTCCCCTTTTTATTTGTTAATTATCATTCGGTCTGATCTCCTAACCGGGATCAAGTGATTTGTTTGTATCTCAAAATCTAAGAGAATTTTATGAGTCCCATTCACTAGGACGGATTCTAGTTTGAGCACGTGCAGCCAGTGAATTTTTCACACTCCCTCTGACTGGTGTTTTTTCGCAAGAATCTAAGAGACAGCACATTTCCATAGAACTCCAGACTTCTTTAAGTATTCCTGTTGACTCTAACAGTACTGTGGTGAAGATGGTCTCGATTTTTTTTTCTGATATTTAGTTCAACCAGACTCTTTTCTGTATTCTTAGGGTCGGTTCCAAGGATTTCAACTACGAATGCTATCAACGTCAATTTCATGTTCCACTACTTTTTCAGCTCTCTAGCAAGGTCCATCTATTTGTCAAACTTTTCGTTTTCCCTTCTTTTCATACTGGTTCTCTCGAATAATTAAATATACTCGATTAAAATTTCTTCCTTTCTTTTTAATCAACACTATATAAGGTCATCTGAACTAAATTGGGTTGTCAGGGTAAATTATTTGTCTTAAAAATAATTTCTTGAAGCTATAAGAGTTAACGAATGATAATTGTTATTATTTACATGAAGCCATTTATTAGTTTGTTCTTGTTTTGTTTTTTTGTTTGTTTTTTGTTTGTTTTGGTTTCATGGCATATTAACCATTGTAGTTTTTTTTTAAAGTCAAATACTTATATTAAGTGTATGATTAATATTTTTAAAAATGACTGAGCTCATTTTTTACACAGATTAATGTTTTCCCTTCTATCTAATATGAATACACAGTCAAATGATCAAACAGTTCTACTCCAAACAATTCAGCTCAGCATAAGTACACAGTTTCTTGTTTACACAAAGTAATTTGTTTAAATACAGTTTTTTTTTTGTTTACACACAGTTAAATGTGAACACAGTTCTATTTTAAATAATTCAATTTAGCATAAGAATACTCTTTTAGATAAACACAGTTCAATGATCAAACATTTCTACTTCATATAATTCAACTTAGCATGTCAACAAAGTAAATAGTTGCAAGTATTGTTATGTATCCCAAATGATTTAATTAAACATCAGACATTTGTGATGCACACAGTTAAATAATCGAACAGTACTATTTCAAACAATTCAGTTCAGCATAGGTATAGTTTTTTTTTTACACACAGTTAATAGCCTAGTCGGCTGGAACTGCAGAATACACAAACTGCATATCTGCAAAGTGGTAAGACTCCCACAAAGAGTGTCATGGATATGACAAATAATAATGCGATGGTGAGGCTCTTGTAATGCTGGAGCTTATAGGGAATGGGGAATACACCTTTATTGCCATCGCTTCTAGGCTCACTCTGGCCCGGAATAGAAGCACCTTATAGGGTCCTAACTATGCGTCAAATAGGACTGTTTGGCATTTAAACTGTTTACTTATGTTATACTTAGTTGTTTGAAATAGAACTGTTTTTGTGTTAAAATGGATTCAGCTTTAAATAACCTACAATGGTTGATATACCATAAAACCAAACCAAAATAGACTAAACCAAACACAGCTAAATATAAAAATAATTCTATCTCAAAAATCTCAGTTTAGGATAAACACATACTTTAAATGTCATACAGTCCTGTAGACCCATACATCGGACTCTATCAGGTGCTACTACTCTGGGTTATAATAGACCTGGTAGCGATGCCAATAAAAGAGTACCCCCAATCCCCAAATCCCCAGCATTATTATTGAGCCTCACCATCAGATTGTTTTGTATCATATCTAGAACACTCATTGAGGGTAATCTTACCCCTCTGCATAGATGCAAGTCAGTGTTATTCTGAAGTCCCAGTCGACTGGGCCACATTTTTTAAAATTAAGTTGGCAAGCAATAACCCCACAATGATTCAGTCAACCAGTCAATCGTTTAAGGTAGGAAGCAAAACTAGAGTTTAGTATAAAGCCAAGTTGGCGGTCGGATCTCAAGCTTAAACACCACTAACAACAACAGCAGCAGCCGCAATTATTTCTTAAAAGAAAGCGCAGTTTGTTCTATTTTAAAACTCGCACGGACCTTGGTATGACAAATATGAAATATTACATACTTTCACAATCCTGCTTGGGAGATAACTAAATCAGACCGAGTACAACAAAAAATATCTTGTTGTGAAATAGGAAATATGTCACCTTTGCACTTCATGAATATTAAGTTACATTTTAAAATATTCAGTGATTTAACCGAATTAAAACCATTGCTTTTTTAAGACTTTGACTCTATTAATTCAATAGAGAATTCAATTTATACTATGTGCCCCTTGAATTAAGCCTTAAGCCAAGCTAAGACAAGCTTAGGAAATACGCAGTTGTAGAGGTCAGACAAAGGTCAGAATTTTAAATACACATATTGATCGGTTGGTTGGTTAATTGGTCATGTTTTACAATACATCAACCCTGGTAGATTATTTAATACCAAAACTTTTTCGTGCATATATATCAAATATATCTGATTTGCGAAAGAATAGTTAGTTGGTAAGAAACCAAACTATGCCATAAAAATCAAAACATGAAAAGACATTTCCCATTTTTAAACTGTCGAATTTATTTCCACTTTTCCTAATACATATATATATATATATATATATATATATATATATATATATATATATATATATATATATATATATCTATATTACATGTTATATATATATATATATATATATATATATATATATATATATATATATATATTGGATAGGGACACAGTGACTAGAGTTTAAATCTTTGAAGCAACTGTTTGCATTTGACATTAAGTTAATACCCTTGGGATAGGTATGGATCCACTTATTTTCTCTCAAGCTGAAGTAAATAGTAAAGCAAACTGGAATCTTCACGCTTTATATGGCAACCGGTTTTAAATAGGGAAAACCTAGTTCGAAGCCTGTTAAACTCTACCTTAATTTGATTGTGTTGCTGTACGGCTTATGAGATGACTGGCCAATTTTTATGATTTCAGGTTCAAATGAACAGCTACAGCAGGAATTGGAATACACCTTACTAAAGCCTGACTGTCACAGCTTGTGAATTTCAAAAATGCTATCTGACACTTTAGAAAATCGATAAGCAATAAAATTCTGTTTTAAAATTGGAAAAAAATGCCACAGAAACGTATGGAATGCTTCAGACTGCTTTTGAAGTATCTTGCATGAATCGAGCATGTGTTTTGGGTGGCACAAGAGATTCAAGGAAAGCAGGGAGTCTGTGAGGGATGATGAGAGGTGTGCGAGGAGTAAGGAAGTCAATAGACCTGAGTTGATTGGCCAAGGGGTTAGGGTTACGGTTAGTGTTACTATGTTGAGGTTTTAAGGGAGTTCAGGAAGAGATTTCGTCGGAAGACGCCAGCACTCTTTCCAATCGGGTCAGTGGCATTTCCACCAGGACAATGCACCAGTTCACAACTCCATCCTTGTCACAGACTATTTTACCAAGATGGGCATCAAAACAGTTCCCCACCCTCCCTATAGTCCAGACCTTGCTCCCTGTGACTTTTGGTTATTCCCTTAGCTCAGAGGCTGTCGTTATGGGACAATTGAGGAGATGAAAGAGGCTGTGACGAAGGTCATTGACACGCTCAAACAAGAGGACTTATACGGGGCCTTCCAGTTGTTGGAACAGTACAACAAGTGCACTGCAGCCGGAGGGGATTACTTCAACGGGGATTAAAGTTTCATGTGTTTACTATCAACAAAAGTGCCCATACGAAAAAAGTCTGGAAACTTATCTAAAGATCCTCGTATATATATATATATAT
Organism: Sepioteuthis lessoniana; assembly: GCA_963585895.1. Lineage (NCBI taxonomy): Eukaryota > Metazoa > Mollusca > Cephalopoda > Myopsida > Loliginidae > Sepioteuthis > Sepioteuthis lessoniana. Next base: position 11,444,789 of record OY757912.1, on the reverse strand, counting down.
ATATATATATATATATATATATATATATATATATATATGCTTTTATATTGAATAAATCATCTCAGTCTATGACACTCAGTCAAAGAATATTAACGAGAATTGTTCGTTTTAAAAACCTCTCTAAATAATTAGTGAATGTTTTCTCTTTTTTTACTAACTACATTCCTAAAATATAAGTTAAGAAATAATGAAATCTGTTTTTAGAAGACCAGTATTTAACTTTATTTCCAATTTTTATCCCTCCTGCTAAAAAGTAAGACGTCTGTACAAACATTTGATGTATTGTATTTATAAAATGGAATGAAAATTTTCTTCTGGAATTATCTATTTAAATTTTTTTTTAATCAAATAGCGTTTTAATTAAGAAAAAAAAATCAAAGGGGACTCTTCTTTTCCATAAAACTTCGTCTTAACACAAATATATCATTTCCTTCATAATTACTTTCATCACGAGCATCATCAAACACAAGGTTGATTTTTAAGAGGAGAAAAGCTGGTTTAAATTCAGAGTTTTATTTCTCCTGGAGTGGTTGCTAACCTAACTTTCCATACTATTTACTCATTGCATGAGTGGACAAAATGAGTTCATGCCTTTTCTAAAAGAATTAACACGGAGCAGGCTCATCAGGATTTAAATTCTGAGTCACTGATTACTTAAGCTACGATGATAAAAGTTCCGCTAACGCTATCAATTTTACAAGAGTTGTTAAAAAACATTTGTAAATCTGATAATAATTCAAAATAGGATTTCTTTAAATTGGCACCTTTTATGCATCGACTCCATAGTCCAGATTGATCCTCGTAGTAATTTACTAAACTTTTTGCTTAGATGTGGCACAAATCCATATGAGATTCGAACTCACTCGTGTCGGTTGGGCTGTCGAGCTTGCTAACCATAACACCACCAGAATCGCCTCAGATTGATCATAGCAGATATGTCCTTCACTGACTGTCGAAGGTTCGAATCGTGGTGTGATTCACGTTTTAATTTTATTTATTTTTTGCTTTACCGCGACTAAATTTATGGAAAGTAAAACAAAGAAACTGAGAAAACAACGCCTTTTTCATTATTTTATAGAAGCATAGCTTTCGCCATAAATGACTTCTTTTTTTTAAATACACGAATCTTTATTTTTAACACTATTTCCATTCGGTGTCTTTCTCTTTTCCTCTTCCCGCTCATAAAAGCAGGATATCTTCGTTGAAAATATCTCCATATCCCAGTGTCTAAATTTCCAATCGTGTCTCTCTTCCCTTTTACCCCCTCCCTTCTTTAAATCTGTTTCTAATCCTCTCTTTTGCCTGTGATGTGTGATACCCACCAGTGAAAATCGCGCCATTTCCAGTGGCGCGAATTAATTACACAGTTGTGCCGCCATCGCTGTCGAACAAAGCGCGGGAACCATGCCGGGTAGGTGCAGCGATGCCCTTGACGGTGCTAATTTGTCAATCAGTGCAAAGATGATGGGGAAAAAAGTGAAGAGTTTAAACAGAAGGAGAGAGAGAGATAGAGAGAGAGAGAGAGAGAGAGAGAAAGAGGGTGGATAGATACAGAGAGAAGGAATTTGAAAGAAACAGAAGAAAAAAATAAAAAACAGAAAGCCAAAAAGATAGAGAAAATGTCATGAAAAGAAATAACGGTGTTTGTTTTTTTTTGTTGTTTTTTTTATATTGAAAGCATTGGATATGAAATGTTTCATTTTCCTTTTTTTACTTTTTTTTAAAGTTTAGTTCTTGCGTTGGCTTCAAGCAAAAATGTTTTTAAAAGAAAGAAGCTTCCAATTTCAATTTGATATTGAGAGAGTAACACGCGCTTTCTCATATTGAAACGTAACAGGAGAGAGAACTTCGATTTCATTTTCAACACGAAGCCGTTCATTAATTATAAACAAATTTCATTTAGTTTCTTCGTTTAATGGCATATCAACTTTCTTGGATTATTTTACTCCAAAGTCATCTTTGTCAAAGAATAGCAGAGGTACTATTTAACCTAGTACTGGAAAACAAATTTGAAGCTTGAAAGAACTCGGTATATTGGCTATCTTCTCAGTGGGGCTAAGAATACGACAAATGCATCATCTGTTGGTGTTAAGACTTATCTAAAAAACAGGGTATCCTGTGCATGACACTAAATTGTATCTGATTGTGAGAACATTATTGCCGTTACTCCCGGGTCCACATTGACGCTGAATAATTGCACCCGTTAGGGTCCCATCTGTTTGTAAAATAGATAGGTTTAAAAATAATGTATGTTTGATAATACTTCTTCACCATCATCATCATCATCATGTCACGCTGCCATCACATATCTCCCTCACCCCCTCTCGCCACCCGTCACTATCGTCCATCGCTCCGGGAAGGTCTTCAAGGCAATATTCTGTATCGGTATAGACCTGTTTTATATTGGTTCTAGCAGGTTGTTCAGCCTTTGCTAGTCCATGTGAAGAGGTCCACAGGAGTAAGTCGCTTATGAATTCGTCCATACTTCTGCATGTCTGGTTTGTCTAACCAGATAGTTTTCGTGATGGGTGGTAGGTGACCGTATACCTGCTGTTTTGTGGGGTGCTGCCTCCAGTATTCTTGTGTAATTGCCGTCAAACTTTTTCTCCATACGTTTAGTTAGCGCCTATGTAGTGCATCCATATAGCACTATCGACACGACTCTTCCTTGGAAAAAACTGCGTTTTATTTTATCGGTCAGGTCTGACTTCCATATGACCGATAGCCTATCTATAGCTGTGCATGTTTGTGTGAATCGTATATTGATGTTTTTTCTCAGCTGATGAGACACTGCTACCTACGTAGGCGAATATGTCTACTAGTATATTTATATGTCATTAAGAATGCTTAAGGATGAATAAATGTAAATTATTTGTATTCAGAATAGCTACGTGAAGCTCTGACGGTTTATTAAAGATGTTTATTAGCTCTGAACAAGCGAATTAGTATTAATTAGAAATAATTATTTGAAATCAGATGATTATTAGTAATTGATAATTTTACTTGATACAATAAAACTGTAAGCAGATCATTTCTTTTATATAGGAATATAATATATTATATAATATATTATATAAATGTATTCCGAAAAGTTCTTAAACGATTACACAAAACTGTAAATATATGTGCTAATTAAACACAGTTCTCTAACCCGTATTGATTAAATAACCCGAGACTGGTTACCATAGCATTAGAATCAATCAATTAATAAATCAGTTTGGTTTCTTTGTTTAATGGCATATCAACCTTTTTAGGTTATTTAATGCCAAAGCCATTCTCCTACAAGAACAGTAGTGGTACTATTTAACTCATACCTGGGAAGATAAGGGGGTTCATACCTTTCCCAATGGTATTTGCCCGAAAGTGAACGTAATAGGGCGACTGGAGTACGAACTCGCTTACTACAATTCCGCTGTCCATCGCTTTAACCATTACGCCCTGAGGACACCCCCATCAATAAATCAATCGTTATATTGACATTAAAATATTCTCACTAATGCCCCTACTTTTTCTTTGTTCTATTTATTGAGGCGCTTTTTAAATAGATGACATAAAGCTTTTTTGGTCCATTACGAGTTTCAGGAGGGACAAATGTTATGTTCAAAGAAAATAGACCAGAGGATTCAAGATCAAATTCTAGAATAGACGTTTGTGTTTTACTTAACGCTAATGCCACAAGGAAAGGCATGAACCCATCTCTTTTCCTTCTGGTGTGGATAAATAGTCTATCATACTGTGCTTTCTGGCCTTACTAGAGAAACCGTTTTCGGAGAAAGAAAAAGACTTAATTCACTACCAGGGAAATGTTCTTCCGAGAATCTTAGGCACAATATTCATTCATACTTCCGTTATCAGCTCATCCAAAAGCATAGACTGCATCTAAATATGCGTTCATCACGATAAAGAAAATCAACCTGGGTGATAGTTTACTAAATTTCGACTTCATTCATAATTGTCATCGATAATCAAACATTTCTTTTGATAATTTGTCATTATCATTATATATATATATATATATATATATATTAGTAAATAATGGATTGTAAACCGAAATATATGAATAAAAATTGATAATAAGGTAATCTCTCCTTCTACTTGGATTACCTAGTTATCATTTTTCCTCATATATATATATATATATATAAATATTATTCAGTCCAGATAAACCAAAGTCGGGAATAATTCTGTCAGGACAAATTCATTCCACAATGAGCATTTAAAATTTACCTGGTAAAGACTTCAATGTAACTAACATCACAGAGTAATAATTTCTTAAAAAAAAAAAAAATCGGTCACATTAGGATTATAAATTTATTTCCATCCTGTTATGGGTATTGATAAATATCAATAACACCAAAAAAAACGGGACGTTTTCAGATCAAATGGATAAATTAAATGGCATACAGAATAGACACAGGAGGGAAGGGTGGGAGGGGGTAGAAGAGGGCTGAAGTGTTACTTCCCCGTTTACCCGCCCCCGGTTTTTTTATTACCGGTTGGAATCACAGTAAATTAAATTTTAATTTTTTATTCTAATTATATTTCAACGTAAATTCCAGATTTAATAATAATTTAGGGAAGTACGAAATTCTTTAATAACCTTACGTAAGTATCCAGCATTACTTATCTTCAATTAATTTCAAAATTTAAATATATATTCAAAATGTATATTTGAGCCAATTAATTCAGTTACCTTTCCATTGAAAAGTACGTGCACATCACATGGTCCCCCCTCATCTCTTTATTTTATTTTATTCATTCCACCTCAAAATAATCTTACGTTTTTATTAATTAAACATTATCTATGATATTTGCCAACAGTTTAAATCTATGTCTACATCTAGCTATTAATTTACATCGCTGATTTAATAAATTTTCAGGGTCTGGGTATATCATTATTTCTATTTCTTTCCTCTAGGAACAGATTGCATCTACTATCAAAGTATTTTGGGGTATTTGACTTTTTCAATATGGACCATTGAATCTCAGACGTCAAACCTTTATTTTTCAAACTCCAAAAATGCTTAGATAGGGCTGTTTAGTTTTTCAGATGTTCATGGGTGAAGGAAAGTTTATGATTTGAGTATCTAGACTTCCATTTCATAGACGAAATTCCTATATAGTTTTTTTTATCCTTAACATTTTCTTTTGGGTAAATAATTCCTTGGTATACAACATTATCTAAATTATCATGTGTCTATTCTGTATGTGATTTAGTTTATCCATTGGATCTGAAGAAGTCCTTTTTTTATGTTATTGGTATCTATCAATACCCATAAAAGGATGGAAAAAAATTTATAATCCTAATGTGACCGATATTTGTTTTTCTTAAAGAAATATATATATATATATATATATATATATATATATATATATATATATATATAAAACAACAATCGGTTACATTAAGATTAATAGATTTATTTTAATCCTGTTAAAAGCATTGATATGAATCAATGCTTTAAAAAAAGTAACAGGATATCTTCAGATTGAACAAAAATGGAAATAATATAAATTTTACACATTTACAACCACACCTGAAACCAACAAAAATGGAATTAGTATAAAATTTACACATTTACAACCACACCTGAAACCAATAAAAATGGAATTAATATAGAATTTACACATTTACAACCACACCTGAAACCAATAAAAATAGAATTAATATAGAATTTATACATTTACAACTACACCTGAAACCAATAAAAATGGAAATAATATAAATTTTACACATTTACAAACACACCTAAAACCAACAAAAATGGAAATAATATAAATTTTACACATCTTCAACTACACCTGAAACCAACAAAAATGGAATTAATATAAATTTTACACATCTACAACTACACCTGAAACCAATAAAAATGGAAATGATATAAATCTTACACATTTACAACCACACATGGAACCAATCAATCGATATGATCGAAAAGTGTTTGGTATCTGAATCAAGGGCTCCTTCTCTAATAACTGAAGAATAATCCAAAAAATCTAGTAATAAATATTATGTTTGGTTTGGTCTGGTTTTATTGTATATCGTTTATTGTAGATTATTTAATGCCAAATCTATTTTTATACATATAAACTGTTCTATGGCTAAGAATTCAATTTAGCATAAAGACATTTTTTTTTACACAGTTAAAATATAAATAGTTCTATATCAAACAATTTAGTTTAGCACAAGCACACAGTTATGTTCTATTTGACTCAGAGATTGGACCCATCCATGTGCTAACAATCCAGGCAACAGTGGACCTTGGAGCAACGGCAATAAAAGGGTACTCTGAATTCCCCAAAGCTCCAATATTACTGGAGCCTCACCATCAGAATATTTAGTGTCGTATCCAAGACATTCGTTGGGAGAGTCTTACCCTTCAATAGAAATACAGTTGGTATATTCTGCTGCCCCAGCCAACTGGGGCAATAAAGGTTAAGTAAAAACAAGATCACGAAAAAGGATACTTCTATGGTTTTTAAGCAAACGCTTTTAAAGAATATATATATATATATATATCATGTCACGCAATCAGCACGGATATTTCTGACCCTCTCTCGCCAAACCTCCCTATCGTCCATTGCTTTCGGCAGGTCCTCAAGGCTACATTTTGTAGAGTTCGAGCTAGACGTCCTGCCTTTGCTCGTCCATGTGAAGGGGCCCACAGGAGTACATATATATATATATATATATATATATATACGTAAAAAACCAGAAACTACTAAACTACGTTTCGCCTAATGGAACATCGGGAAAATTCTGACTTAATTCAGAATAAATCTGATTATCCGGTGAAAACCAGGTAGGTAGTTTCTGGCTTTTTAGATATTTTTGCTTTGTTCTACTTACTGTTTTGAGCACTTTTACGTATTAGCTTACTTACGTAGCTCTGTCGGTGTTTTTCTTTCTTTGTTTTTTTTTTTTTGTTTTTGTTTGACATTAGTACGCTGGTTGATTATTTTCAAGCAGTACGGATGTCAGCAATCGACAGATTGTTTCGTTGTAGCTCATCGGTGTGGCTAGATATGTGAGAAGCTTCAAGCTGGAATCGAAACCAAGCTGACTATACATCAGCAGGTATCTTACCAGACAACCATCGGCAACCTCAGAGATTTAACGTATTTACATTATTTTTCTTTTATGTGCATATATGCTTAACGCCTACCGTGTGCTCAATTCATCAGAAGAGCTTTGCATTACGCGAGTGTCAACCGGTAATTCTTTCGGGAGAAAAGAGGATTTTGCATTGAATAACACACAAATATTGTCTGCTCTGTATTGTTTCTGATGGCTGTAATCAGTCTTCCTCCAATTTACGAGGATCATTAAATAAGTTTCCAGACTTTTTTCGTATGGGCACTTTTTATTGATAGCACACACATGAAACTCTAGTCCCCTTCGAATTAATCTCCTCCGACTGCAGTGCACTTGTTATACCGTTCCAACAACTTCTGGAAGGCCCCATTGAAGTCCTCTTGTGTGAGCGTGTCAAGGATCTTCGTCACAGCCTCTTTCATCTCCTCAATTGTCTCATAGTGACAGCCTCTGAGCTTAGGGAATAACCAAAAGTCGCAGGGAGCAAGGTCTGGACTATAGGGAGGCTGAGGTACTGTCTTGATGCCCATCTTGTTTAAATAGTCTATGACAAGGATGGAGTTGTGGACTGGGACATTGTCCTGGTGGAAATGCCACTGACCCGATTTGAAGAGTGCTTGCCTCTTCCGACGGAATGTCTTCCTGAACTCCCTTAAAGCCTCAACATAGTAACCCTAACCCTAACCCTTAGGCCAATCCACTGTGGCGTATTGATTTCCTTACTCCTTGCACACCTCTCATCATCCCTCACAGACTCCCTGCCTTCCTTGAATCTCTTGTGCCACTCGAAAACTTATGCTCGATTAATGTAAGATGCTCCAAAAGCAGTCTGAAACATTCAATATGTTTCTGTGGCATTCTTTCTAAGTTTAAAACAGAATTTTATTGCATATCGTTCTTCTAAAGTATCCTCACGTCAAGATTGCATTTTCAAAATTCACCAGCTGTGACAATCAGGCTTTAGTAAGGTGTATTCCAATTGCTGCTGTAGCTGTTCCTTTAAACCTGGAATCATGAAAATTGGTCAGTCATCTTATAAGATGTATAGCAATAACATAGTGAATTTTCAAGAGTCTACGACAATTTTAAATACCTGTAAAATATGTCTGAAAACTTATTAAATCCACTATGTATATGCCATGAAAAACAACCATACTTAACCGTATATTCTTCTGGAGAATGAATTTCAGACTAGAAAGCCGGTAGAGGTGGCACGAGGCCAGGTGAATAAGAAGGTTAATGCTTTTTTGCAGTTCTCAGTGTCCCCAAAATCTGATAAAAATATTTTAAAATGTTGATTAAAAAGTATCGACAATTGTCACTAATTCACCTATACACAATGTACTAGTTCAGAAATTGCAACTATATTATATAAATTGCTCAATCATGCACACATCTTCATTCAAATTATAAATTTTAGATTTTCCCAGTTAACAGGGGCTATAGAATATATCGACTGCATCTCTGAAAAAAAGTAAGACCCCCTCCCTAACGGGTTTGCTGGGGTTGTATAATGTACCAACTGCTTTTCTGCAGAGGGGTAAAACTTCCCGCCAACATGTGTCCTGGATATAACGCTAAACAATTTGATGGTGAGGTTCTAGTAATGCTGGAGTTTGGGGGAATGCAGCGAACCCTTCATTGTCATCACTCCCAGTTCTACTCTGACTCGGAGTGTTAGTACCTAATAGGGTTCTACCAATGGGTCCAATAGAACCAAACTGCGTACTTATCCTAAACTGAATTAACTGAAATAGAACCGTTTTTTGTATGCTAAGCTGAATTGTTAGAAATAGAACTGCCTTTGAATTTGAAGATGTACTTACGTTAGACTCAATTGTTTAAAAAAGAACTGTTTCGACACTTAACCGTGTGTAAACCAAAATAGAACTGTTCGACGAAACTGAATAGCCTGAAATAGAAATATTTTTGACAATTAAACTTTGAACTTTGAATAATTTGAAATAGAACTGTTTATTTGTATAAAATGGATTTAGCATTAAATGACCAACAACGGTTGATATGCCAATAACCCAAATAAACAAGAAACAAACAAAATTTTTTATCTGAAAAATGAATGTTTTTGTTCTGATACTTTTGGAGCCAATCTTACTTATCTGCCCATGTGTGCTTTGGTTGTATTTAACTTCGGCTAAATATATATTTCTTGTTTTCAAACTTATCTATATAAGTATTCATCCATATCTATTAATAGGTTTTTACGCAATAAACTGTGGTTGTTAGAAATACTAATGATACGCCAATAGACAACTTGATATCTTAAAATATTTTACACACATTCTAAAAGCGAAATATTGTCTGAAAAAATGCATTGTTTAATCATTTGGTACATTTTGAATAAATCAGAGGGTTGCGAAGTTTGCTGCATTCATAATCTCCTTATCTGTAAAATATTTAAAAAGTCGGATATTTGCATTAATTTCAAATTATTTTCAATATGCTTTTTGATTTTGAATGACTGCTCATGTATTGTTGTTATGTGCAAATTTATTAGCATCTGGAGTACTTTATGTTTTTCTTCTTTTCTTTTTCTCTAAAAACTTATAGTCAGAAAAAAAAAACACGTCTTTATTATCAAATCTTGGGTTTAACGGTATTATAAAAGGTCATCATGAAGCACATTTCATTTTATCAATTCCTAACTTTTATTTTTTTTCACCTTATTTTTAGCTGTGTGGTTTTTTTTATGGTGACCTTACTCTGGTATCGATCTAAATTCTTTATAAGGGATTAAAGATTATCACTCAGTGAGACTCAAGCTCACATTCGTTTTGCTTGAAGGAAATCAGGCTAAACGCTCTAACTACTCTTACTGAACCTGCAATGAGAACTCAGCAATCACTCACATGTAAGTTTATCTCAAAAAATAAAAAGAATAAAAATTAGCTAAATAGTTTAATCTCAATAAACCTATTGGTTAAGGCCTAAAACATACCGACTGCATCTCTCCAGAGAGGTAAGACTCCCCCAATGTGTGTCCTGGATATGATACTGAATATGATGGTGAGGCTCCAGTAATTTGAGGAATGCAGGGTATCCCTTCATTGCCATCGCTCCCAAGTCCACTCTGGCCCAGAGAAATAGCACCTGATAGGGTCCTATCTATGGGTCGAATAGAGAATAATGACACTAAATGCATCCCTGCAGAGGAGTAAGACTAACCTCAAAGAGTGCCCTGGATATAATACTAAACAATCTGATGGTGAGACTCAAATACTGGGGGAGATTTAGGGAATGGGAGTACCCCCTAATCGCCATCGTTCCCAGGTCCATTCTTACCCAGTGTGGTAGGAACTGATAGGGTCCTATCTACGGGTCAAATAGAACTGTTTAACATTTGTGTGCAAACAAATGACTACTGCTAAATTGAATAGTTAAAATAGAAGTGATCATTTAACTGTGTGTAAACAAATAATTCAATTCTTGGAATCCTTTAACTTTGCTGACTTATGTTAAATTGAGTTGTTAGAAATAGAACTGTTTGATCATTCAAATTTGTGTAACTCCAAAATGAGTTTGCAAATCATATATCTAACAACAGGATTAAATAACCAACAATGGCTGTTATGTCATAAAACCAAACCAAATTTATTAGTTGATTGCTTTTAAGGTCATGTTAACCTGTCGAGGAATGGTATTCATTGTACATATATTTTTACATCTTTTGTGTGGTAGTTTAAGACTTTTTTCGCATATTTATACGATATAAACTAATACAAATCTCTTGTTTCGTGTATTACTACTTAATACCAATAGTTCTAAAGTTTCAAGAAAATATTTCTATTTAACAATTATTTTATATATGATTCTAACTTGCTCTTAATACCACTTTGTAAAAAAATTATCACTTTAAGTAACTATTCTTAATTTAAACAATTTAGAGCCATATGGTATCAAGAATTCCTGTCAAATACGAAAAATTTTAGAGAGATCTATTTGGCCCATAGATGGGATCCAAGCAAATATCATTCCAGGTCAGAATGGACCTGTGAAAATTGGTAATGAAAGGGTGACTTCAACTTTCTCAGAGCTCCAGATATGGAGCTCTGCATTATTGCAGTTTAGTGTTATACACAGTATCCCACTTTTTGTCGGGGGAGGGGTTTACCTTTCTGTTAGGGGTACCGTCAGCTTATTCTAAACTCCACAGACAAAATGACCTAGATTAGAATTGCTTTATTTGCATGTAGCATCGAGATAGAAAACTCCTATAGTCATGGAACAACATTTTCAATCTTTTGAATGAAACAAATGATTTTTCTCTCTTGAATAGAGGAAATTTCCCTCACGGCCAATTGTTTAGCTATTTCTTAAGCCCTTTCAAAAAATTGAAAATAATATTTAAACCAAACCTCCAAAAAATGTTAATCGCTTCTTGGTTAGTCTAACAATTTTGTGTAATATAGTAGTAAATTTCCTATTCCCAGTGACAACAAAATATCAACCACGGGAACTCATGCGGTAAGTGCGAAAAACTGTCACTCGAGAGTTGGGTATTTTTTTTAAATTGTCTGAGATTCAGTCGGTTGGTTACCGACAGAGAACAAGCAAGGAGTTTAAATTTCGGAGCAAGTGAATCGTAGGGATCATAGCCGGACGAATTTTGAACCTTGTGACCACATTACAAACCAAACAACTACTGATAACAATCACTATTCAATAGGTTACAAGAAAAACACACTTTTAACTATCAAACACTTAATAATACAAATAACATACCAGATATCTTATTAATAAGCAATGAATTATACGAAAGACAAATATTAAAAAGACAAAGCTAACAAATAAGCAAGATAAAAAATGTGAAGTGTTTTCTAAAAACATATTTTTTAAATCTATTTATTTAAACTGAAAGTGATTTTTTAACTTCATAGCTGAAAGTGATGTATCATAAAAACCAATGGATTTTCAAGCTCACTTTCTCCTAAGGCCTATCAACCAGATTTTGGTTAAGCCAAATGTCCGTTTGGTCAAATGTCTGTCTTTGAAATGTCCCTCAATAAAATTCTGTTTGGTCAAATTTATGTCGATGAAATGTCTGTCCGGTGAAATGTCTGTTGGCCAAATATCCGTCGTCGAAATGTTAGTTCATTCAAATATCCAAAAATGAAATGTCTGTTCGGTCAAATGTCCGTCGGCCAAATGCCGGAACATTTAAGAGTCTACCGATGTTACTTCCGATCTCTCAAAAGTCCATTCAGTCAACTCTTCATTCGGCCAAATGTTTGTTCGGTCAAATGTCCATCGGTCAAATGTTTTTTTCAGTCAAATGTCCTTCGATGAAATGTCTGTTAGGTCAAATATCCGTCGGTTAAGGGTCCATTCGGCTTAATGTCCATTGGTGAAACGCTCGTTCGATCTAAAGTCCATTCGGTCAACTGTCCGTTCGGCCAAATATCCGTTCGACCGAATGTCCGTCCGTCAAACATCAGTCAAACATTCGTCGGAGAACTGTTGTGGTGTGCTTCAATTTATGGAATGAGTGTATCTTAGCTTTATCGACTCAAAAACTACCACGCCTCATTTTCCTGATTTGAGACCAATTTAAAGGGAAGTTAAAAAGTGAATGGTATTTTTCTTTGCCCACGTGTCAGACTTTTCACTTTTCTGTGACCTCGTCATCGCCTCATCTATAGAGTCTTCATCTCCGATAACTTTCTTCAAGACCCAACAATTAAATATTTTCATCATCCATCTCGTATAATCGTTTGTCTGTAAAAGACAGTACTCGATAAACCCAGCCTTGTACGAAAATCGACTGTTTCAGCTTTTGTTTTGTTCTTGTCTTTGGTTTGTATATTTTTTCAGCTAAATTATATCATCTTCGTCATCAGCACATGGTTTATGAATTAGCCATCAAATAGAATTTATAACTGAGTGCAATGGGTGTTGGTGAACGACGGAAGGACGCTAAGAGAGGCAAGAGGAAGTTTATTTTTAAAATGGCATCTAAATCCCGGACAACTGCTGGTGTCCCTGCATGCAGTTAGTTGCTATTAGATTACATCAAAGAAAGGGGAAAGAGGGAAAAAGATAATTAAAAAAGAAGAACCTAAAGAAAATAAGAAGAAAGTAGCAAACGCGCAAACATGGCGTTTGTTGCTCCGTCGGGGTTGGAGGGCTTAAAAGAGTTTAACGATATGGCTTTTCAATGGACAAGAGCTTGTCAACGGCAACACGGAATTGGCAGCATGATTCGCTCCGGATCGATAAACGCAGCGAGTGGCGTGGATTTGCCGAGATTAAGCGGGAAGGTGAGATGGAGAAAAATAGTGAATCAGGAACTGCAACAGAAGGAACAGTAGAGGCGCCATCAAACCAAACCACGTCTGGTTAACGGACTGCCTTGGGCGCTCTGATGCGCAACGTTTCGAATTAGTTTACGCTTCAATGTACTATGTCCCTCCCTCGGTGTCAAAATGGCAACAAAGCTTCCCGGTCCAGTCGGAGAAGGAGAGTCAGCTGAGGAGAGCCAGCAAAATAAGTTGCTGACTGTACCACGAGGAGATCAGGGAATTTGAAAGTACTAAACTAACAAGCGTTAAAAAAAGTGCCGATATTCTCGGCGTATATTTCATGCAATTAGGAAGTGATGAATGTATTTATCTAAACGCTCCGTCAAATTTTTTAAAGTGGAGATCAGCTGGTTTGAATTTAAAGTATTTGTTTTTTTTTTTATTAGATGAATTTTCTTATCGACGTTAAAGAGCCTAGTCTTTAGTATTTACTAATAGTTGGGACAGCGTTAAGAAGAGATGAATGTTTACGTATCGACGATTTTGTGTCAGCAGGTATCATCATTATTGTCCTCAAATTGTGCTGAGTGCACGAAATCCCTTAACGATTTCTCTTGCCATCCGTCCCAATCGTCATCTAGACTACACCCAGTGTCCGTGCAGAGCTGATGTATGTATATCATTAGTGGGCATCCAACACTGATGTGTTTAAGTGCAGTTGTCCTTTAGAAAATGTTACTTTTGAGTTCGCCATTACTCCAGCAGCAGTGCCTAAGGTGTCTTACTTGGATGGTTTGTGAGACGGGAGACAGGTGGCCATACAACTGCTGTTTTGTGGGGTCCTTATTCAAGTATTTTTTCCAAACAGCAAATAGAATTCTTGGATAGTTCTTATTTAGCTTTTTCTTTATGCGTTTTGTTAGAATCTAGATAGTGCATCCATACTGTAGTAACGAAAGAAGTCCCGATTTATCTTATCAGGGAGATCAGATTTCTATATGAGTGACTACCTGTAAATAGCTGTTTATGCCTTCCCTATACCTGTAATGACATCACTTTCAGTGGGTGAGATACTGATGCTAAGATATGTGAACTGGTCTTCTTGTTTAAAACATAGGAAGTCAGTTTAATCTACATCGACGTAGATGCCTCTGACTTCTTCCTCCAGACTATGAACCAGGTATTCGGCTTGGGCAGGTGTATTTTCAAGAAGCATGGAATTATCTACGTAGTCTGCATCTATCATAATTTCTCCTGGATATCTTCTGTTTCTTGTCTTTTTTCCTATTAATCCATTTTCTTTTATTGTATCTATTGCAGTTCTATGGAGATCATTACGAAATATGGTGCAAATGTTTCTCTTTTCAAGACTCTCACGACAATATCAAAGAGGCCAAAATAGCCATGCAGAAATATGAATATACATTAGCATTTACATTACTCCCTTTATATTAACCCCACCAATATATATATATATATATATATATATATATATATATATATATATATATATATATATTGTCATCCACAGACGGATCTGTTTCATTCTATCAGAACTCTTTAGTGTGGCCAGACAGCCTAGATTCCCGAAGCTGGGATCGAAAATTGGCTGACTGAAACGCCAATCCAAGATTCTACCATCCATCCACAAGGAAACCAGCGCAAGCGAAGGAAATTTAAACGCTTATGTATCGCATTTGTTTACATATATCCGCTTAACGGCTACCGAGAGCTCAATTCATAAGAAAAGCCTTGCATTACGCCAGTGGCAACCATTCCTTCCCTCGCTTGTTTAATAAATTTATTGTATTTTGTGACCGTCACAGTTGTTTTTATTCTGTCTGTAATCATTTGAATTTTTAAAGTTTAATTTCTGTACGATTAGCTATATTTTGCAGCCACATTGCGTTTTGATCATTTATCAAAATACAAATTCATATATATATATATATATATATATATATATATATATATATATATATGTATATATATATATATATATATTAATTAATCTATTTATTATCATACTTTTTCAGTCACCATCTCAGTGACTATTTCTTTTTTCTTAATGAAGAACAAAAATATTTTTTACATTGAAACCTTCCAATAATCATGGGAGTTTGATATGAAATTGTTTACATGTCTAAAGAAGAGAACGAAAATAAGTTCAACTCAAATATTAATACTTGCTGGGCACCCGCCTTACGGAGGAGGTTCGAAGTTAACAACAGATAATTATGTTTTGGAAAGGACATAATAAATGTCGTTGAGGTGTTAATGTCTGTAGATTCCGGGTGGCCATTGTCGGACAAAAAAAGTCAACAGAGTAACAAGAAGTTGAGATAAGTCGGTGCTAATTTGAAAAAGAAAAATATCATGATATCAATTTCGAAACTTTTTGAGCGATTTTTAAAAATTTCCTGATCCGAAAATTTTACTGAAGGAAAAGACCTGAAGACTAGGAGGGCATTAAAAGCAAACAGATTCAGACTAAATCGACTTGCCCAGTCGGTTGGGGCTGTAGAATACACTGACTGCACCTCTACAGAGGGGGAAGACCCCCCCCTAACGAGTGTCCTGGATATGAGACTAAACAATCTGATGGTGAGGTTCCAGCAATGCTGGAGCTTTGGGGAATGCAGAGTACCCCTTCATTGCCATCGCTCCCAGGTCCACTCTGGCTCGGAGTGGTAGCATCTGATAGGGCCCTTTCTATGGGTTAAATAGAACTAACAACATACTTATGGTAAGTTGAATTGTTTGAGTAAACTGAATAGCTAGAAATAGAAATGTTTTTGACAATTAGACCGTACTTACATTTAAACTGCGTGCTAATGCATAACTGAATTATTTGAAATAGAACTATTTTTCGACATTAAAACTGTATTTACACTTAACTGAATTGTTACATATAACTGCTTGAATAGTTGGAAATGGAAATGTTTTTGACAATTAAACTGTGTACTTACGTTAAACTGAATTGTTTTCAATAGAACAGATTATTTACATAAAAATGGATTTGACGTTAAATAACCTACAAAGGTCGATATGCCATAAAACCCAACAAACCAAACCAAACTAAATCGACGGGCGCTCGTGGAGTAATTGTTTTCATCATAGGAAATGGATACAGTGACTTAAGTCCAAATCTTATTAGCATTTCATATCGCATGAAGCTATAAGTAAATAGTAAAGCAGACTAGGCTCCTTAATCTTGGTAGGGCAACGTATCTAAGAGAAGGAAAACTCTGAATTCAAACCTCTTAAACTGTGCTTAAAAAATTACTTTGTGACATAACCTGCTCGCGGAGTTTAGTTTGGTTGGGTTTTATGGCATATCAACCATTGTAGGTTATTTAATACCAAATCCTCTTTATACATAGATATTAAATGAAAAAGATATGGTTGGGTTGGGTTCTATGGCATATCACCCATTGTAGGTAAATTAATGCCAAAACCTGTTTATACATATATATTAAATATATATATGATTTGTAAACACATTTTTAAATAACATTCTTATACAAGTTTGAACTCTTTTTAGCAGTTAAATGGTTTCAAGTATTGCTATATAAGTCATAATTTAACATTAGTCATCTGTTTGCACACATAGTTTTTCCTATTTGACCCTGGACCGTATCATATCAGAGTGCACATGGGATTAATACCAAGGAGTTACTCCTGGTTCTCCAAATCTCAAAGGCTAGAGCCTCACCATTAGAATGTTTAATATCCTATCCAGGACACTCTTTGGGAACGATTGTCTTACCCCTCTGCACAGAGATGCAGTAGATGTATTCTACAACCCCATCTGACTAGGCTATGCTCGTTGAGAGGGTTTGATATATCATCATCATCATCATATCGTGCTGGCAGCACGGATATCCCTGACCCTCTCTCGCCACTCCTCCCTATCGTTCATCGCCCTAGGTAGGTCTTCAGGACAGCAACCTGTATCCTCACATAGCTGCTGAATGTACGTTCGTGCTGGTCGTCCTGCTTTTGCGCGGCCGTGTGTGGGGATCCATAAGAGTACATCTCTTATGAGTTCATCTCTGCTTCTCCAGCAATGTCCTGCATGTCTGGTTCGCCTAACTTGAATAGATTTCGTGATAGGGGGCAGGTGGCCGTACAGTTGGTGTCTTGTGGGGTGTTGCTGCCAGGACTTGTTCAGGATTGCACGCAGCATTCTTGTGTAATTGCCATCTAGTTTCTTCTCCAGCCGTTTTGTTAGCGTCCATGTAGTGCATCCATATAGCAGTATCGATGTGACCGCTGCCTGGAAGAAACTGCGTTTCATTTTATCGGTTAGGTCTGATTTCCATATAGTCGATAGCCTATTGATAGCTGTCCATGCTTTCGTTAACCTCGTTTCGATGTCCTTTTCGGTTGATTCGACGCTGCTTCCTAGGTACGTGAATTTGTCTACTAGTTTAAGAGGGGTTCCTTCTAGAGTGGAGATGTCCCCTGTTTGGTTATAGCACATATATTCCGTTTTGTGTGCATTAACATGGAGGCCTATGCTTGCTGCTGCTCGTTCCAGGCTATGCAGAAGTGTTTCGGCTTGGTCAGGTGTATTTGCCAGTATCGCTATGTCATCGGCGTAGTCGGCGTCGGTAATTGTTGTTGCGGGATATCTTCTGCTTCTTTTCTTCGTCAGTTCGAAGCCATTCTCTTTGATTTTGTCAATCGATGTTCTAAGTACGTAGTCTAGACAAATGATAAAGAGATACGGAGCCAGCGTGTCCCCTTGTAGTACTCCTGCTACAATGTCGAAGTATTCTGTGTCTCCATCTGGTGATCGTACTTTTACTTTAGTGTTTCTATAGAGAATCGTTATTGCCGCTACGGTTTCTTTAGGTATGCCGTACGCTAGTAGGATTTGTTCCATCTTTCCTCTGTGAATGGAGTCGAAAGCCTTGGTAAAGTCGACAAATATTAATGTCGCTTGTAGGTTCTTTGCCCGTACACCCTCAAGGATTCTGCGGATGGTTAGTATTTGTGAGGTCGTAGATCTATTTCTTCGGAAGCCATTTTGGTTTTTTCTAAGTATGTTGTCGATTTTGGGTTCTATTCGGTTTCGTAGTAGGGCATTGTAGATTTTGGCAGCTATGGATGTAAGTGTTATGCCTCGGTAGTTTTTGGCTAATCCGAGGTCTCCCTTTTTAGGGAAGGGGAGTATGCATCCCTTCGTCCATCTATCTATCGGATTTTGATTGTATACTGCGTTGCAGTGTCGGAGCAGTATGTCGTCGAATTGTCTGGTCTTCCATACTTCCGGGGGAATCTCGTCCAGTCCTGCAGCTTTCCTATTTTTAATTTTTCTGAGAACCGAGTCGAGTTCTCCTTGTGTGAACGGTCCAAGTTTAATGTCTAATTGTTTGCTAATTATTCTGGTGATTGGTTCATGCGTTATTTTTGGTGGGTTTCCAAGTAAGTTTTCGAAGTGCTGTTTCCACAGTTTTATTCTTTCTTGTTGGTTTGCTGCTTTAAGTTTTGCTTTGGTTGTGTTCTTTCTTCTGCTCACTTCGTTTATTGTTTGCCAGGCAATTCTAGATTGTCTATCTTCTACCGAGTCTCTGATCTTATCTATCTGATTTTTAATGTATTCTGTCTGTTCCTTTATATATATGCCTGCTAATTGATATTGTGCCGTTTTATATATATATATATATATATATATATATATATATCAAATAATAATTTCAGATGAAAAACTCATTCAAATAAGTTTATTAAATCCGAGGAAGAATATTTGGAAACAAGTTCAATGTTTAGTACAGTCGAGCTTTATACAAAGTCAGTACTTATACTTTCTGAATACAACTCTTAGCACGATAGATATTTACAAAGATATTATGTTACATCCATAAAGCGTATAATTTGTATGTGCCCGTGGTGTAATGGTTATGGTCGTAGGAAATGGACACAGCGACACGAGTTCAAATCCTGGACGAGACTGATAGCATTTCACATAGCACTAATAACCTTGGGAAAGGTATAAATCCAATTATTCTCCCTCCAACTATGAGTAAATTGAAGGGCAGACTAGTTTCTTCAGCCTTGGTGAAGCAACTAGATTAAGAGAAGGAAAACTCAGAATTCAAACCTGTTAAACTCCGCTTAAAAATTGACCTTGTGTCATATCCTGCCCGAGCGGAAAGTTTGGGTAAATATGATGAAGCGTATAATTTTCAACCTGTCGACAGGACTTAGAATACGCTAACTGTATCCCCTGCGTAGGGCTGCCTCGGGAAAGACACTAAACTGCAACTGATGGTGAGACTCCAGTTCCGGAGAATTTTGGAATGTTGAGTGCTCCTTCACTGCCATTACTCTTAGTGACTCACAAACCCGTACAGATTGTTACTGTTAGGCTTCGAGCTATGGGTCAGATAGTTCTATCTAAAAATTATGCGTTTTGAGAGGAATACATGATGCCATAAAACTGTTGGGGGAATCTGCGTTGCGTAGTAGCGAATGTGCTGGACTGCAGGTTCAAAATCCAGTTTCGCTATTGTATTCACTTTCAGATTAATACTCTAACGAAAGACATGAAAGCATACATAGAATCAACGCAGTTCTTCTACAAGGATGTCTTTGGCGTTAAATAACCCACGAAGGTTGATAAGCCATTAATCAGAGAAACCGAAACAATTTTCTTAGGAATTTAAATTATCTGTTTTAGGAATAATTACGGGAAACTATAATTGCTCGCTAAGGATTTTTAATTACCATAAGCAGTATATCAATGTGCAAACCAATTATTATTGAATAGAAATAATTACTTGAAACTATATAATTATCTGAATAAGAGAGAAATATTTGAAACTATACAAATTCGAACAAATGATTCATATTAGATAGGAATACTTGATATCATATAACTGTTTGTAAAAACTGTCTTGAATCAATCGCAAAAAAAATGTAAATATGAATATATGATGAACACAATTCCCTCACTCTTTGTGTTATAGGACCATTACCGACCCATTGATGGACTCTTCCAAATCCTATATTAATCGAGTGCCAAGTACTCTCGTCGGTTGGTTGTCGTGAGATTAGATAGAGACTGGATATTCGACTAACAAGTAAGCCTAGCTTACGCCACCACTTCTCAGTATCTTGTTACTTCAGTATATCCTTAAATTTATACAGTGTCATGAGTTGTCTTTTCGTGGTCCCAAACTGGGTCCACATCAATATGGCATAAAACAACAGTCAGTTTGACTTTCCATTAGAAGCAATCAATCAGTTTGGGTAGAATTATCTTCACTATTCATTGTCTGTGAGATAAATTAGCTATCGTGCAAACGCTCCTGTCTATTTTGAAAAAAGCAGCTTAATTTGAGCAGCAATTCTGAATCTTATAGGCAACCGGAGAAATGACTTCCTAGACAACATTATAAATGTCATTTTATGGCAGAAGTTCACATAGATGTGATATATTTTACAATCGCCTCACAAATATGCAAATTTGGTAAATTGAAGAAAAGGCAGAAAACAGAAAAAACCGAAGCAGACCGTGGCCTTTTGTCAGTAAGAGATGTAGGTCAGGGTGCGGGTGATTTTTTAAAATTCTAAATCCTTTAATGTGTTTATGGAGACGCGAAAGCAAAGAGACCACTCAACAGGGATGGTGGACACCTATGACAGATTTATTGCAGTCGTCAGTGGCCCACCGGAAAAAGTTAAAGGATAAATAAACCTGAGTTTTGTTTTTCGTCTCCAATCAGTTTCCTTTTCCAAAGTTGGGGAACTTTCACTACATGTATACATACATTTACATGTGTGTGGGTGTGTGTGTGTGTGTGCAAGTGTTTGTGCGCATGTGCGCGCTTAAAATAGAAAAAGAGAGAGAGGGGGGAACGTAAGAGAGAGAGAGAGAGAGGGAGAGAAACAGAGAGAGAGGGGGGGAAAGTAAGAGAGAAAGAGAGAGAGAGAGAGCGGGGGAGAACAATTATAAGAAAATGGGTACTGTTCTCACATATATATTTGCAAACAAAATATGTACAAAAAGGAGTATATATATATATATATATATATATATATATATGTGTGTGTGTGTGTATATATATATATATATCATCATCATATCGCGCTGGTAGCACGGATATCCCTGACCCTCTCTCGCCACTCCTCCCTATCGTTCATCGCCCTAGGTAGGTCTTCAGGACAACATCCCGTATCCTCACATAGCTGCTGAATGTACGTTCGTGCTGGTCGTCCTGCTTTTGCACGGCCATGTGTAGGGGTCCATAAGAGTACATCTCTTATGAGTTCGTCCCTGCTTCTCCAGCAGTGTCCTGCATGTCTGGCTCGTCTAACTTAAATAGTTTTCGTGATAGGGGGTAGGTGGCCGTACAGTTGGTGTCTTATGGGGTGTTGCCGCCAGGACTTGTTCAAGATTGCACGTAGCATTCTTGTGTAATTGCCGTCTAGCTTCTTCTCCAGCCGTTTTGTTAGCGTCCATGTAGTGCAGCTATATAGCAGTATCGATGTGACCACTGCCTGGAAGAAACTGCGTTTCATTTTATCGGTTAGGTCTGATTTCCAAATAATCGATAACCTATTGATAGCTGTCCATGCTTTCGCTTGCACACACTCACATATATTTTGTATGCGTGCGTGCTTATATATACAAGCAAAAGTACCTAGCACAGTTCGAGATTAAAAGAAAGTGTCCCAAAATCTATTTTGAACTAAAACAATGCAATCAGGACATCCTCATTTTGTTGGAGATTTATTGTTTGGCTTGGTTTCGTATCTTTTTTGATGGCATACCAATTTTCGTGGGTTTCTTTATGCAAAAGCCATCCTTTTAGAAAAATAGTTGTGGTACTATTTAAACCATAGCTTATAAAGTAGTTCGTACCTTTCTCCATTCCATTCGTCCAAAATATTCCAAAACGTTTCAACTAAATAAATAGATATCACACCCAAAACTATAAACTAAAAGCAAAAAACAATGCTTACTAAAAAATTCCCCATAAGATGATTAATCGATTTGATCGAAAGCAGTAAAGTTAGCGACCATTGTCGAGGGTGACCCGAAGGCTCCCTTTTCGATAGCTACTACACCAAGGTGTAGGGGAGGGCGCTACTCCATTCCCTGGATTGCTCCACTTTACCCTTGAACCGTACCTTATAATGCTGAGTGTTAAGCAAGGTGGTATCAAGTTCCATTTTTAAAGTCATTGGTATGACTCGACCTGGGATTGAACCCAGGTCTCCCGGGCCATTGGCGAACACTCTAACCGCTGGGCCAATGTCACTTGGGAGCAAAAACCCAGTGCGAATGTTATTTGTACACTGATCCAAAGAAACTCGAGAGTGACCCCTATTACAACCCTAGCACCACAATATAGATAATTTTCTGCGACATTACTTTATAGCAAATATCTTTTTCATGAAAGAAGTCATGCCAAAACCCCTTTGACTCAAACTCTTTCCTACTTCTCTCATCAATTCCCCAAAATCTAACTCCACTTTAAAAACAAAAAAAAAAAACTCTTTAATGAAACTTGGTACATTTGACTTTAAATCCTTCCCAACTTTTCTTGCTACAATTATACGCCCTCTACTCTCCTCACATACTTGTAAATAGAAAAACACAGAAAACAGTATCTAGCTTAAAGAAGTTCGTGAAGGTGAAATAAAGCCGAACGGAATATCACACGTCTAAATTTGAGATAAGTGTTTGATTGATGTGACTGTTAATAACTACTACTAATAATGTTGTATTCCTTTGGTTTTAGATTTGAAAATAATATCCTAAAACTACTATTAACCCTCCATTACATTGACTTAGACTAGAGAAGAAAGATATTTTGCGTCACTACTTATCTGGAGACAGGATCATTCAAACAAACTATGTAGGCATTAATTCTGCAGGCAAATATATTTTAATAATTACCACCAGAAAAGCCAAATTTATCGTTTGATATACAAATTTTAAGCAACATGGTGATTAAACAACCCGAAAAAGAAAGCAGAAAATCTCAAATTTTGCAGGGAGTTGATTGCAAGATATCCTGACTCTGTGGATGCAGTGAGATATTTTGTCAGAAGGAGTCTAAAAATGTCATTCCGAAGACTTTCCCAAGAAGTTAGTCTTCCGCGTGCACTGTAGGATAAAGAATACCCTTGTCATCTGGGGATACTTATCTGAAGTGATATGATTGCTTTTTAAGACTCAGATGAAAGATGACTTGCTGTAATATGAATTATCATATAAATGGGCTACATCGATTTTGAGACACCTTTTATATATATATATATATATATATATATATATATATATATATATATATATATATATAAGGAAATTAACCCTTTATAATTCCTACCATCAAATATCCACTGGTTCTACAATAACTCGTCGTGCCTGATATAAATACACTGATTGAACCTCAAATTATATAGACTATCTCAAAGATATGATCGTTGAATTTATGTACTCTGAAAAATAAAAAATAAATTTTTTTTTTCCCAATGAGAAGCCTAAGATAATCACAAGTATATATATATATATATATATATATATATATATATATATATATATATATATATGCTGAGATTCATGACACGTCTTACAATATCACAAGTCATGTGGTCCAAATTCACTTTTGAATCAACACCGAATATTTTACTCTGTAATAGGATTCTTTCCTTGTGTGCCCTAGATATATAGTTTTTTTTATTGTTATATGAGACGATGTCTGATATCAAAGGATCCTGATAGTCACGACTCTCGACACTTTAGCAGAACTTTCATTTGTGAAAGTAAAAATTAAGAACGTCTGTGAAGATGGCGTGTCATCGGATCCACATAGTCAATGTTATTCTATTTCATGAGACAATATTAATATCACGACCCAGAGATTTCGTGATTTCACCGTAAGCTTTCTATTTCAACATAGATATAAAAACAAAGTATATCAGAATAGGACTCTCTCTCTCTCTCTCTCTCTCTCTCTACTTGCACTGACCCTAAAACAAATGCACATATATATATATGATCCTGGAAAGCAGGATCACTGTGGTTATCGTGCTAGACATTAACAGACATATTAATTAACAGACATACTAATCACAGTGGTTATCATGCAAGATTAACTTTCTTTTAATTTTGTAAGTGTAACCGGACATACGCATATTCTTGAGCTCGAAGCAAACGCAGTCTTTTTAAAAAAATTATCTTATATTATTTTTAGCTGACCATTTACGGTGTTTTGACGTTAACAGGCTTATCGGAAAATTAATGGTTAAAGTTCTGCGTGCAAAAGTATAATCGAAATAGTGGTGCATTCTTTAAAATGGCTTTTGTCTTTTTCCCAAAATATGCTAATTTAAGACAAAACACTTTTATGATTTCTTGGAATGGTTTCTTTGAACTGAAAGGGTTGATAATGTATACATGACTATTTCGATAAAATTTTGCGATTATTCTAAGGTTACAACCCTCGAAATGGGTAAAAAAACTTAAATACTTTTTGTTTCTGGAAGTATCATTAAAAGGCCGGGGTAACAGTTACTATTCCTCTCTCTCTCTCTCTCTCTCTATATATATATATTACCTATATCTTATCTTTGAATAAGTATTTCATTGAGCTCTGTCGCTGGTCTTTGGAAAACATCAAAATTTTCTGTAAATTACTTTGTCGCTAAAGTCAATTTCTTTTTTTTTATTTTTAACTTAACAAATCTACAATGCCCATATTTTGGGTAAAAAACTTAATTTTTTTGTTTTTTCAAAAAATATTTTGCAAGCGCAGAGGTAGAAGTTACGATATATATATATATATATATATACACACACACACACATATATATATATATATATATATATATATACCGGACATTGGCCTAGGGGTTAGAGTGTTCGCCAATGGCCCGGGATACCTGGGTTCAATCCCAGGTCGAGTCATACCAAAGACTCAAAAAATGGTACTTGATGCCTCCTTGCTTAACACTCAGCATTATAAGGTATAGATCAAGGGTAAAGTAGAGCAATCCAGGGAAGGAGTAGCGCCCTCGCCTACACATTGGTGTAGTAGCTATCGAAAAGGGACCCTTCGGGTTACCCTGGACTATGGTTGCCAACTTTACTTTTATATATATATATATATATATCTTTTTTAAGCAAGTATCTACGAAGTATCACTGAAAAAGTATTTCATTCTGTCGCGGGCATCTAGGAAACATCCATTATTAAAAATTTCTTAAAATTACTTAAATTTTGTCGCCAAAGTTGATTTCGAGCTAAAATATCAGACACATGACATAATTCCATTAGTAGAAGCAGAAAACTGAGTCCCACAGTGAATCTATTTTATTTAATTTTGAATCTAACATATGATATCAATACTTCTTCAAACTCTAGTTTTAGAAAAAATTATTTGATCTTATGCGCTTTTATGAGTGTCAAAAGTTTGAATAATATTAAATTATTTTCAGCAATGGGCTATTTATTAGTCAATAAATAGATTTCCTGATAAAATTCTGGCCCATATATATGTAGTCATTGTATTGTTTATCATATTTATTACAGATGTTCAATATCCGATTCGTTTCTTTTTCTTTTAATGTCATATCAACGTTCGTGATTCATTTAATGCCGACACCATCTTTGTAGAAAGTCAGTAGTGCAACTATTTAACCCATGGATTGGAGAATAAGAAATTTCAATGCTTTCTCAAGAGTATTCGCACGAAAGTGAACATTATAGCCCTACTTGAGTTCGAACTCACTTACTATGATGTCACAGCACTGCAGGTTAGCCACTACGCTACGGGGACTCACAACATAGCAATTTTCAGTCCAAACGCTCGTGAGTCCGCCAATTTATCCAACTGTGATGATCCTATTTCATCTGCCATCCTTTTACATCAATCGGATTTTAAATATCGATGAATTAGACACTAGGTAACATTTAAAACACTTTCTGAACAATAAACCATAAAATATTCAGGGACAAATCAGAAAACAATAAGGTACAATAGACCATATAAATAGATAGAATGTGTACTCTAAATACTCTGGGATTAAAATGGCAGAACATGATTTGCCTCCCTTGGGAAAGGGAGACAAATCAAGGAAGTAGCATATATCAAGATGAATGCGAGAGATTGTTACGGATTTTAACTTGCTGTGGACTCCGCTAGTCAATAAAAAGTTATATTTAAAATGGAAAGTCAGCATGCCCTCTTTAATCTGATCTAGAAGAAGGAACTTTGTAAAAACAGTTGCACTCCACTTAAGAATAGACCTTGTGTCGCGTCCTGTGTGTGGAAGATGGGTTATATATGCCTAAGGTATAATTCTACATGAACCAATTAAATTTTATATCGAAGAGCAAGACTTTCTTTCTTACAAAAATGCATATGACAGCTAGAGAAATCATAAGAATGTCATGGTGGATATGTAATGTTAACTACAAAACTACAAAAAAATTAGAATGTTAAATTATGGACAGTTTATCTTGTATTCTAGATTTGCAATCTAAAGAAACAATATTCGGTTGTTGCTTAGTTAATTGTTATCATATAATGTCAAACTCCTAAAGGTGAGTCATGTCAGCCATTTTAATTCAATCAAATATTCAAGATGTTGTTCTCAAGTTAATATTACGCGATCTTACTGACACAAAGTAAAATCAGCTAGTTATGTCAGTTATGTCAACTGTTTCTTAAGTTTAAAGCATTAAAAAACAGGAAAAAATAAAAGAAATATTACTAATGTTAAAGTTTCGAAGAGACTAATAAAAATAAATCAGATAACTTTTTTGTGAGGGATGGGTCACAGTTCATACAGTATTTATATAAGAAACCAGAATAAGTGATTCGTACAGTACGAAGAGGGAATTTTACAGAAAGACAGATTGAGATAGATAGATAGATAGATAGATAGATAGATAGATAGATAGATAGAAAAAAAGTCCATCAAGATAGATGGATAAAAATATCAAAGAAGATAGATAGATAGATAGATAGATAGATAGATAGATAGATAGATAGATACATACATACATACATACATACATAGAAATATGGTCATTCAAGACAAATACATAGAAAGAAGATCAATCGAGATAGATAGATAGATAGATAGATAGATAGATAGATAGATAGATAGATAGATAGATTGATAGATAGATAGAAACTGGATCTATCGAAAAAGATAGATAGATAGATAGATAGATAGATAGATAGATAGATAGATAGATAGATAGAAATAGGATCAAGATAGATAGATAAATACATTGAAATAAATTTTATCAAGATAGATAGAAATAAGATCAATCGAGATAGATAGATAGATGGATAGATACATACATACATACATACATAGAAATTAGGTCATTCACGACTGATAAATAGAAATAAGATCAATCGAGATAGATAGATAGATAGATAGATAGATAGAAATAGGATCAAGATAGATAGATAGATAGATAGATTGAAATAAATTCTATCAAGATAGATAGATAGAAATAAGATCAATCGAAATAGATAGATAGATAGATAGATAGATAGATAGATAGATAGATTCATACATACATACATACATACATAGAAATAAGGTCCATCAAGATAGATAGAAATAGGATCAATAGACATAGATTGATAGATAGATAGATAGATAGATAGATAGATAGATAGATAGGTTTAATATATAAAAAACACTTTTACACAAAATAATATCTCTAAGGTTTAATGTTCATGTTTCTCAATCAATTATCCTTGATGAACTCAGTTTAGTAAACCGTAGATGTACTCTTTTCAAGCATTCGATTAGAATCTTCCTGCAAAAGACTTCGGCGTACAGTAATCTAACTATTGCCAGTTGGTTCAAATTATTGACAAGCCTATCATTACAAATACCATTAATAAATGTGACTTTCTCTTAGACTTGTCTGTGGCCACGTAAAACCTACCATATTTCAACTTTCTGTCCACTTATCTATATATTTACTTATATTTCAGTTGCTGTGACCGTTATCTCATCCATTGCTGGTTTTCACATGTCTATTATTTGAATCGAGGAGTACACAACCCACACCCGTCCGGATAATGGACTTCAGGTGCTCAGGCTTTTGTTCCTCCGATTGTCTTGTTTGTAAAACCTTCTAAATCGTTTCGTGGATTGGTTACGTTGGGTCAGAGCGAATAACAGGTTATTTATATAGTTTGGTTTTAGAAGGAGAAACACACTACTTTCTCTGTGTAATCAGTGTGTGTCTGTACGTGTTTGTGTATATGCTTGTGTGTGTGTGTGTGTGTGTGTGTGTGTGTGTGTGTGTGTGTGTGTGTGTGTGTGTGTGTGTGTGTGTTGTTTATCCTTGTCAATGTAAGAATTCTTTCAAATACGAAACCGTATTTCATCTAAGTATTCACAACTTAATCATTTTAGGTTTCACGAAAATTCTCCTAAAGGTTGTTTTTATAACCTCAATATCATTCTGGTTGATAGATGGATTAGAACACACTAACATAGATAGATAGATAGATAGATAGATAGATGAGAAAACTGGGATAAAAAAGCATTGTTTAGAATTTTTCCAGATAAAAATTACTTTGATCTCGCAAAAATATTTTTCTGTGTGTTAAATCAAACATACAGCCCCAGGCTTGAATAGAGTTATGTCATCAAATTTTGTGGGGCAGAGAATTGCGAATCATGTGAAATTTACGACTGAATGTTTGATGTGCATGGAAAAGCGTGTATCAGTGAAGAAATGTTTATTAATTGGCTAAATGCTACAACTAGCCCGAGTGGAAAATACAGTCGATGAAATAGAAATACACTGACTTTCCGGTAAAGAAATAGCTCCGGGAAAAGTAGTCGTACTGATAGTCATTTGGGAACATGAATGAACTCATCGCTAATGATTTCTTTGAAATTTATTTATTTATTTAATGATCTACTAAGTACCCAATAATAATTTTGGTTACAGCGATGTTGTAATAATTTATTTTTTGCAGCAAAGTTTGAGAATAAACAAAATCCAATAATATGTCATTTTTATCATTAAGGATTTGCGGACTATTGTCTTCATCTTTATTGTTATTTTCTCAACGTTTCGGCCTATATGTCCTCCGGCCTTCTTTTGGTGTTTGTCGAACTCGGGAACCTACACGGAACTTCGAACTACGTCCTTTATTGAATCCATGTGGGTCGCCTGTTCTGATTCCGTTAGCCATAACTGGGTACAAGTGTTAAGTATTCCTGTATAGTTACTCGCCTGCTGTCATGATTGAACCTACAACCACCAGATGATTAGAAGCTTAGAGAACCAACATATGTGCTATTTCCTTAAGGAGTCTTATCCTCCAATGTTCAGCTTTATGGGCTGCAATGACCAGCTGAGTAGACTAAGTATAGAGATGAATACAATATGGGAACCGATAATTAAAAAGATTAGATTAAAAAAATCTGAATATGAGCACAAGTAAAAGTCAAGTAAGAACATTAAGTTTATAAGTTCCAAAAATTCACTCTGAATTGTCCAGCAAGACAACATGGCGAAACGGTTAGAGGCATTGGTTACCTAAGGAGACAAACATCTGGAGGTGACAGGTACAATCCTGACTGCCGGCAAGTAACAATGCAGGAATACTTAACACCTGTACCCGGTTATCGCTAACGGAATCAGAACAGGCGACCTCCGTGGATTCAATAAAGGACGTAGTTCGAAGTTCTGTGAAGGTTCCCGAGTTCGACAAATATCTGAAGAAGGCCAGAGGACATATAGGCTGAAAAGTTGTGAAAATAACCATAAAGATGAAGACAATAGTCCGAAAACCCTTATTGATAAAAATCATCAAGCAACGTCTTAGAATAATATGTAATTGCTTGTATAGTATTCCAGTTTTTTAAAAGAAATATTTAGAGATTATCAGTTATTGGAGATAGTGCCTCTGTTTAAAATTCTAAAGTGAAAGGGGTTACTATTTACATAATTTACTGGATTCAAACAATTGCTTTTATCTTGGTTGTCATATGCAGAATATTTTAGCTTCTTTATTAACCGAACTTCAACAGGTGTCTTTTACAACAAAAGTGACATAATGAATGCAAAAGGTACATATATAGAAACTTTGAGAGTATAACAGCCGAAATATATATATATATATATATATATATATATATATATATATATATATATATAAACGAGGATCATTAAATAAGTTTTCAGACTTTTTCGTATGGACAATTTTATTGATAGTACACACATGAAACTCTGGTCCCCTTCGAAGTAATCTCCTCCGGCTGAAATGCACTTGTTGTACCGATCTAACAACTTCCAGAAGGCCTCCATCGAAGTCATCTTGTGTGAGCGTGTCAATGACCTTCGTTACAGCCTCTTTCATATCCTCAATTGTCTCATAACGACAGCCTCTGAGCTTAGGGAATAAGCAAAAGTCACAGGGAGCAAGGTCTGGACTCTAGGGAGGCTGAGGAACTGTCCTGATGCCCATCTTGGTCAAATAGTCTGTGACAAGGATGGGGTTGTCGACTGGTGCTTTGTCCTGGTGAAAATGCCACTGACCCGATTTGAAGAGTGCTGGCATCTTCCGACGGAATCTCTTCCTGAACTCCCTTAAAACCTCAACATAGTAACCCTAACCCTAAACCTATGGCCAATCAACTCTGGTGTTCTGACTTATTTACTCCTCCCACACTTTTCATCATCCCTCACAGACTCCCTGCTTTCCTTGAATCACTTATGCCACTCAAAAACTGATGCAAGATGGTCGAAAAGCAGTCTGAAGCATTCCATACGTTTCTGTGCCATCAGAATTTTATTGCATATCGTTCTTCTAAAGTGCCCTCACGTCCGGACTGCATTTTTGAAATTCACCAGCTGTGACAATCAGGCTTTAGTAGGGGGTATTCCAATTGATGCTGTAGCTGTTCATTTGAACATGAAATCAGAAAAATTGGTCTGTCATCTCAAAAGATGTATAGCAATAACATATTGAATTTTCAAGAGTCTACGACAATTTTAAATACTTGTAAAAAAAGTCTGGAGAATTATTGAAGGCACCACGTATATATATATATATATATATGTGTGTGTGTGTGTGTGTGTGTGTGTGTGTGTGTGTGTGAGTAATTTAAGTTGGCCGACCGTAGTCGAGTGCAAACTGAAGGCTCCCTTTTCAACAGCTACTACACTGAATTGTAGGCGAGGGTGCAAATCTTTCCCTAGATTGCCCCACTTACCTTTGATTTGCACCTTATAATTCTGAGTGTTACGCAAGGATCTATCTAGTACCATTTTTTAGTCTTTGGTATGACTCAACCTTGGATTGAAATCAGGTCTCCGGGGCAACTGGCGAAAACTCCAATCATTATTCCAATAGGCCAGTTACATATAGTACTGGTCAAGGGTTTGAAAAAACGGGAAATTGTCTCCAAATCGTGATTTAAAATTAGGACAAAACTCAAGAAAGGACTTCAGTTTTAACTAAATCAATTTTTGATATTTAGTAGTTGTGAATGGTAAATATCTTTTACATAGTTATGTATGTTACACTAGAATCTTTGCATATTGGAAAAATTATATATATATATATATATATATATGTGTGTGTGTGTGTGTGTGTGTGTGTGTGTGTGTGTGTGTGTGAGTGTGCGTGTGTGTGTTTGTGTGTGTGTGTGTGCATGTGTGTGGGTGTGTGTGTGTGTAGTTTGGCAGCAGTCTTTCATGTAAGAAAGTTTGATTGAATAATAAAAACACATTTTGTCTATGTAATTTTAATAAGGTCCTTTCAAGCTTCCTAATAAGTGTCTTAGTGGTGGATGAATTTACCAAAATTGTCCCAAGCACTTTCGGAACTTTCATAAGCCATCATCAAGGGTTGCTTGCATGTATAAAGAGTGTGTTTGGTCATAGAATATATATATATATATATATAATATATATATATATATATATTCTAGTTTGGTATATTAAGGAATAGAGAATGCTAAACATTGGTCATAGAGTGTATATATATATATATATATATATATATATATATATATATATATATATATATGGAGAATCAACTGATTACCAAAAAAAAATGTGTTAAAATATTGTGCCAAAATAGGCTCGAGAAGCTTTAATTTTTGGATCCATAACTTAAGCCTTTATTGACCAATCAGAATTTTACGTGTTGCTCTTAAAATCTCTTTTGGATTTCCCAGACGACATATTTGACTTGCTGTGCAAACTTTGAAGGATCAAAACTAAAATAATTTAAGAAATCTTTTCCCGCCTAGATTATTTAAAATACGTTTTTTAACCAATTAGATTCATAGGTAAATCATAAACATTTTTAAATCTAATTTTGACCCAATTTGAATCACATAAATAAATTAATTGATTACGTTTTTCTCCAGTTTTCAGTAAATGTATCATAGGTATGTTTATTGATTGCTCATTTCTTTCGTCCAGCATATCTTGAGTAAATTTTTTTTTCACAACATTTAAAAGAAAATCAGTTCATGGGAACTAATCTAGATTTGATATCACAAAAATAATTTGACAAATATATTAATCTTTTCTTTGTTTAAATCTTGATTAAGTTAGAAATATTCGTACTAATATAAAAGAATATCTTCGTTTCCTGATTGTTTTGGCATACACACTGACATTAGCGTAATAACGCTTTTTTTCATTTTAGATAGTGACGCATACATACGAAGACCATGTATTTACACCAAATAATAATACATAGAGTAATAACATATGCCAGGCAACTCAAACGGATATATTATTTTTTTCTCGCTTGGAATATTCATTCTTTGACTAACGTTAACTTTTCTTACTATAAAAGACTTTTTCATTCACTATTTTCAACAAATTAAGCATTCAATTAAAGCAAGAAAGTGTATTAATTTGGAGACCGGTGTTTATTGTAATCATTTTCACATTTATCTAATATATATATATATATATATATATATATATATATATATATATATATATATATATACGTATTTCATGATGTCTTGCTGCTTGCAAGGATATCCCTAACTCTCTCTCTCTCTCGCCATACGTGTCTATCCTCCTGTGCTTCCGGAAGGTCTTCTAGACTACATCCTGTGTCCGTACAGAACAGTTTTAGATAAGTTCTAGCGGTCGTCCTACACATGCGTTTTAGGAGGTCGATCGGAAAATGTCGCTTATACACTCGTCCTTGCTCCTCCAAAAGTTTCCCGCATGTCAGGTTTGTCTACTTTGGATGGTCTTTGAGACGGGTTGTAAATGGCCATACCCTTGTGTAATTGCCGTCAAATTTTTCTCTATACGTTCAGAAAGCGTCCAAATGTTGCATCTATACAGTAGTATTGACATAACCGCTGCTAATAAAATACGGCCATCGAAAGATTGCTATGACTCTCATATATATATATATATATATATATATATATATATATCATTATCGTCATCATGTTGCGCTATCAGCACGGATTTTCCTGACCCTCTCTCGCCACACCTCCCTATCGTCCATTGTTTTCGGCAGATCCTCTGGGCTACATCCAGTATCGGCACAGAGCTGCTGTATGTTGGTACGAGCCGGAGGCCGTGCCTTTGCTCGTCCATGTGAAGGGATCCATAGGATTACATCACTAACAAGCTCGTCCCTACTTCTCCAGCAGTGTCCCACGTGTCTGGTTCGTCTAATTTTGATAGTTTTCGTTGTAGGTGGCCGTATAGCTGCTGTTGCTTTGTGGAGTGCTGTTTTCAGGACTTGTTCAGTATTGCTCGCAGCATTCTTGTGTAATTGCCGTCAAGCTTTTTCTCCATCCGTTTAGTCAGCGTCCATGTGGTGCATCCATATAGCAGTATCGATACGATCGCTGCTTGGAAGAAACTGCGCTTCATTTTATCTGTCTGATCTGACTTCCATATGACCGATAGTCTATCGATAGCTGTCCATGCCTTTTACAAGTCGCGTGTTCATGTCTGTCTCTGTTGATGAGACACTGCTCTCTAGGTAGGTGAACTTGTCAACTAGTTTCAGAGAGCTACCGTTTAGTGTGGAGATGTTGCCTGTTTGATTAAAGCACATATATTCCGTCTTGTGTGCATTGACATGGAGGCCGATGCCTGCAGTGGCTCGTTCCAGACTATGTAGCAGGGTTTATATATATATATATATATATTATATATATATATATATATATATATATATATATATATATATATATATATTGAGCACTCTGGTAGCCGATAGGGTATTAAAAAAATGTAAACAAAGGCTGCTGCTGCTGTTGCTAAAAATAAAATACCTTAAAATTCCCTTAGCCAACGTAGTCCGGTTGTAGCCGTGTGGTCTGAAACCTTAATCTATCGTAAAGTTAGACGGGTTTCGATCCCGGCTTCGAGCGTCCTGCGGGTCTAGCCACACTGAAGAGTTCTGATAGAACGAAACAGTCTGTCTGTGGATGACAATATATATATTAGATTTTTATGTATATTTGATAGTATGGATGCTTATCTTCGACTACTGGTTTCATGCCCTCTTTATACGACAATCATTTGTCGTATAAAGACGAGATGAAAACAGTGACCACTAATAAATATATATATATATATATATATATAAACTAACATATATCTATTTATTATCATATTATATAATAGCTCTATCACATATATATGTCTAAATTAGAATAGCGTAGACACAAATTCAAAAACTCTTGGTCTACGTAATGTAGGCGCTTTGTCAGATGTTCACGGAGCTGAGAATATACTCACCAAATGCCGTTAAGTCTGGCATAGATACGAATGCTTTATAACCGATATTAAAGCACTTTATAATCATTTACTCCAAACCTCATTATATATATATATATATATATAATATTTGCATATATATATATATATATGTGTGTGTGTGTGTGTGTGTTACTGCGAATTATTTGACAAAGTTCTTTTTTAGGATGTGTTCTAATACTAAAATGTACAGGTGTATTTGTCTGAGAATGTGTCGTTATTTTTGCACAGATCTCTCTTGCTATCACGACCAGAGCGAATATTCGTGTGAATATATATGTATGTGTGATAGGTAAGAATGCATACCATTTTTACGCCCTCCCCAACAATAATGGCAGACTTATTAGCTGTAACAAGCAGACAATTCATTGTATCTCAAAATGGCACAAACAATTCGCCTGTCCAACCCGGATGAACGTAAATTGGACATAAATTTAAAAACGGGACGCTAATGTTTTTTCTGCGACGGTATTAAATTCCTTTTAATTCTCCAGAGCCAATTCTTGTGTCAGGTTTAAAGACTCATTGGGCCGTCTGGCTTCCAAAATAGCCACTCTCACGAGACAGTAAAACCTTTTCTTTCTCTTCTCGTTCCATTTTCTTTTCTTTGCCATTTCTCTGAGGCTTATTTGTTTGTTTTTCTTTTTTCTTAAGATTTTTTTCTTCTGTTTTTTATTACCTTCGGCTAAATCTCAAATCCATGGCAACACTGCTTCTCTTCACTTCTTTGTTCCTTTCTCTTTTTTCTATCTGTCTGTCCGTCTTTCTGTCTTTATTTTTGCTATCAACTTGCCCCTTTTTTTAAAAAATCACCTTTCTTTTTTCTCCTTATTAACCTCAGGTAAACATTTTTTTTACTTGGGCAATAGTCAAGACATCTTTTCTTCGCCTCTTTATTGCTTCCTCTCGCTTTCTCTCTCTCTCTCTCTATCACTTTCTCTATCTCACACACACATACTCTCTCTCTCTCTCTCACTATATATATATTTCTCTCTCTCTCTCTCTCTATATATATATATATTTCTCATCATTTGTTTCCTTGTCTGTGTCTTTCTCTTTCTCTGTCTCTATGTCTGTCTGTCAGTTAGTCTCTCTCTCTCTCTCTCTCTCTCTCTCTCTCTTTCATTTTGTTATTACTCCCTATTGCTTTCTCTCTCCTTCTCTCTGTCTATCACTTTCTCTCTCTCTCTCTCTCACTATCTCCCTCTCTCTCTCTATATATATATATATATTTCTCATCATTTGTCTCCTTGTCTGTCTCTGTCTCTCTCCTTCTCTGTCTGTCTGTCTGTCTGTCTGTCTTTCTCTCTGTCTCTCTCTCTCCCATTTTGTGTTTACCTCGTTTTTTGTTATCTGTTTTCGATTTTTTTTCCTTTTTTTCCTAATACCTCTATCCACTCTCATATCTTTTTCTTCAACTGCAAACACACTCACACACTCTCCCTCCCTCCTGTCTCTCTCTCTCTCTCTCTCTCTCTCTCTCTCTCTCTATCTCTGGAATTACCTCTCTTTTTTATTTGCTTTTTATACTTTTATCCTATTGTATACCATATTCTCGTTATGACTTTCTTTTCTTTTTCCGCGTTTTCATTGCGTCTGGCTTGATTTCAGGTGAGGCTTCTTCTCCTTTCGTAGTCTTTTCTCCATCTTTTGTTCATCATCGCAAAAAGTCTCCCTATCTTAGTTTATCTCTTTTCTTTTACTCCCCATTAAATAAGCTTCTTTTGTGGAACCTTCCGTCTATTGCTTCAGCGCTTTCCTCGTTTACAACGATTATCTGTCAAAATCTCAGTCAATTA
This sequence comes from Sepioteuthis lessoniana, assembly GCA_963585895.1. Classification (NCBI taxonomy): domain Eukaryota; kingdom Metazoa; phylum Mollusca; class Cephalopoda; order Myopsida; family Loliginidae; genus Sepioteuthis; species Sepioteuthis lessoniana. The sequence goes on along the minus strand of OY757912.1, from coordinate 11,407,859 downwards.
TTATCATTTTCTTTTTATCCATCAACGGCAGAAAAATAACTGTTTCAGGACAGAATTTTAAACATTAAGTTATATATATATATATATATATATATATATATACTTATAATTATATGATTTCTCTTACACGGGATGCTAATTATTTGATTTTACATATACGTGATCTTAAAGTTCGGTCGATATAAAATGTAACATTAATTAGACGCAATGGGTTACGTAGAATTACCTTTTTTTAAAACTTTTCTTCTCTTTGATTGTCTGTAGAAACTATTTATGACACAGAATTTGATTTGATTACAGCAATTTTCATAAAAATATATTAACTATATCAAATATGAGCAGTAACTTCGTGCAACGATGGTAATTTCATCTTTTCTTTGCTAAGCACATTCAATTTCGATCGAGTACTTATTTTTATTCTGATTAAAAGAGATATGATTAATGTTTACGTTAATTTACATTCCAGCCTTTTCTCAAAGCGTTCCGTCTGAAGCCAACTGGTGCAACCATACAGTAGTACTGACATAAAAAAACCTTCTTACTGAATATCTCACTCTTGATGTCTTGAATCGGACGAAGCAAAACTCGGTTAGAACCATAATAGAATGACTCAGAAAATTTTACCTCAACCATTTCTTTTAGAGCATGAATTTAATCCTCACTGTGTCCTCAGCTCACACGGCTGGGGCTGTAGGATACACAGACTTCATTTTGCAGAGAGGTAAAACCCTCCACAACATGTGTCCTGGATATGACAATAAACCATCTGATAGTAAGACTTCCGACCTGGAGCTTTAGAGAATATGTAGTACACCCTGATTGCTATTACTCCCAGGTTTACTCTAATCCTGTCGTGGAGTACCTGTTAGGATCCCATCAAAGCGTCAAAGAGAACTAGTATCTTAGACATGACATTAAACTGCATTTGATGGCGAGGTTCCAGTCCGGGAGCTTTGGGGAATGTGGACTACCCATTAATTGTCATTACTCCCAGGTCCACTTTTATCTGAGGAGGTAGCACTTGTTAGGGTCTAATCTTGGGAGCAAATAGGACTGTTTAAGTATCTGTGTGCAAAAACTGACCAATGTTAAATTACGGTGTAACTGTTTAACGGTGTGAAAACAAATCATTAATAGCAAATAAAATTATTCGTGTTTGATAGAAATACTTATGATCATTCAACTGACTGGCAACAATTGATTAATATTACATAGAATCAATAGTGTTAGATTGGAATATTTACAACTATTTAACTATTTTACTAAACAAGTAAGTTGTCTTATTTCAAATCTTACCTACAACCTATTCGTTTAGAACGTATATATATATATATATATAGGTGTGTGTGTGTGTGTGTGTGTGTGTGTGTGTGTGTGTGTGTGTGTGTGTGTGTGTGTGTGTGTGTGTGTGTGTGCGTTCACGTGTGTGTGTGAACAGGATTAGGCATTAAATAAACTACAATGGTTGATATACTATAAAAATCCAACCAACCAACCAACCATTTAACTGTGTGCAAACAAGTGAGATGTCTTGTTTCAAATCTTAACTACAACCTATTCGTTTGCAAAGTATGCATATATATATATATATATATATATATATATATATATATATATATATATATATTTGTGTGTGTGTGTGTGTGTGTCTTTGTGAACTGGATTTGGCATTAAATAACCTCCAGTGGTTAATATATATTATAAAACCAAACCAACCAACCAACCAAACAACCATTTAACTGTGTGCAAACAAATGGCTTACATTGAATTATTTATAGAACGGAGCAATATTTGGAACTGTTTAATTGTGCACAAAGGAATTGATAATGTTGAAAATAATTACTGGTGTTTGAAAGAAATACTTGAAACCATTTAATAAAATGAGCCCTTGCTAAAATAAAAACTGTTAGCTACAAACAAATCCTTTGCCAATCATATATATTGGATGTATATGAAGAAACAGGTTGATATACCGTGAAAGGACGAACCAACATAACAGTGTCATAGACAAGACACTAAACTGAATCCTTGGTGAGTTTCCAGTTTTTATGTAAAGAACCAGCCCTTCATTGTCATTACTCCCAGGTCCACTCAGACCTGGAATGATAGTACCTGTTAGGGTTCCATCAAGACATTTGTTTAAAAACTTGTTGTATTAAATAGGAATACTTAACACATTATAACCGTCAGCAAACAAATTATTATTATTAAATAGAATTGATTTAATAATTGTGAGGAACTCTTGAAACAATATGACTATAAGCAAAATAGTTTTATTAAGAATCGTTACTTGAATCTAAATTTGTTTTGAACCTGGAAGGGATTGCAATGTAAGGGTATTCCGCAATACCCAAAGCTCCAGCATTACTGGAGCCTCGACATCAGATTTTTTTAGTGTCATATCAGGACACTTCTTATCATTAAGTGTTTTCGGACTGTTGTCTTCATCTTTATTGTTATTTCCACAACGTTTCGGCCGATATGTCCTCTGGCCTTCTTCAGGTTTTGTCGAACTCGGGAACTTTGACGGAACTTCGAACGGACACTTGTTGGCGGAGGTCTTACCCATCTGCAGAGGTTCAGTCGGTTTATTTTACTGCCCCAGCCGACTGGGCCACCTAATATGTGCGCAGACAAATAATTATAGACAAAAAATTTAAAAAGTTACAAAAATACCATAAAATCTATTGTTATCTGGAGGTGCCCGTGGTGTAATGGCTTTCGTCGTAGGAAATGGACACGGTGACACGAGTTCAAATCCTGGACGAGAAAAATTTCATTTCACATAGCACTAATACCCTTGGGAAAGGTATGAATCCAATTATTCTCCCTCCAGCTATTGGTAAATAGAAGGACAGACTGGATTCTTCAGCCTTGGTGAGGCAACTAGTCTAGGAGAAGGAAAACTCTGAACTCAAACCTGTTAAACTCTGTTTAAAAATTGACCTTGTGACATATCCTGCTTGAGCGGAGGAGTTGGTAAATAGGATGAAACCTATTGTTATTACAAAAATATTATTAAATTTAAACATTTTAAAATAAATCACATTGACGCATTAAATAACCCATACAAGTTTGTGATGCCTTTAAGCAAATAAATCAGATCAAACATTCAACTATTTTGGTAACAAATATTTCTAAAAATAAAACAATTATGATAATCACTGGACTTTGTTGTCACCCAGTGTTTAGCCTCTGGAACCATTCAAAATCGTCGAAGAATGTAAGTAAGTAAAGTTGTCTCCCTTAGTCGCGGGCAACCTGAAGACTCCCGTTTCAATAGCTACTACACCGAAGTGTAGGGGAGGGCGCTACTCCTTCCCAAGGATTGCTCCACTTTACCCAAGATACATACCTTATAATGCTGAGCGTTAAGCAAGGAGGTATCAAGTACCAATTTTAAGTCTTTGGTATGACACGACCTGGAGTTGAACCCTGGTCTCCCGGACCATTGGCAAACACCCAGTAAACGGGAGAAAATTTCCCGTATAGATGAAATTAATGCCATAAAACTGTTTTCATTCCAGACATTATTTTGTCTGATCGCTGCTTACCTGTTATCAATAGCAACGCTGAAATACAGGTTATTGTCACTGTCTTACCTGTGAGATTTTGGGCCGATATAATAGAATTGAAGCCATTACTTTTGAAGCGACTGACCTAGTGGCGTGATGTACAAGCAGTTTTCTATCAGCTACAAAATGCATTGTTAATTGAGGTGAAATAGCTGAAAACTTTCTCAATCCAACGGTGTTATTCTATTCTCTTAATATGTTGTAGATTGCATAGAAATAAACTGGAGGAATTACTTTCGGTGCTCCTTATGGTGTTTAGAATAGTCTTTTTTTAGGCTAAAAAATGATTGATTGATTTTAATGGCATTTCACCCTGTCTAGGGTTTTTTATGCCTTGTGTATAGCAAAATGTATTTATTGAACAATTGAGGATCATTAAATAAGTTTCCAGACTTTTTTCGTATGGGCACTTTTATTGATAGTACACACATGAAACTCTAGTCCCCTTCGAAGTAATCTCCCCCGGCTGCAATGCTCTTGTACCGTTCCAACAACTTCTGGAAGGCCCCATCGAAGTCCTATTGTATGAGCGTGTCAATGACGTTCGTCAAAGACTCTCTCATCTCCTCAATTGTCTCATAACGGCAACCTCTGAGCTAAGGGAATAAACAAAATCACAGGGAGAAAGGTCTGGACAATAGGGAGGGGGATGAACTGTCTTGATGCTCATCTGGTTCAAATAATCTGTGACAAACATGGAGTTGTGGACTGGTGCATTGTCCTGCTGGAAATGCCACTAACCCAATTTGAAGAGTGCTGGCCTCTTCCGAATGCATCTCTTGCTGAAGCCCCTTAAAACCTCAACACATTAGCCCTAACCCTAAACCTTTGGCCAATCAACTCTGGTGTATTGACTTCCTTACTACTCACACACCTCTCATCATCCCTCACAGACTCCCTGCCTTTCTTGAATCTCTTATGCCACTCAAAAACTGATGCTCGATTCATGCAAGATGTTCCAAAAGCGGTCTGCAGCATTCCATACGTTTCTGTGGCATTCTTTCCAAGTTTAAATTTTATTGCCTATCGTTCTTCTAAAGTTATTCTAAAGTGTCCTCACGTCCAGATTGCATTTCTGAAATTCACCAGCTGTAACAATCAGGCTTTAGTAGGGTGTATTCCAATTGCTGCTGTAGCTGTTCATTTGAACCTGAAATCATAAGAATTGGTCAGTCATCTCATAACATGTATAGCAATAACATAGTGAATTTTCAAGAGTCTACGCCAATTTTAAATGCCTGTACAAAAAAGTATGTAAGCTTATTGATTTCACCACGATTGTATTTCTTATGGAAAACTAACGGCCTCTAATGACCAGTGTAAACCTGGAATTTATGATCTTGAAGAGGTTTTCGATTTTCCGCTTAGAGCGAGAATCGGAATCTTATAGCTGAATGCAGTTTAGGGTTATACAATTGTCGCTAAGATAGGTACAGTTAGAATCCTCGTGGGTTAGAAGATAATATACTGGACTTCGACATAGTAGTAGTTAAAGGTGGCTTGTTTTATTTGCATATCAACCATTTTAGGTTATTTAATGCCAAATACATTTATATTAAATAAATTTGAAAACACATTTAGGAGATAACATTTTTAAACGAGCCTGTGCTCATTTTTTATTTGCACACATTTAAATGGTTTCAAGCATTTCTACCTAACACCAATAATTCCCTTTACTATTAATTGTTCGTTTGCGCACATTTAAATGCATATATATATATATATATATATATATATATATATATATATATATATATATGTATATATTATTAGTAAGTGAATAGTTGGGAGGTAATTCAATTTATAACTGAGTTAAAACAAATTTGTTTGCGCACTAGTATTGCTATTTTTTCTACATAGTTAAATAGTTTCAATTATTGCTATCTAACACTACAATTCCTTTCAATATTAATCATTTGTTTGCAGACAGTGAAGTAGTTACAAGCATTGCTATTCTATTCAATATTACTTATTTGTCTACACAGTTAAATGCTTCCAGTATTTCTATGTATCACTAACATTTCAATAAAACGTGTGTAATTTGTTTACAATCAGTTAAATGACCAGACAATTCTATTTCAAGCATAAGACATTTTTTTAACTTAGTTTAAACGTAAAAAAATTCTACACGACCCATAGGTAGGACCCTATCAGGTGCTATTACTTCAGGTCAGTGTGGATCTGGGAGCAATGGCAATGAAGGGGTACTCCACATTCCCCAAAGCTCCAAGACTGGAGCCTCTGCATCAGATTGTTTAGTTTCATATTCCAGGACACTCACTGGAGGAATCTCTATGTATTCTACTGCCGCAGCTGACTGGGCTGATATTGCAGTCAATATTTCGAACTTCAATCACGGTAATCCATTTACTTTTGAACTGAAAACCTTGGGAAAAATATGAACCTAGTTTTCCACTGATTATGTGTTAAATAGTACCCCTACTGTTCTTCTAAAAGGATGTTTTTCTCTTTAAATAACCCATAAAAGTTTGTACGCCATTAAAAAAGGAGGTTTTTCAGCTTTGGTGAGGCAACTAGTCTAGGAGAAGGAAAACTCTGAACTTAAACCTATTAAACTCTGCTTAAAAATTGGCCTTGTGTCATATCCTACCCGAGCAGAGGGGTTGGTAAATAGGATTAAAAAAAGAAACCCAGCTAAACCAAAATAGTTACATCATTTCGATTCACACCTGCAGTCGGTATTAGAAACCAAGTAAATCTCTTATGAAGCTGATTTTCTAAGCAAGCAGGCAGGCAGGGCTTCCACATATGAAAACAATCTTTCTTGGCCCATTTTTTCTTTATCTAGCTTTAGACTATACTAAACTAAACATAGAAAATATCAATACTTCGCTAACTATTTTTAGCTATATGACAAGCTTCTATTGGCAAGGGTAAATAAATGCTGAAGAAAAAATTTCATCCGAATGTCACATTTATTCCGGGGATACAAATAATAAAGTGAATATTCAAAGGACGACGAAGTGAAAAAATCTCGGATATGAGTCGTTATTTATTGACAAGATCCGATTTGGATGATAAAGTTCCATGAAGCCGTCTTTCGTATCTCTGTTGCCCAGCAAACATGGAGAACCATTGAATGACTCAAATTATAAAATAGGGACCAACCTGATCCTGTCGTGGGCGTTGTAGTCTATATTGCGAACTATATTTTCCATCAAGAGACGATTTTACGTGACCAGTTTGCATGTGTGTTTATTTATTTCAAAGCAGAACTTTTTTTTTTTTTCATATATGGTATTTCCAGAAAACAAAATGAAAAGTTGAAGATATGGTTGATCGTTTTAATGTTCGGAAAATTAAAAATGTTAAATCCTTAGCATCTTCTTGGAGTTTAATATTAGGAAATGTTTGGTTTAAAATTTTTTTCGTGTTTAATGTACGGTCATATTCATATCTTTCGGACCTTTTTTTTTCTAAAGAATTTCTTCTGGAGATTTTTTTCGAAAGATTGAATACGAATAATATTGAACATATATTTGACCCATAGATGGGACCCCAATAGGTACTAGCACTGGGAGTGAAAGTGGACTTGGGAGTAATGACAATGAAGGGGTTTCTTCACACTCTATATCTCCAGAGCATAAACCTCACCATCAGATACAGTTTAGTGCTTTATCCATGACAATCAGTTTGACGATACAATTGATAAACAGATGAATTTTTCATTCTATTATTTTTTCAGATTAAATCTTCTAGATGTTTCAAAGGTGGAAAACCTGATTTTTACACAAAAGTATTCCTTTCTTTTTTTATTCGAATTATTTGATGTTATTGTCTTTTAATTAAAACGTGTATTAAAACAACAACGGGAATATCTAAATTGTGGTGTTGTGAGCCAGTGAATACGTATCTCTCTTACAGAATGAAGAGTTCTCTTTGGGTGCCTTATGGAGAGTTATTCAACAGTCCAGAAAGTCTCAGAGACAAAAAGAGTTTTACCGTAAATTAAATCAGGAGTTTCCTCTCATGTTTTTGAACTTTAAAATCTATGAGTTAGTGCTTATGAATTAAAAAATAATATATATATATATATATATATATATATATATATATATATGTGTGTGTGTGTGTGTGTGTGTGTGTGTGTGTGTGTGCTTAGAGAGAGAGAGAAAGAGAGAGAAAGAGAACGAGAGAGAGAGAGAGAGAGAGAGAGAGAGAGAGAGAGAGAGAGAGAATCAACAAAAGTTATACATTTCGAAGATTTTTTGTACTTACTTATATTTCAATTACTCTCAATTTGTTTCGAATTTGAGTAATAGTCTTTTTGAAGAAAAGCTTTGTTAAGAAAAGTTTTTGAGAAGAAATATTTTTTTTTAGAAATATTGTTGATATGCTACAAAAGATACGACGAAAAGAGACGGGTAACGTAGCATATCGATTTATCAAATGAAAAGTTTGGTATCCAGAGAGCTTCATCCTATGATCTTTGCTATCGTAAACACAGGTACTGAGTTCTCTTTTTTGGAATATTTTTATTTATCAGTTTCAATTAAGCCAAAACTGCTTCGGTCAGATATTTAACTTAGGTATTTGTTCATTTAGTGGTTTATATGTAAACACATAATATCCATCCTTTTTCATGCATAAACATATTTTATTAATTTCTTTTGCAAAACAGATGACAAGTTGATAAATGCTAAACTTAATTAAGTTCAAGTTAATTAATCAAAAAGTTAATTAAGTTAAAGTGAATTCATATTAAAACTTTAAAACAGTTTTTGTTTAAATAGTTGATATGCTACAGTAGAAGTGATGGAACTTAATGACATACAATAACAATTTTTTAATGAAAATTATGTTTTAGACTGCATGAACTCATATATATATATATATATATATATATATATATATATATATGTGTGTGTGTGTGTGTGTGTGTGTGTGTGTGTGTGTGTGCATAAGATGGTTTGGTATGGTTGGGTTGGGTTTTATGCCATATCAACCATTGTCGAATATTTAATGTCAAATCTCATTTATACATATTAGATATATTAGTTGTTAGCACATTTTGTTGATAACATTTTAAATGAACAGAACTCATTTTTTTCCTCTCAGAGTTAAATTGTTTTGCGTATTGCTTTGTAATAGTAACAACTTCACATCCTTCATTCTTTTGTGCACAGTTTAAATGACAATTCTATTTGATTCATAGATAGGACCCTATCAGGTGCAACCAATCTGGATCAGAGTTGACATAGGAGCAATTGTAATGAAAGGCAACTCCTCGTTCCCCAATGCTTCATGACTGAACCATTACCATTTGGTCGTTAGGAGAGTCTAACCCCTCTGCAGAGATGCAGTTGGTTGGTGTATTCTATAGCCCCATCCGACTGGGCTATGTTCATAAGAGGTTATATATACTGAAATAAAAGATTATATATACTGAAATAAACAGTTAATGGGGGAAGGACTTGGGGCAATACTAAAGAAATTTAAACAGAACAGCAGCATGCCTTGACAAAATACCTCTTGAAATATGGAAGATAATGAAATAGACGACAATTTGACGACATACTTCTTCGACTACGTAACGTTGTCACTAAAAAAAACACAACAGGGAAATAGATGAAAGGTAAGACCCTCCCCTTCCATAAGAAAAGAAACATCGGGATCATTAAGATCTACACAGACTTTAGAGTTACTGCTATAACGAATAAGGTTCATAATACTCTTCTTCTATAATGTATCGGACATGTAGTCGAGAAAAATCAGCCCAGCTTTCGAAGAAATCAATCCAGAATATCATTTTCTGACGTTCCGTTGAATCATCGAAGGAGTACGTGCAAAAAGCTCGAGGCAACACAATTGTTCGTAAATTTCTCAAAGACTCTTGATTCCATACTCAGAGTAAAGATAGAGCAAATGCTACGATCATATGGCCTCCCAAAGAAACTGTTGCCGCTGTAATGATGCTTTAGTGAAGCATGAAAGCAGTAGTTCGTTACCCCATTGTGACTGACTTCTCTTTATACATTGTCACTAGAGTTTTCCAAGGTAGATATATAAGCACTATATATGTTCATAATCTATTACTTAGGAAAGCGTAGGTGGGGTAATGAGTTAAAATTATGGTAGATATTGTTTGTATTGCACATAGCATTCGTACACTTGGGAAAAGTAGGAATCTAACTATATTCCTTCCAGATATGGGTAAATAGTCGAGAAGACTGGGCTCATTAACAGTCGTACGGCAAAAGGAAAAATCTGAATTCAAACTGGTGAAACAATGCTTAAAAACTGATCTTGTATCATATCATGCTCAGGGAGGGTATTGATAAGTATATATATATATAAATACACAATATATATATATATATATATATATATATATATATATATATATATATATATATATATATATTGTGTAGAAGCTTATGGTTCTTACAAGCTCACTTGGTGAGTTAATGGAGGACCAAATATGGCAGTTTTATTAAATCATATATATATATATATATATATATATATATTACATGGTGGTGTCTGTGACCCTGGGTTTTATGATTTACACATTAATTAGACAAAGTAAAAGGTTTTCAGAAAAGACCAAAAAATTAATTTTTTGGTTTTGGTGGTGCTGGAAGGGAAATTCTGTTTTTGTGAATGTGTACCTAAGTTTGTGTGCCTTTAAATATTAGTGTGTTTGCGTACGTACAGCCAATTGCGCATACATATATTGGTATATCTGCGCCTATAATTGCATGCATCTTCACATACGTGGTGCATTCAATAAGTTTCCCGGCTTTTTTGAACAGGCATTTAAAATTGTCCTAGACTCTCGAAAATTGAGTATATTATTGCTATACATCTTATGAGATGACTGACATATTTTTATGATTTCAGGTTCTAATGAACAGCTATAGCAGCAATTGGAATACACCCTACTAAACCCTGATTGTTATAGCAGGTGAATTTCAAAAATGCAATATGGACATGAGAACACTTAAGAAGAACGATATGCAATAACATTCAGTTTTAAATTTGGAAAAAATGCCACAGAAACACATGGAATGCTGCAGAGTGCTTTTGGAGCATCTTGCATGAATCAAGCATGAGTTTTTGTGTGGCATAAGAGATTCAAGGAAGGCAGGGAGTCTGTGAGGGATGATGAGAGGTGTGCGAGGAGTAAGGAAGTCTGTAGACTAGAGTGAATTGGCCAATGGGTTAAGGTTAGGGTTACTAAGTTGAGGTTTTAAGGGAGTTCAGGAAGAGATTCCGTCGGAAGAGGCCAGCAGTGGCATTTCCACCAAGACAAAGCACCAGTCCACAACTCCATTATTGTCACAGACTATTTGACCAAGATGGGCATCAAGACAGTTCCTCACTCTCCCGAAAGTCCAGACCTTGCTCCCTGTGACTTTTGCTTATTCCATAAGCTCAGAGGTTGCCGTTATGAGACAATTGAGGAGATGAAAGAGGCTGTGACGAAGATCATTGACACGCTCACACAAGAGAACTTCGATGGGGCCTTCCAGAAGTTGTACAACAAGTGCATTGCAGCCGGAGATTACTTCGAAGGGGACTAGAGTCTCATGTGTGTACTATCAATAAAAGTGCCCATACGAAAAAAGTCTGGAAATTATTTAATGATCCTCGTATATAGAGATATTTCTGATGCGTGCTAAATTTGTGTGCGTTTGAATATAAGTGTGTTTGTGTATGTACTGCCGCTTGCGCATACACATATTCGTATATCTGGGCATATAATGACATGCATCTTCACATATATAGAGATATTTCCGATGTTTGCTGGTGAGAAGGGGTGAGGTAAACGAAGAGAGTGTGAGAGAGGAAGATTGGGTGAGAAGGAGATGGAAAAAGATTCGTTTGAATCAGAATGATTTTTTTTCTTGATCCTACCCCTCTTTCTGAGAGCTTAAGTTTTCTTCGATGTGAATGGGAATATTGCTCAGTGATGATGATGATGATTAAAATTAAAATCACGTTATTTTTTGAGAATTTTATTTTCGTATATAATGACAATCATTTTATTGTTTTTATGGGTTATACTAACATTTAAAAGCACACACACACACACACACACACACACACACACACACACACACACACACACACATCTCTGATTTAATATATTAAATCAGAGATGTGAATTTATAGCTAGATGTAGACGTAAGAATAAATTTAAACTATAGAAAAATTATCATAGATAATGCTTAAATAAAAAAAAAACATACGATTAAATTTAGATTTAAGGTGAATGAATAAAAATAAAATAAAATTAAAAAATGAGTAGAAACCATGTGATGTGTACGTCCTCTTCAATGGAAAAATAACTAAATTAATAGGCACGAAAATAAAATTTAATATTAAAAATTTTAATCTTAAACGTTGAATCTAATTTAATATAAGTATTACTGTATCCTTACGTAAAGTTATTAAAGTAAGTTATATTTATCTAAATTAGTATTAAATCTTGAGTTTTAAGTCGAAATGTATATAGAATTTTAAAAATAAAAAAAAGTAATTTAATATAATTCCAACCGGCAATAAATAAAAAAACCGGAAGTGGACTAAATGATGAAAAAAAACTCTTCACCCCTCTTCTATCCCCTCCCACCCTTCTTTCCTGTCTCTATTCTGAATTATTTTATCCATAAGATCTGAAGAAGTCCCGTTAGCTTTTGTTTTTTTTTTGTGTTTTTGATTTATATCAAAACCCATAACATGATGGAAATAAATTTATAATCCTAATGTGACCGGTTTTTGTTTTTTCTTAAAGATATATATATATATATATATATGAAGGTAGCAGAAAAAACATAATCCAAATAGGGGAATATATTATGATGTAGAGTCGTTGTTAACGTCTCGGTTTCAGTAACCATCATCAGGACTTGGATATCAAAATATTTCACATAGCGATGGAAGCTTGCTGAGATGACAGGAACAAATGAGAAATATACCACGAAAAGATACTTAAACGTACCCATAGCGTTTATAATTCGAAAGTCATTAGAACGTGTCTAGCACGTGGAAAAATTTTTGAAGATGTTGGATTTCCCAAAGAAACGAGACAAAACCTCCCGTTTTTTGGGAAATACGCTACAAGTAAGTTTTCATATGTACAGATCGTTTGGAATCATCCATGATATATTCTCATATATATATATATATATATATATATATATATATATATATATATATATATATATATACATATATATATATAAAGGATTTGGCATTAAATAATCCACATGGATTGATATTCAATCACACAAAATAACAAAACAAAACCAAATACTGGACACAGCGCCTTTCAAAACAACAGCTGTATGGCCACTTAGCTCTCATCTCACAAACGAGGGTAAGTAAGACAAACAAGGGACATGCTGGACACTGCTCTGGAACTAAAGATGCGGGGCACTGTGAGTAAGGTCAGAATCATAAACGATATTCTTTTACGGACCAACAAGGATTTACACACATCAGGTTTTTGCGGACACTATATACAGTCTAGAGAACCTGGCAGGAGAGATGAATGATAGAGACAGATGGCGGGAAAGAGTCTACAAACTCTGTGCTATTAGCATCCCGAGATGATATATATATATATATATATATATGTGTGTGTGTGTGTGTGTGTGTGTGTGTGTGTGTGTGCGTGTGTGTGTGTATGTGTGTGTGTTGTGTGTGTGTGTGTGTAGAAAAATTTATAAGAATGTAGTCCAAGTGGAAGGAGAGATTTATTAAGAAGTCGACACTATAGCGTTTCGGTTCTAGTGAACCATCCTCAGGACTATGAGGGGTGATATTAGTGATGTTAAATCAACGATGGATGCTTTTGTATTTTGTATTTTTAAACAGCCAGCGTTGACTTAACATCGCTAATGTCACCCCCTCATAGTCCTGATGATGGTTCAGTAGAACCGAAACGCTATTGTGTAGACTTCTTAATAAATCTCTCCTTCCACTTGGACTACCTTGTCATCAACTTTTTCGACATATTGTGGGATTACAATCCTTTATTTACTTTCATATATATATATATATATATATATATAGTATTCTTTGGTCCAGTTAAACCGGAGTTGGGAGTAATTCCATCAGGACAAGAAATTATTCATTGAATGAATATTTAAATTTTCCTGGTAAAGAGCTCAATGTAACAATAATACAGAGCAATAAATTCTTTAAAAAAAACAACGAAACCGGTCACATAGGATTATAAATTTATTTCCATCTTGTTACGCATTTTTGAAATTTCCAAAAACACGAAAAAAAATTAACAGGACTTCTTTATTTTTTATACAAAGCTTTTATAAAAGAAATTATAAGGGCCTTAAAGTTTGGGGGATTTAAGATAGAAATTTCATCTAATATTAAAATAGTCAATTTCTTGGATGTGACTTTAGATCTATCCAATAATTCTTATAAACCTTTCATAAAAGTATTAACTATGCCCGTAAATATATAGATATAACTAATGAACAATACGAAATAATATTAGCTTGTAGGAAAACAGTTATAAAAAATAACGATTCAACTTGGGTAAAAAGTGGATTAGATAATTTTGACGTTCCAATGGTGGGGGTATGATTCCTCCCAAATAGCAGACCTTGTAGGTTTATATATATTAAATATGCTTACTAGAATCATTAGTCCTCAGCAAGTAGGATTGTATCATGATGATGGTTTATTATATATCCCAAATAGTAATGGCCCTCTTTGCTCTAACATACAAAAGAGGATCATTTTTTTAAAGTTTAAATCTAATTCAATAAAAAAATCTGTAATTTAGGTTAAAATGTAATTAGAAAATTTAAAATTAAAAATTTTTTTATAATAAATTTACTACATTTCTAACCGAAATTAAAATTTAAAACGGAAGTGGGCTTAATGAGGAGATAACTCTCCACCCCTCTTCTATCCCCTCCCACTCTTCTGTGTCTATTCTAGTTTTTTATCAAAAAGATCTGAAGAAGTCCTGTTAAATTTTTTTCGTGTTTTTGGAAATTTCAAAAATGCGTAACAGGATGGAAATAAATTTATAATCCTATGTGACCGGTTTCGTTGTTTTTCTTAAAGAAAGGTATATATATATATATGTATATGTTGAGATCTTTATAGAACAATGGGATATTTAAAGTATTTTTATCGTCGGGGTTAACCTCGTATGTACGAATATAGAGTAAAATTGTTAAAGTGAAAAAGAAAGAAAAATCTTCTCAAACTATATTTAGAGTCAAGTAGAGTAAATCCATTAACATGTGTTGTTATTTAAAAGCATAGGCAAACTAGTAAATTAATTAACTGATTAATTAACTCAAAATATTTAATGGCAGCTGTTTACATAAAGAACAATTAAAAGATTTTGTAGAAAAAATTAACAATCAGTTACTGAAAATTCATTCACAGTCTATTATGTGTCCAGACAGTGTATTCTATTTGAATAGAAATATACTTTTATTAACGAAATCTGCTTTACTAACAATCTTATCTTACCAATATCTGATCTTTCTGTTTTGTGTGAGCATATACATAAAACTCAAATCGACAGATATAAGAAAGATCTTAATTTACAATACAAAAATAATACATAAAAAGCATAATAAAAACCGTCTACAAATCCTCGAAGCAATAACTAGGGAAAAAAACTACAATAAATAAAATAGCATTCAATACAGGTATTAACGTACTAAACATATCCAATAACGAACCCTACCACCTACCCTAAAAGAATGAGCCAATCCTATCTAAAAAAAAAAAATCCAAAACATATAAAAGAAAGTCACAACAACAAACAACCTAACACAACTTCTGAGTATGGCTAGCGAAATAGTTGAAAGCGCTTCGACTAGTATGGGATACTTCAACATTTTGACCCAGGTGCAAGGCCTAATTTACGGTCATTAGTTTTCTTGTTCTCTGGTTCATTTATTTAAGTTTTTCTCTGGTTCACTTTAAGAATAGTCCCGAGTATCTTACGAGGGGGACGGCACTGGTATTTCTTTTTTTACAAGGTTTCTGCGACAGAATTTTGTCTCGGTTAGCTTTCTGGTTCTCCTAAGTAACTTTCTTAATTTTTCTTTCATCTCCACTTGTTTGATAGTGTCCACTTCCAATATCCACAAGTATTTGTTGATTTCCTTCTCTCCGAGCGTTTTAATTTTTCCTTGATTTGGTAGTTTCATTCCGTCCGCCATGTGTCGTTTCCCGCTTTTCATTACTAGCATGGCGCATTTATCTGCGCCACATACCAACCCAACGTCCTGACTGTAAATACTTTCTGCGTGTATTAGAGTTTCCAATTCTTTTTCATTTCTTGCAAACAGTTTGATGTAGTCCATGTACATTAGGTGCATTGTCATTTATTTCAGTTCATTATTATTGTTGTTAAACGCTACTTAAATAATTCGATATTATCATAGCTTTGTTTTTTTTTTATTTGTTTTTTTTTACTATATATATTTCCGGGCTACTGTTTTGGATGTTTTGAATGAGGAGGAGGTTTTCTTGTAATGGTAGGTGTCCTGTTTGTCAGTATCAATTCTTCCTCCCCTTCAAATCCTATTGCCATTTTTACAAGCATTATGGTTTTTCTTTCTCTTCACAGTAAATATTTGAGACCACACATATGAACCGTGCAGAATGGATTGCAGTCACCTGCAGTTAGTTTACCATCTATCTATTAATTCATATATATATATATATAGAGAGTTGGACAGACAGACAGACAGACAGACAGACAGATAGATATTAACTGAGAGAGAGAAAGAGAGAGAGTGAGAGAAAGAGAGAGAGAGAGAGAAAGAGAAACTTTGACAGTAACGCGAAGACTTAAGTAAGTGCACACGTTTCAAAATAGCACATGTATCATCATCAGAGTCTAGTGCCAATCGTATATATATTTAGCTACTGTTATTTTTGGAAATGGTCAAAAGAGTTGATACATATTAAATGATCTATGTATCAATCTATCAGTGTGGCCCAGTTGGCTGGGGCTGTAGAATACATCGACCGCATCTCTGTAGAGGGGTAAGACTCTCCCAACGAGTGTCTGAGATATGACACTAAACGATCTGGTGCTTAGGCTCCAGTAATGCCGGAGCTTTAGGTAATTGCAGAGCGCTCCTTTATTGCCATCACTTCCAGGTCCACTCCATTTTTAAAACGAGCCTGAGTTCATTTTTTGGACATAAAAAAATGGTTTCACTAATTTCTATCAAATACGAATAAATCTATTTACTATCAATCATTTTTTTTTTTTTTTTGCGCACAGTTAAATGTTTTCAAGTATTACTTTGTATCTCTAACTATTCAATCAAACATAGGGTCCTATCTATAGGTCAAATAAAACTGTTTGATATTTAAACTGTGTATTTTGAAATTTAAACTGAGTGCAGACAAATGACTTATGCTAAACTTAATTGCTTGAAATAGAGCTATTTTATCATTTAACTGTGTGTTAACAAATGACTGATATTTAATTAAATTGCTAGTGATACAAAGCAATACTTGGAACCATTTAACTTTCTTGTCGACCAATTAACTGTTTGTAAACAAATGACTGTAGTTTAATTGAATTGTTAGAGATACATAGCAATACTTAAAAATATTTAACTATGCACAAACAAATAATTAGTGGTAAATAGAATTATTCGTATTTGATAAAAATTAGTGAAATTATTTATTTGTATAAAAAATGAGCTCAGGCTCGTTTAAAAATGTTATCTTCAAAATGTGTTAAGAAATCATATATTTAGTACATATGTATAAAAAGGATTTGGCGTTGAATAACCTACAATGGTTGATGTGCCATAAAACCTAACCAAACAGATGAGTGTGTGTGTGTGTGTGTGTGTGTGTGTGTGTGTGTGTGTGTGTGTGTGTGTGAGAGAGAGAGAGAGAGAGAGAGAGAGAGATCTTTTATGTTAAATATAATAGTCTTTAAAAACACACGCAGAATGCAATATTTGACTAATCTGGATATGTGAATTCAATATCTGATTAGCGATTGCACATCCGGTAACAATATCCTGAAATGAATGATCAAAAAGGAGCCATTTATTAGTTCAACCAGTTTTATTGGGGAGGAATAGGGGTCGAGTTATACAGGGTTCAGGTCATGATGAGCAGGATTGGCCGTCTGTTTGTTGTAATGAATGACAGGACAATCTGCGCATTGTGTGGCGAAAATATCCGTTCGTCTTATTCTCTGACGATTTAAAAGTTTACACGATGTTGAGAAAGAAGAACAGGTCGGACTCGATGCGACTCGATGAGGAGTAGGAAAGGGAATTCCGTGTACATCACCAAATAGGTAAATAAAAGGGAAAACGGAAAGAAAATGAAAAGATAGCAAAATTCATGAAAGAAAGCAAGAAAATAAAGACAAATTGTCAAAAAAATAAATAATAATTTTTTATTTAAAAATGAAGAAAGAAAGAAAGAAAGAAAGAAAGAAGTGGCTAAAAGAAAAAGAAAAGAATGCAAAGTTCATCAACGAAAGAAAATATTGCAGAACCTTTTACAATGTAAAAGAAAGAAAGAAAGAAAGAAAGAAAGAAAGAAAGAAAGAAAGAAAGAAGCTAAAAGAAAAAGAAAAGAATGCTAAGTTCATCAAAGAAAGAAAATATTGCAGAACTTTTTACAATATAAAAGAAAGAAAGAAAGAAAGAAAGAAAGAAAGAAAGAAAGAAAGAAAAAGAAAAGAATGCTAAGTTCATCAAAGAAAGAAAATATTGCAGAACTTTTTACAATATAAAAGAAAGAAAGAAAGAAAAAAAGAAAGAAAGAAAGAAGCTAAAAGAAAAAGAAAAGAATGCTAAGTTCATCAAAGAAAGAAAATATTGCAGAACTTTTTACAATATAAAAGAAAGAAAGAAAGAAAAAAAGAAAGAAAGAAAGAAGCTAAAAGAAAAAGAAAAGAATGCTAAGTTCATCAAAGAAAGAAAATAGAGCAGAACCTTTAAAATAAGGAAGTTATTTTGAAGAAAAAAACAAACAAACAAACAAACAAACAAAGAATAGACCAAGAAGAAAGGAAAAGAATTCTTACTTCATCCAAAAAAGAAAATAAAGAGCATGCTTAAGTTAGGAAGATATCTTAAAGAAGGAAAAAATAGGTCGGAAGAAAACTAAAAGAATTAGAATTGTGGTTATTACAACTCATTAAAAACTTACCTAGTTCCAACTTACCTCATTCCAATAGGCTAAACAGGTTTTTATTTTATATTTATTGAATCACAAACTATTTCAAAATCAAGAGTCTTGAAAAAAATTTCTTTAAGATATCTGGCTGGATTTTAGAAAACATTTCAAGTACCTACCTTTTTTTGATTTTGAAGTTTTATCAGGAGATTGATTTTTAATTTGGAAAACAATTTTATAAACGTTGTCGAGAATTTAACTTTTCTGACCCCTAGTAGCCATTTCTCGTATTAGAAATACAATTTAGTTTGATTGAAAGTTGATTTTAAAAAAAAATAGAGAAAATACTCTATAATTAGTTCTTAAAATTAACTCCTTTGTGAAATCAAAACGATCGATATGAGAGAATTAAGATAGAGAATTCATTAAAAGTTCAGATTTTAAAAAGAATATGAAAATTACCAGAGATTGGTACTGCTCATTCTATTTTGTGGCCATGTTGTGGTTAAGGCTTACTATACGCTGTTGCTTCAGCAGAAGGTTAAGATAGCAAGCACTCAAAAAATGAAGTATTTTGGGTATGGCCTAAAAGTGCCACCGGTGATAATTTTCCAGTTCTATAGATCTTGGGATTGTGTATTACATCTTTATTACCATTACTCTCAGCTTTAATCTGACCTGGTTTGGAAGTAGCAAATAAATGTGTTTAAAATGTATTCGTAGTTGCTGGGACCGTGCTAAAAAAAACTCTTAAAAAAACAAATACTCAGAAAATGCTTATATAAACATACAATGGACTTGATTCCCTATCCTCTAGACATAAGATAACCCTAACAGGTTGAAATGCGATTAAAAACAATTGATCTATCAATTGATATATCAATCAATTGCAAGAAACAACTACCCAATTGCAATGCCGTTAAAATTAGTCAACCCGTTTTAAGAAACAGCAATACAAATGTAGCAATGAAAAACAATAAACCTGATTCTCTAACGTCTGGGTATAAAATGACTCAAGACGGATTGACATGCCGTTAAAATGAATCAATGAAAAAAACAACCCAACCCAGTCGGCTGGGGCTGTAGAAGACACCGACTGTATATCTGAAGAAAGGGTAAGACCCCACCTCGAGTGACTTGGATATGAAATTAGATCATCTGGTGGTGAGACTCCAGCTTTGGGGAATAAGGAGTATTCCTTTATTGCCATGGCTTCCAATTTCACTCCAACCCAGAGTAGTAGCACTTGATAGGGACTAATCTATGGGTCAAATAGCACAAACTTAGTACAAAAAATGACTGATGTTAAATCATAGCGGTTAGCAATATCTGAAACCGTTTAAATGTATGCAAAAAAAAGCTCAGACTCGTTTAAGATGGTTATCAACAAAATGTATTTACATATCATATATATGAAATATTACCACTAAACACATTGTGTTTGATTTATCACTTTTCTACTTATTTCTGTCATCCTGTTAGATTCACTAAAATCTCTCTCTCTCTCTCTCTCTCTATATATATATATATATATATATAGGCTATCGATAGGCTTTCGATCATATAGACCGATAAAATGAAACGCAGTTTCTTCCAGGCAGCGGTCGTGTCGATACTGCTATATAGATGACACTACTTGAACGCTAACAAAACAGCTGGAGAAGAAGCTAGACAGCAATTACACAAGAATGTTGCGAGCAATATTGAATAAGTCCTGGCGGCAAGGCACCAACTATACGGCCACCTGCCTCCCATCACGAAAACTATCCAAGTTAGACGAACCAGACATACAGGACACTGCTGGAGAAGCAAGGACGAGCTCATAAGTGATGTACTCCCATGGACCCCCGCATATGGCCAAGCAAAAGCAGGACGACCAGCTCGAACATACATACAGCAGCTATGTGAGGATACGGGATGTAGCCCTAAAGACCTGCCAGAGGCGATGAATGATAGGGAGAAGTGCCGAGAGAGGGTCAGGGATATCCGTGCTAGCGGCACGACATGATGATATATATATATATATATATATATATATATATATATATATATATAAAGAGAATTTGGCATCAAATAACCTAGAATACTTGATATGCCATAAAACCAAACCAAACTAACTCAATCAACCAAAATTCCCCAACTTATTACCATTATTATTAGTAGTAGTTAGAATCGTAAGAGGAGGAGGACTAATATTAGTAGTATAAGTATAACTGTCAATAGTCGTTTGATCAATAGTGGCCATTCATCTGGTCAGACTTTTGAGCTGCTAATGGCGTCTCAACCAACACAGTGTCAATTGCACACTGTCATTGTCTTGGACATGTTGTGTAGATACAAGATTACTGGGCGACTTTTTGGGGTATTCAGGGTTGGTAAGGTCATGTTAGTGCGTGTAGCGAATACCATATGCTTGCATGAGGCAAATACCATACACAAGCAATAGGTATGTTAATTTCAATGTTTTCAAGGGGAAAAATAAAAGTTTTGTTGATAGTTTAAATTTTCTTTTGTAAGTCTCAAATTCATTTAACAATATTTTATTAATTCCGATATACGCTTATATAACTTTAATACAAGGCAGAGAAACCATGAACTGTTTGTAAATTAGATTAAAGCAGTAAAATCCCTTTATTTACTAAGTCAGAAAATTCAAATATGTAGCTCTAATACAAGTCACGTCATGGATTTTTATTGATTTTATATAGGTGTGTGTGTGTGTGTGTGTGTGTGTGTGTGTGTGTGTGTGAAGAAGTGAGTTGAATCTGACTGAATGTACGAAGAAAAAAGGTAAAACAGAAGACAGATATATCTTTAAGGATTAGCCCATTTGCCAAGGCGATTCGACTTCAAAGTTTTGTCCAAATACAAAAATATTTTATCAAAATTATTTTGTACGAGTGATGATTATGATAGATAATTTTTTTGATTCAGTTGGAAGTCTTCATCAAGTCCTGTAAATGTTACTATATGAATAATACAAGCTGATATGTTCAAATTAAGTTACTTCATTTGCTGGAATTCCATATCATAATAGCATGTATTATTTCATTATTTCAAAGAGATCTATCTGATCTATGTATGGAAAACTAACAGTTGCTTCCATTGCGGATCATGGCTGGATCGTTTCATTTGGTTTGCTTTAACGGCAATCAAAGTTGGTTATTTAATGCCAAATCCTATTTTTACATATATATTAAATTTATGATTTTTAAACACATTTTTGGAACACACACTTAAATGATCAAACAGTTCTATTTCAAACAATTCAATTTAGCATTAGTCCACAAAGTTAGATAGTTCAAAGTATTGCTTTGTATCACTAAAAATTCAATTAAACATCAGTCATTTGTTAATACACTGTTAAATGATGAAACAATTATATTTCTAACAATTCAATTTAGCATGTGTCATTTGTTTGCATTCAGTTTAAATGATTTAACATCAGTTATTTGTTTCCACAGTTTAAATTTGTAACGGTACTATTTGACCCATTGATTGGACCTTATCAGGTGTTACCACTCCAGGCCACAGTGAACCTGGGAGTGATGACAATGAAGGAGTACTCCGTATTCCTCTAAGCTCCAGCATTACTGGAGCCACACCATCCGATTGTTTAATGTCATATCCAGGACACTTGTTGGCGAAGGGATCTTACTCCTCTGCAGAGATGCTGGGGTCTATTGTACAACCCAAGCCAATTGGGCTGCAGTCGGTCTTAGGGTGAGCCTTGAACTAACAGTGATAAAGGGGCATTTTACACTAACACATATCTCCAGAACTGGAGCCCAGCCATCAAACGCAGTTTAGTGTCATACCCAGGTCACCATTTTTGAAGGAGTTTATGACAGAGGATACAGTGTGCATTTTCTAAGCCTCGTCCACAACACATTTGAAAGGCCCTCGTTCTGAAATTCATGATTCATTCAAGTAACTCACACGTTACACTAATTCTCTTATTTGCAAAACAATAATCCTATTTACCCAACCCCTCCGCTCGGGCAGGATATGACACAAGATCAATTTTTAAGCGGAGTTTAACAGGTTTGAATTCAGAGTTTTCCTTCTCCGTGACTAGTTGCCTCACCAAGGCTGAAGAACGCAGTCTGTCCTACTATTTACCCATAGTTGGAGGGAGAAGAATTGGATTCATACCTTTCCCAAGGGTATTAGTGCTATGTGAAATGCTATCAGTCTCGTCCAGGTTTTGAACTCGTGTCGCCGTGTCCATTTCCTACGACGATAACAATTACACCACGGGCACCTGCAAAACGATAATATTCGTAGGAAATAAAATCGACAAAACGTGTTCAAATCCAAGTCGATGCTATATGCGTTTCACTTTGCACAAATGCAGTTTGGAAAGGTATTAATCCATCTGTTCTTCTCTCCGCTATGGATAAATAGTACAACAGAATCAGTAATTTACCTTAGTATGGTAACCAGTCTTGGAGAAGAACAACTATAAAATCAAACGAGCTTATTCCGGTCAAAAATTTAACTTGTGTCACAAACTGCATGTGGTCGGTAAATTCATTCTCTCTTTCTCTTACAGCACTTATCCAACCTTTGTATACTTTTGGTTCACCGGGAAAAGGACAAAAATAATCAAGTCAAGAGAAGATGGTGGGGGCAGGCTGGAATTTTAAGCGAGCTCGTATCATTTTACGTTGTTGGTTTGTATTCGTGTGCCATTGTTATGTTATAAAGCGATGCGTGTCTGAAAGAGAGACAAGCACAGATGACGATTAAGTATGAAAACTGAAAAACGACATGTACTTGTTTGACCACACAAACCATCAGTTTTATGGGTACGTCTAAATATTAGGGTGGTGGGCATACTGCACTAACAAGGGCTTGAACGCACGCAAGCAAGCAAACGAATATACATAAGGTGTATCATATTTATATCAATATGTTTGGCTATGTATTTGTATTAATCCACATTTGCTCATTGTCTGCGCTTATAGAGTGTCTACTGTGTTTTCTCCTTCATATATATATATATATATATATATATATATATATATATATATATATATATATATATATATATTAATATATATATTAATATATATATATATATATATATATATATATATATATATATATATATATACAAGTGTGCACAGGGATATTATTCAAGTGCCTGCATAGGCAGATACTCATTATCTTAGTCCTTACTGACCGTTTCTTTCTATTCACCGACATATTAAAACAATTCGGTCAGAAAATAAGAAACAGGCTGCTTTGTCTAACAGTGAGAAAAACATCTAAAAAAAGAATCGTATTCCTTGTACGTTTGAAATGGATTTTTTGCTTAATGGCATATCAACTAATGTCAGTTATTTAATGCCAAATGCATACTTTTAGAAAAATAGTAATACAAGATAATCGATACCCCTGGAGTAATAAGGAGACTCATATCATAAAAAAATTTATCGATCTGAACATGAACGTAATTGCGCGGTTTGAATTCGAACTCTTCTACGACGCTCTCAGAGTCCAGCACGTTAGCCACGAGGATAACCTCCTTATTTTATATTGTGAATCTTTTTATATTAGCTTTGATCTTTCAAATATCGCCGTGTATCGTATTAATACATAGAACTTTGTTCTGGCAGTTTTTTTTACAAGATTATTTATTTGAAAGAGGCACTAAAAGTCAAAGCTAAGTATATGTGTGCTTGATCTAAAATTAAATTTAGTTTGGGTTATAGTACATTTTTAAAATTATTAGCGCAGAAAGTACCAGTGCACAGAAGTTAAGTCGCTGATTAAACAGTTTGATACTTAAAGGGTGACCTAATGCAACCTTTGACCTGTATACCATATTTTGGCAATGTTTGATACTTAGAGAGTGACCTAACGCAACATTTGACCTGTATACCATATTTAGGCAACGTTTGATACTTACAGAGTGACCTAACGCAACCTTTAGTCTAAATACCATATTTAGGCAATGTTTGATACTCAAAGAGTGACCTAACGCAACCTTTGACCTGTATACCATATTTAGGCAATGCTTAATACTTAGAGAGTGACCTAACGCAACCTTTAGTCTAAATACCATATTTAGGCAATGTTTGATTCTTAGAGGGTTACCTTACGCAACCTTTGGTCTAAATACAATATTTAGGCAATGTTTGATACTTAGAGGGTGACCTAACGCAACAATTGGCCTGTATACCGTATTTTGGCAATGTTTGATACTTAGAGGGTGTTCTAACGCAACCTTTGGCCTGTATACCATATTTAAACAATGTTTGATACTTAGAGGGTGACCTAACACAACAATTGGCCTGTATATCATATTTAGGCAATGTTTGGTTTATAACAACAAAATAGAAATTTTGTTTGTACGGGATTAGTTAATGAACATGAATATTTTGCACTTTCCTAAAGAAAGGATTTGTCAGTACCCATGAATGAAAGCAACGGCGACTAAGATAGGTATAGTAACAGACTTATATTTAATAATCACTCAATTACACCGATGATGTTTTACATTTCATGATATCTTTGGTGCACCATCTATCGTTTGAAAATAATGAGCGGGGAGTCCCTATGATGGAGTGAATGACGGCAATATCGTAGTAAGCGAATTCGAATTCCAGTGACGCCATTAGGTACACTTTTCAAAAAGAATGAAAAATAACGAAAAATTAAAATTAAAATATTAATGTTAATTCTTATCTACAGTTATATTTTTAATGAATAAAATTTGGTTTGGTTTGGTTTGTTAGGTTTTATGGCATATTAACCTTTGTAGGTTATTTAACGCCAAATCCATTTTTATGTAAATAATCAGTTCTATTTCAAACAATTCAGTTTAGCATGAGAAAACAGTTTAATTGTCAATAACATTTCTATTTCAAACTATTCAAGCAGTTATATATAACAATTCAGTTTAGTGTAAGTACAGTCTTAATGTAAAAAACATTTCAATTTCAAATAATTCAGTTTAGCATAAGCACGCAGTTTGAATGTAAATACAGTTCAATTGTGAAAAACATTTCTATTTCGAGCTATTCAATTTAGTCTAGCAGTTCTAATTCAGCTAATTAAGTTTAGTATAAGTACACATTTTGTTTACACATAGTTACATGTCAAAACAGTTTTATGTTAAACAATTCTCTTTAGTGTAAATACAGTTTCAATGTAAAAAAAAAACCCAGTTCAATTTAAAATTATTCAGTCTAGCATTAGCACGCAGTTTAAATGTAATACAGTTTAATAGTCAAAAACATTTCTATTTTAATCTATTCAGTTAAATCAAACAATTCAGTTTAGCATATGTATGCCGTTAGTTCTATTTAACCCATAGATAGGGCCCTATCAGGTGCTACCACGCCGGGCCAGAGTGGACCTGGGAGCAATCGCAATGAAGGGATGCTCCGTATTCCCCAAGGCCCCATCAGTACTGGAACCTCACCATCAGATTGTTTAGTGTCATAATTCAGGACACTCGTTGGGGTGGTGGGGTCTTACCCTTCTGCAGATGTGCAGTCAGTGTATTCTACATCCCCAGCCGACTGGGCAAGAATAAAATTCAAATAAAATTATTTTTAATGAAACATCTTGCTCTATCAGAAGAAATCCCTATCGTTACACGTTAAGACAGTTTCAGTATTACCTGGCAGTTATTAGTGTTGAAGTTATTTAATGATTCAATATTTAATTCATGATAGCTGTCGTGTATTTTCTTAGATTTTGAAACCGAAAACTCAAAAAAGAATAAACTTACTCTCATCCTGATATAATAAAAGTGAAAGTGAAAAAAACAACATTTCAATACTGAATTATTATATTTGAGAATTAATGGTAATCAAATTTCGTTAGAATGAGTGGATTAAATAAAAACTTTCAGAAGCCCCGTTTTAAGCCATGCCTAAAATGTTGATGCTACAGTAAAAGTTCCGTTATCATCCAATATATTAATAGTTTATTCTGGTGATTTACAATCTATACAATGTGTGTACCTCTGCAAGTGTATTTGGTAGCAAGCTAAGCTAACAAATCTACACGAGTGAGTTCAAGTCTCATTGGGTGCCCAATTCATTCGGCCTTGTGCCTTATCGAAACAAAAAAGCTTCGTAAATTACTACAATCTATGCAATGTGGTAAATTGCTTCACGTGTTATAGGCCAGGCACAAAACCGCATCTGTTTGAGAGGCTTCAGTTCTCGAGTTCAAGCGAGTGCAATATACCCTTTTGTTGCCATAACCTTCCATACTTGAACCTGGGCCGTTGTAACTGTTAAGGTCTCATGTAGGTTTCCATCTAGGGTCACATCTCGGCTCAAATCTTTTCGAAAAAGTATTTATTTTAGAAAGAAATATTTTAAACTCTGTTAGTGTGTACAGGCAAATGATAATTATCAAACGGAAATACTTACTTGAAACTTTAAAATTACTGGAGAAAATTGAGTTTAGCATTAAAATAACCCAAAAAGATTGACATGTTGTAAAACCAAATGATATTGTTGCACTGCGAGATGTAGCTAAGGGGTTTGTTTCAGAAGGTTCTCATTCTGACAAAGAAAGAAAAGCTTTAATGAACATTTTCCTAATGCAAAACATTACCACTTATTAAACCAGAAAAATCCAATTCGCTTTTTTTTTTAGTTTTATAAGAAACGCTTGTGCGTTGCTTCTAAAAGTTATTCAGCTCTGACTCGTCTTTCTGGAGGCTTTAAACTTTTTAAATGACAGACCAGTCTTCTGAAACCGTCTTTACAAAACTTGCATCAAAGGTTCAACTTCAATTGCTGTATAGTTTTTGAAAACTTTACAAGAGAAATCCAACTCTTATTTTTCATCATTAACTAAAGAAGATTAAAAAAAACATTTATAAAACGTTCATCCAAAATGGATTAAAAATTATTCTAAAAAGAATTGGCTGTGTATCGAGTGATTGTTGAGTTAGAATCATGAAAGATAGCTTTCTGTTACCCCCAGATGGATGGCTGGTGATCGTTCGGACCTCTCATATGTTACCTCCTGATGACCAGTGATCATCCGGACCTTTCACGATGTGTTACCTCCCGATGGCCGGTGATCGTTCGGACCTCTCACAATGTGTTACCTCCCGATGGCCGGTGATCGTTCGGACCTCTCACAATGTGTTACCTCCCGATGACCAGTGATCGTTCGGACCACTCACAATGTATTACCTCCCGTGGACCAGTGATCGTCCCGACCTCTCACAATGTGTTACCTCCCGATGACCAGTGATCATCCGGACCTTTCACGATGTGTTACCTCCCGATGGCCGGTGATCGTTCGGACCACTCACAATGTATTACCTCCCGAGGACCAGTGATCGTCCCGACCTCTCACAATGTGTTACCTCCCGATGACCAGTGATCGTTCGGACCACTCACAATGTATTACCTCCCGAGGACCAGTGATCGTCCCGACCTCTCACGATGTGTTACCTCCCGATGACCAGTGATCGTTCGGACCTCTCACGATGTTTTACATCCCGATGACAGGTAATCGTCTGGACCTTTCACGATGTGTTACCTCCCGATGACCGGTGATCGTCCGGACTAATTTATTATGTAACAAAAAGTTGACCAATGTTGTTTTTATCAGAACTAAGTAAAAAAAAAGCATTCTTTAATTCCAGTTATTCACTTCATAATTATGTGAAATAAAGTTGTTTTTCTTTTATTTAGATTAAATGCAAAAAAGTAAATACAGGGTGGAACGCAAAAATTGTCGTCCTAAAGAAAAAACAACACTAGAGCTTTATTTTAAAACTTTTATTGAAAAAATCAATTCAGGTAACTTGGTTATGTAGTAGAACTGACATCTATCCAATGTAGCCGCCTTCAGCCTCAATCATCGCCTCGATACGGATCCGAAACTTGGAGCATGCCTTTTCCACAAGCGCCGGCGGGAGCTCGGCGAATACTCGGCGGATGACGGTGATCAGGCTGGCTTTGGTGTTGTGGGAGGTCATGTTGGTGATGTTCTCGACGTATGACCAAACAAGTAGTCCAGCGGGTTCAGGTCGCGGCAGGAGGAGGACCAATGAGAGAAGGGTACAAAGCCGTAGCACTAGTTCTGAAGCCAAGCCTGGGTCTCTTTGGACTTGTGGGTAGGCGCCGAGTCCTGCTGCCACACCCAGGGTCTGCCAACGGACACCTGGTTGCACCTGGTGATCACCACACTCTTCAGCACATCCAGGTACACTTTGGTGTTGACTTTCAAGCCGACTTCGAAGATGTGAGGTAGCATGATGTAACCCTCACTTGAAACCACACCATAGACCATAACCGTAGCCGGAAACTTTGTTTTCATCACCCTGGGAACGTCCCTGTTATTCGTGGCAATCCAGATTTGCATTTTGAGGGTGCTGGCAATGGTCCTGTTGTCATAACTTGGATCGGTAGAGAGCATGAGTTGTACAGCGGCGCATCTCCGATCTCGCTCGTTGAACATTGTGTCACTTTCAGACATGATGGAAGGCTCTTATCGCTCTTGGGATTTGTACACAACTGGCCAACTAGTAGATGGTCTGCAACAAAAAAAGAAAACTGGTTTTCATTAAACGGAAATGGAATCATGTCGTCTTTTCTAGGGCGAAAATTTGATCGTTCCACCCAGTAATATCTATTTATTAAAGAAGAAATGATATGTTCTAACATAGAAAACGTCATTTCCCTCCAACTACTATACTTTATTTACTGAATGAAATGAATTACAAATAATATTCCTCTGTTTAAATTATTTCATGTGCTAAAACATATCAAAATTTAAATTTTCAAATACATTTTTCAATTCAGGTACAAAATTGTCAAATGTTGCTTTGTTTCTAAAAAAAGCATTTCGATCGAAACATTCTCGTAGCCACTTATTTATACCGACTTAATAACAAACATCCCAGTTTAATTAGAAGCGCAATGAGAAACGCCTTTATTTTAGTAATACAAGACATTATTCGATAGTGCCATGATTCCTGTTACTATAACAAATAAATAACATCATTAGTTAGATAGTCGAGTTATGCGAAAATATTACAAAAAGCAAACTCGACCGAGCTTAGAATAATAAAACAACTGATGTAAAATCCAGAAATAAAATTCCGTATTTGTTTACATTTTTGCATAATTAATTTGATCATTTTCAAGTTCGGTTAAAAATAATCACAATTTTACAAATTCAATATTTTTTTAAAAATTTTATAACATAATTAAATTTAAAAATACATCATGTCAGATTTTTATGAAATGTAAATTTTCTTCAAAATCAAGGATTCGAAGATTTATTTTTTGTGGACCATTCGATAATCAAAATAAATATCGATAAGTATTGCTTATTACCAAATATTCAAGCATTGAAACCCTATAACCCCAACCTCAAAAAATTGCGATACTTCAGTAACCGAAAGGTTTGGTGTTGATTTTGTTATTTTATAGCATATCAATCCTTGTGGGGCAATTTAATGCCAAATCCCGTTTATATATATATATATATATATAAATTACTAGGAAAATCATTTGTTGGTACCTTTATATTTAAATGAGTAAGACCTCAGTTGTCTGGTTTCAAGTACTGTTATCTAACACTACAAGCAATATTTTCAAACTGTTAGATAGTTTCAAGTATTCTTATCCAACACTAATAATTTTATTTATCATTAATTATTTGTTTGTATAGAGTTAAATGGTTTCAAGCATTGCCAATTCTAAAAAATACAATTTATAATTGATCATTTGGTCATATACAGTTAAATGGTTTATGTATGCGTATTTAGAATTAGAAATTCTATTAATCAAGTGTTCTTATCTGATACAAAAAATTGCACACAGTTGTATGGCTTCAAATAACATATTAACAATAATCCTTATATAAGTGACTGAATAGTTCTGATACATAGATGAGACGAAAACAGGTACGACCTCTTCAGAGTGGGTATGTTAGTAATGAAGATGAAAAGTATTCCACATTCCAGGTCTGCAACTGCTCAATCAGATGCAGTTTAGTGTCTTACTCTGGATACACAATGTCTTATTTTCCAAAACGCAACTTATCATCAACCACTGCCTTCTAGTACCTATAAGATAAAATACAGTTTTTCCCAAGATTTATTTGAAAAATTCGGTCGGAGCAATCTTATAGGTGCTTGTGCTTGATATGACCATCCGACGGATCAAATCAAGCTTCTCAGCTCACATGTTTGACTCAGTAAGGGCTAATTTGGTGTGTTGCAAGTCAGTTGACTAGTTCTACTACCGGGTCATGAACTGCTCAACAATCAAGATTTCTTTCTCAGGCATTGCGAGGCACCAGGCATGGCCAGTTGGTGGCCTCGTTGTTGGGGAGATCCTACATCTCTGCAATAGTGCAGTTAACGTATTCTACAGACACAGGCGACAGAGTTGTGTAACAAAAAGTAAATTTCAATATATATATATATATATATATATATATATATATAATGAAAACAAGTGGAAAAGCGGATAAATCAAATATTTACAATGGGTTTCCTGGTAAAATATTTCGTTCTTTATTTGCAGAACGATATATTACTGTAACATACCCATACATGAATATGGGAAACGTATATAGAATTTTCATAACATATATACATAGAACATAGGAATCCCGAAACTCGAAAAACACGTAACGACTTCTTAGTTCAGGTACTAAACCTTTTATTACCTTTGAGTTAAAGGTTTCGACATAAGGAAGAGAGATGCACAATCTTTCTATGATAACTTTTCCATCTGCCCACCCCTATCACATGCGGCGCCCGTAGCGCAGAAATTCGTCTGGTCTCAGCGAGCCCCAAAAGTCGACCCTTCCCGTTCGGAGTCTAGTTCTCAACTCCTTCGTTCGGCCGCCAAACTCAACAAACTAACTGACTTTTCAAAATTCCCCAAATCCTCTGCGCACGCTTCCGGTGCATGACGTCATTCACATCCTCAAGGGATTTTTATTTTGACATCTCTGAATGACACATCCTCCCTGCACACGAGCGTGAACACCTTTGCTCATGTTTCACCTAACTAACCCATGATCCAAGCGAAAGGTTCTCGGCCTAACTAAACCGAAAGACAAGATATATAAAACGAAATCCCGCGGCCATTATATTACATTACCAGTAAACCCGTTGTAAATGTTTGATTTATCCACTTTTCCACTTATTTTTATCATCTTGTCAGATTTACGAAAATCTACCATTTCTCCATATATATATATATATATATATATAGGGGTTTATATATATTATGAAATTTACACGTCTAATAGTTTACAGGCCGAATAATTTCTAATAAAAAGTTAATTTTCCTTTCAAACAAAAATACATGTTAATTTCACGTTTAATTATATCTGATCAAACGGATATTATTGAACACTATTCATTACCGAAATCTAAAGCATTGAAACTCTGTAGTAAAAATATTAATGTACAGCAGTTCTGAAAATAACATATGAGAATGTTTGAAAAGTTCATAGTCAGACTAAAGATACGGTCATGGATTGTAACTAAATGAGGTTTATTTTAATAAAGTTCCCTCTTGCGGTTCATAGACTTATTTCATCAGTGTTGCAGTGCTTGGATTCCATTGATCCAAAACGTCATCAACAGAAGATTTAGCATCATCGTATGAATATTTAAGCCCACTCTTTTATATATTGATATATTTTTACTTTTAGATACGGGGCCGTTGCAATCTATTTTTTCAATATGGAATTTCAGAGTCGTATATGTTGGTAAGAAATACTACCTATTAAAATCTGTTTGGCTTGAAAAGGTGTACACATTTTTGGATTACTACATATTCCCATTTTCTGCAAATAGATTTTTAATGCTACGGAATCGGGTGATAAAAATCACTAATAATATAATTTTTTAAAAATTTTATAATGTTCGTCGAGAAATAATGAAATCTTGGTGTATTTGGTTGATACGAATATAATCTTTTATAAAAACGTGTACTTATTCATGAGCAAGAATAGATTTAAAATCTTATCAAGAATCTGACTTTCTAAATATCCGTTTTCAATTTTGTCCATCTATAATTTTGTTATATTTATTACCATCTTAATGTACATTTGGAGATGGCATCTCGACAGAAATATCTCATCTACCAAAAGTGATAATAACATTCGCACAGCGAAGGCGAGGACTACTATTGACAGATTACCGACCATATGTGAATCTTTTTTTTTTCTAATAAAATAAAACACGAATTCTTTAAAGCAGTGGCTGAGTGAGTACTACTGTATGGGTGTTTCCCTTGGACTAACGAAATTTATGGAGAAAAAAGCTTGAAAAGAAATACACAAGAAGGCTTCGTGTTGTTTTTAGTAAATACAGGAATCTGCACCCCACTAAAATAGCAGCTGTACAGTCATGTACCTCCAATGATATATATACATAAACAAGATTCAGCATGAAATAATCCATAGGAGGTTGACATGCCATAAAACCCAACCAACCAACCAATCCCACAGACCATCCAAGTGCGACGAACAAGACACCACCGCGGAAGTAAGGATGAGCATATCAGCGCCATTCTCTAATGCATGAACGAACCATTGTTGGCCGACCAGCTTTGCAAGGACACTATATGTTGTCTAGAGGATATACCAGGAGTAACAACCGATAGGAACGAATGGTAAAAGAGAGAGAGAGAGAAGGGAGAGAGTGAGAGAGAAAGAGAGAGAGAGAAAACTTTTTCTCTCGGCATGTCTTGATGATAATATATTGAAAATTCCTTGGGCAAAATACTGGTAGATTTTTAGTATTTTTCTATTATACCCACCGCGTTATACATTGGTGTATTGTTGCAGTTTTCGCGTCTATTAATTATACTGCCGAGAAGAGTGTGTATATACGCCACCTGGTGGTGAGTACTGCAAATATTTAAATGATAAGTGTTCCGGTTCGGTGTATTTGCTAGTGGCATATTGATTCCGTTCAGGATTACGTCCCTTTTAGCATGTAATCCGGGCAACTCGGAAGGATCTCCGCTATGAGTATACTTACTTGATTTTTGCATGGTACATTGTTATTGTCTTTACGAGTTCAGATGCATTGACATAACCAGAGAAAATGAAATGTGAAAGCCGAGCAAACATAACCAATGGAACATTTCTTTCTTTTCTTTCTTTTTTATTTTTAACTTTCTTCTTTTGTTCTTTTCTCCTCTTTCTCTCTTTATTTAACCGTGCCCATCAATCTCTTCAGTTCAGTCAGCTGGGGCAGTAGAGTAAGCTTATTGCTGGCCTTCAAAGAGGTAAGAAAGACCAACACCAACCTGTGTCTTGCATATGACACTAAAATGCTTCTAAGGGTGAACTTTAAGAAATGTAGATTACTGCTTCATTGCTATTACTCCCAGGTCCACTCTAACCTGGATGCCCGGTCACCTGGGCCTGTAAAATACACCGACTGCATCTCTGTCGAGGGGTAATTCACGCAAATTCACTTCAAAACTACTTATTTTTACTTAAGCTCTTGATTTGTAATATCTTTTTAAATAAACAGTTTGTTATAATATATATATACATAAAATAGGTTGTCAAAAATCAAATCCAAATATAAATGACTGTTAATAAAGATGATAAAGGGAAGTAATATTGATTTTCCAAACTCTAAATTCAGAACATTGCATCGTAAGTGATACACAGCAGTACTTGGAACTATACAACTTTGTTGAAATAGGATTGTTTGATCATTTAACTGTGTTTAAAAAAATGAATGATGTTTAATTGAACTGTTACACGATACATAGCAATACTTTGAACTATTCAACTGTGTACGAGCGAATGAGTAATGTTGAATAGAATTATTTGTGTTAAATGCCAATACTTGAAACGCTTTGAATGTGTGTCTAAATTGAATTATGTTTATTAGATATCAATACTTGGAATCATTTGGCAATACAAATGAATGAATAATTTTGAATAGAATAATTAGTTTTAAACAGCCATACTCGTTACCACTTAACTGTCTGCAAGACAAATGATTAATATCGAATAGAATTAATAATGTTTGATAGCAATAATTACAACCATTGAACTGTGTAGAAATCACAGCAATACTAGTATTGAAGCAAGTTAGTTCTACCTTTTGCATTAATGAAATGACTTACAAACTGCGTGTAAAGAAATGAATTATGTTAAATTGCGATTTTTATCCGCCAATGCTTGAAACCATTTAACTGTGTGGAAAAAAAGGTTGGTTGGTTAGTTGTTTGGGTTTTATGGCATATCAACCTTAGTTGGTTATTTAACGAGAAATCCATTTTTATGAAAATAGTTCTATTTCAAACAATTTAGTTTAGCATAAGTACGCAGATTAAATGTAAGTACAGTTTAATAAATTACAATACTTGAAATCATTAACTGTGTGAAAACAAATGATTAAAATAAAACTAAACCATTGGTATTTTATTGCAATAACTGAAAACATTTGTGTGCAAAAAGAAGTATTTGTGTTAGAGTGTAGTACTTGAAACTTTTTTTTAAATAGGTGCAAACAAATGAAGTGTGTCTCGCTTAAAAATAATGTTACCCTCAAATTATTCGCATATAAATCATACGGGATTTGGCATTAAATAAACATCAAGAGTTGGTATGCCATTAAATAAAATAAGCTAATATAAACTTTTCTACCTTTTGCACTTCTTATTATCTCTCTTTATCTCGCAATTTTTCTCTTCATTTCACTCTCATTGTCTCTTCCAAATCTCACAGGCTTTCTACCTACCAATTTCCTTCACTTTTTAAAATTTTTTACTTGTATCACTCTCTCTCTCTCTCTCTCTCTCTCTCTCTCTCTCTCTCTCGCTCAATTCTTTCTTGTTTTTCTCTCCTCACTCATTCTCATTCACTGCCTCCCCTCTCTCTCTCATTCTCTCTCGCTCAATTCTTTCTTGATTATCTCTCCTCACTCATTCTCATTCACTGACTGTATTTTCTCTCTCTCTCTCTCTCTCACTTTCGTTCTCTTTCTCTCTCTTTCTCTCTCTCTCTTTCTCTCTCTCACTCCAGCACTCTCTCTCTCTCTCTCTCTCTCTCTCTCTCTCTCTCAGGCGAACACAAACTCTCTCTCTCGCTCCCCACTCACTCAATTCTTTCTTGATTATCTCTCCTCTCATTCTTATTCGCTGCCTGTATTTTCTATCCTCTCTCTCTCTCTATCTCTCTCTTTCTCTCTCTCTCTCTCTCTCTCACACACACATACACACACACACACACACACTTTCTCTCTTTCGCTCTCTCGCTCTTTCTTGATTATCTCTCCTCACTCATTCTCATTCACTGACTGTATTTTCTCTCTCTCTCTCTCTCTCTCTCTCTCTCTCTCTCTCTCACACACACACACACACACACACACACACACACACACACACACACACACACACACACTTTCTTTCTCTTCCACCCCTCTCTCTCTCACACACACACTTTCTCTCATTCTATCTCTCTCAATCACACAGACACTTTCTCTCTCTCTCTCTCTCATTCTCTCTCTCTCTCACTCACATACACACACACACACACACACACACACACACATGCATGCATGCACACGAATTCTGTCAACTTATTTCTCTCTCACCTCACATTCTATCTTTTTCTATTTCAACTCATTATATTTCTGCATGTAACTCATTTCTCACTCTTTTTTTAATTATCTCTTTCGTTATTCATTCATTTCTCTTTACTATTTCTTCCCGTTTTCGCATTAGTTTTCTAAATATATGAAGGGGAGGGTGTTCTCATGTAACGGTTAAAGCGCTGGATTGCCGAATCATAGAAGGTGAGTTCAAAATCTAGTCTCGCTATTACCTTCACTTTCGAACAGATACACTTGGGGAAAGGTATGAACCTCACATATTCTCCCAGCAATGGGTTTATTAGTATCACTACTGTTCTTCTATAAGGATCGATTTAGAATTAAATAACCCAAGAAGGTTATATGCTTTTGAACAACAAAACAAACAAATCAATATATGAAACCAATGCCTGTTAAGAGTAATTCTATTGAGGAGTATTTACCACTGTGGTGTCTTACAAAAAGTATTCGGGCATAATGAAGCATAGACAGCCTCGTCTAGGTTTGAACTCGGGTTTCTGATTCGATTTATATAATGATAAAAGTTATTCTAAGCGAACATCCTTGTCACAAGCAGACTGTTTCTGCAAAAGAACTTTCATTTCTGAAGAAGCTATTTTTTTGGGAAATACGTCAATTTAATTTATCTTGATGTCTTCTTTTTCTCATTGATAATAGGTGTGTGTGATCCAGTGGCAGACATAAAAAAACAGTCAAAAAGAAAGGCAGGGAATATCAATGCGGCTTATGTTATGTTATTTAATTATTTATTTAATACTTGTGTCTAAATACACAAGGGAAGTCTCCGTGGTGTAGTGGGTGACGTGTTGGCTTCTGACATCGTAGTCAGTGAGTTCCAACTATAGTCACTCTGTTATATTTACTTTCGCCCAAATACTCTTTGGAAAGGCTTGAAACCTTTGATTTCTCAAGATATGGGTGGATTATTACCTCTACTATTGTTCAACAAGATAGATGTGGCATTAAATAACGTATGAAGGTTGATAACCATTAAACAAAAGAAATTGGAACTTAAAATGACAAGAAAAAATAAAATTTTTGGTCTTTCATTTCGGTGACAGTTTTTTATTTCTTTTCAAATTTCGTAAACAGATGAAGCCAATCATGTGCTACTCGCAAGACTTTCAGTCTAATAGATATATATATGATGTTAGAAAGCTAAAACCAGTCTGTATTATATATATATATATATATATATATATATATATATATATGATAATACCGACTGGTTTTAGCCTTCCAACATCACATATATATATACATTTCAAAATAAATAAGCCCACATAGAGATTTGTATTATTTAAGAATTATTTATTTCGTTCTGGATGATATTCCCCCACGTCTCGTCTCGACCACCAACGGCGGTCGAACACGGATCAGTTGGTCCTAAGATGCGGGCGAAAGTCTTCCAGAACAAAATGAATAATTTTAAAAAAATACAAATCTCTTTGTGGACTAAATCATTTTGAAAAATTTAATTTTTTCCCTGTTTGGACCAACAAAAAGAGAAAATCTCTCTCTCTCTCTCTCTCTCTATATATATATATATATATATATATATATATATATATATTAGAGGGTAGGTTGAAATGTTCATAGGATGACAAAGATAATCTAATGGATTGTGACCAAATGAGGTTTATTTTTCAATATCGTCGGTATGGCAGCGCTTGGATCCCATTGACAAAAAAAGTAATTAATAGCAGTTATGCCGTCATCATATGAACTTTTCAGCCTATTGCCTTTTTAGCCAACCCTCCTAATGTTTTCTACCAACGTTTTTATGTCTATTCCTTTTCATGAATATTCTGCCAGTAATTCACGCTAATTCTATTATAATTCTAGTTCAATGTAATGTGTTATTTGTACGTTAATCCAAATCTTAGGTCACTGAATAAACTTTTCGTCACTAGAATGTTGTAAAGAGGCTCTACCTTTATATGGAATTCCTTCGATGTCACAAAAATTCAACAAAATCTGGTTGTATTGTTAATTAATGCTGAAACGCAAATGTTTGTGCTAATGACATTTTGGTGTTGAAACCATGACTAACATCAAAGTCATCGACTGATAAAGGCTTGCTATTCGTTTGTTTTTTCAGCATATATATATATATATATATATATATATATATATATATATATATATATATTCTCAATCTAATTATAACTTCGATTTCAATACTGCAAAGATTCTCATTTACATTCGTAAGAAAAGACTAAGACGAATTTTTGAAGACGTTGCTATTTCACTCTTTAATTCCATAAATACTTGTCCTGGCTTTTATAATATTTCTCCTTAATTGAGAAAATTTATTTTAAATAGCTACAATATATTCCATCTTTAGTTAGTATATTCCACAAATATCATAGTTTTATACTTTCTTTTTTTCTTTTTGTCTTTCTTTTCCTTCCACCTTTTGATTCGAAATATTTCTCGATAAACAAACGGAACATAAATTCTACACAATATTTCTAATAAGTCAAATGACGTAATTTTAAAAAAACAAATTCTGAATCCCTAATTAAAC
This sequence comes from Sepioteuthis lessoniana, assembly GCA_963585895.1. Taxonomy (NCBI): domain Eukaryota; kingdom Metazoa; phylum Mollusca; class Cephalopoda; order Myopsida; family Loliginidae; genus Sepioteuthis; species Sepioteuthis lessoniana. The sequence goes on along the minus strand of OY757912.1, from coordinate 11,369,014 downwards.
GGCCAACCTTTTCTTGATATACAAATTTTCCCTAGATTTCTGTATTTTGCATTTCTAAACATCCATCGTTGATTTAACATCACAAATATAATCTCTCATAGTCCTGAAGATGGTTCATTAGAACCGAAACGCTATAGTGTCGACTTTGCATCTCAATAAATCTCTCCTTCTACTTGGATTACTTTGCTATCAATTTTTCTTTATATATATATATATATATATATATATATATATATATATATATATATATATATATATTTGGTTTGATTCTTTGTTCAATGGGATATCAATCCTTGTTGCTTTGGTACTAAAGCCATCAACATGGAAGAATAACAGTCATACTATTAAACCTATAGCTGGGGGTCAGAGGGTATTAGTCCAAAAATGTACGTAATAGTGCGTTAAAATTCACATTTTTGCTGTATATATAAGTTGTAAATTTGGCGACCATAGGTGTAGGGGAGGGCGCTACTTCTTTCCCTGGATTGCTCCACTTTACCCTTGACCTATATATATATATATATATATATATATATATATAAAGAGAGAGAGAGAGAGAGGGAGAGAGAGAGAGAAAGAAAGAGAGAGAAAGAGAGAGGGCGAGGAGAAAGTAAGAATACGTTGAATGTATTCTCTGCAGAGGGATAACAGCTCTTCAGATTGGAGAGTTAAAAGTATGACCCTCAACAAGACATCATGCTCAGACTCCAGTTCTTGAGATTTCAAGGAGTGTGATGAACCCCTTCACCGCGATTACTTCCAGATCCACTCTCAACCCTGTGCGATAGTACCTGATAAGTCGCCTGTCTGTGGGTCAAATAGATTTGGAATGAATTCAGTTTTCCTTCTCTGAGACCGGTTGCTATAGCAAAGTTAAAGAGCTTAGGCTGACCTACTAGCTTGAAGAAGAATAACTGGATTTATACCTTTCCGAGGGTATTTTAGTACGATGTTAGAAAATCCAATGAGCTTCGTCCAGTGCATATCCTACCACGATAACCATTATACCACGGGCGCCTTCAGAAGTGTGTAAATGTACGTATTTGTATGTGTGTGTATGCGTAACTGTGAGTGTGTACGTGTTCGTCATGAGGCCAAAAAGTATTAAGATTGAATCTTACATTTTTTTTGAAAATTTTAATGAGCTCACTGAAAAAACGATACAACAATTGTTAGTTTGGTTTCTTTGTTTTAATGGCATATCAATCTTCGTGAGCTATTTAATGCCTAAATCATCCTTGAAGAAGAATAGCTGTGATGCTATTAAATCCATTACCTGGGAGGATAAGGACGTTCATTCCTTTGCCAAGAGTATTCATCTGAACGTGAACGGAATAATGCGACTAGAATTCGAATTCACTTACTGCAATGTAGCAGTCCAGCTCGTTAGCCATTACTTAGATGCTACAATCTAGCACTTTAACAACTGCGCCACCGGACTTCTCCTATAATAAAGGGATGATGTCAAGAAGACTAGATCAAGTCTAGACGTACAAGTGCCAAATATCGATATCTTTTAACAGCATTCTGTCTATTTGTAAATGCCATTTGATGTTTTTTTGTTTTGTTTTGTTTTAATTTATTTATTTTTTGTTTTTGTTTTGCAAAACATAGCATTGTTCGAGTGAACCTCGTTCCGTATTCGCTACACCTAGTGGCATTATTCTTCTTTTTTACGAGTCGAAAAATCTATTTAAAGTGAAAGTTTTCGTGGTGTGGATGATAGCTTCGCACTGTTTTAAAAGAGGAATTTCTACGGTGCTTCGACAAATGAAACACTCGCAGACATAAATGTGTTGAATGTCAAGGGAATTATTCAAAGGAATTTCAAGGATATAATTCTAAGGAAAAGTAACACTCTGTCCATTATACATTGCTGTTATCGTAAATATAGCTTCAATCTCGATACTTTTTGAATACACTTTGTATATATGTATACATAATGAGAATTTTAAAAGTAGGTAGATTATCTTTTGGGGGAGGGTTCTTTTCTTATCATCTCTCCTTCTTCCGAGATTTCTCTTTCGACCTCCTGATACTCCTCCATTGGATTTTACCTATCAGGCTCATATTTCAATCCTTTACGACTAATTCACCCTTTTCTTTCTATTTTCATTTCTCTTGCTTCCTTCTTCCTACTCTTCTCTGCCTTCAACTTCGTTATTATCGCCTTCGCCGTGCCGCTGAATGAAGGGACCCTGATTAAAATGCACGACTTTATGCGCCTCCCTAATGTTGCTATGAAAATTGCATTAGGTACGGATTTCTTCCGACAAAAGCCTTCAGCTTGCCGAAGGCCAATACCCAAACATCTTCCACTTTCCCCAACACTTTTCTGCACACCTTCCCCAATCTTTTTTTTTTTTTTTTTTTTTTGCCTGAAAAGGGGTTTTGCACACAAGAATGAAACGGCGTGTCAACACGAGAATAGAAACACGGTGTTAGATTAAGTCCAAGGAAACAGCAGCGTTAGGGGCCCTGAGCTAATAGTGGATGGGTGGGTGGGTATGGCACACCGAAATAAAGCTGGGGCGTCTTGAATGCTGGAAAGTCTGTAGAGTGGAGGAGTAACAACCCACGCGCCCATGAATATCTAATAAGTTTAAATCTGAGGATCCATGCTTGTCTGTGTTCTACCCTGTAATACGTTCATCCGTAATATTAGTAAACCCCAACATCGGCACTTTGTCTCCTTAACCCCCACGACAAACATACCCGGCTTTTACTTCTTCCTTCAACATCACAGCCATCATTTTCAGGAAAGCTTCACCCTCGTCTACCAATAGGAAATAAAATAAAGAAAACATCTATTCCCCTCCCTGACATATCTACTGACTATCCACTTCTCAAAACATAAGCGTCCTCTGGGCAGGGTGAGCCTGTGTACACAATCGACACACCCATTCAATGACGTCCGGTCGATTTTTGGTGAATGCTTAGACACCCCAAAATAACAAGATGCTATTTACGGTCAAAAATAAAACAAAAAGAAAAGAGAAAGCTCTGACGTTTACTGATAGTGAGAGATGTTAGTCAAGCCAGCGGGGGTTGGGAAGTCGTTATTGGGGTGTAATAGTGAATAGGTGGTCTTTTCAGTAAAGGTCCACCCCTTTATATGGTTCAATTGATTCATTTGTATATGCAACAGAAGAAGGATTGTCAAGCCAAGCACACTTATACAAACCTCAACCTTGTGTACATTATTTACAGGAACCTTTTTGGTATCCTTGTTTTTATAACCCCTTTCTCTTACTAAACGCGTTCATCAACTCTTCTACATCTGCGGCGACCGTCAGGGGAATGTTAATTTTATAAAATGGTCCATTTTTATTTTGGATTTGTTGACATAAATGACCGTAGAACAAGTCTAACGACGGGAAGATCTTTCGACACTTTTTTTTTCAGTAGAACAGAGAAGACTATTGTCTACTTTTAGACAATTCCTTTTTAACATGCAAATGTTTTTCTTTATCACACGGTGTCTATTTTTTTTTTTTTCAAATCGCAAACCCTCTGTCTCTATTTTTAAAAAGGCCTAAGCAGAGAAATTCTCATGTACAAATGTGGATGAACACATGCAAACAAAATTTCGTACAAACGACAGATGCGGGAAATATGTTCATGCATGCGTATTCACGCGTACAGTCGGTCAGCGACGAAGTTAAAAAAAAAAAAAAAAAAAAAAAAACACGAGCACATTCTGCATTTTAATTACAAATAAAAAAGGGGTGTCCTCGTGGTGTAATGGTTAAAGCGATGGACTGCGGAATCGTAGTAAGTGAGTTCGTACTCCAGTCGCGCTATTACGTTCACTCTCGGGCAAATACCCTTGGGAAAGGTATGAACCCCCTTATCCTCCCAGTTATGGTTTAAATTGTATCCCTACTGTTATTGTAGGAGAATGGCTTTGGCATTAAATAACTTACAAAGGTTGATATGCCATTAAAAATAAAGAATACAGATACAAATAAAAAAAAAAAAAAAGCCGAGACACAAAATGATAAGTACATAATGATGACCTGCACAGAACATCTGTATGATCATAAATATTTCTAGAAAAACATCAGAATATACGATCAGTCGGCTAGAACGGTATAATATTCCGACGGGATCTCTACAAAAAAAAACCCTCCCAGAGGAGTGTCTAGGATATAACCCAAAAATCTGACAGTGAGACTCCAGTACCCAAGTTTTGGTAAAATTGGATTTCCCTTTTTACTGCCATTACTCCCAGGTCCACTCTAACCAGGAATAGTAGTACCTGTTTGATTCTCATCAATGGCTCATACTGAACCGTTTAATCCTTGACTATAATTGATACAATTTAACAAAGTGCAAAAAAAGATGGTAAACTGGATTATTAGTATTGCATGGCAATACTTGGAACCATTTAACGTTGTGCAAATGAATGGTTAGCAAAAGTTAGATAGTAATACTTGATATATAGAATTAATAGTATTAAATAGCAATACTTGAAACCATTAAACTGTGTGCAAATAAATCTATTAGTGTTCGATAGTTACACTTGAAACCATATAACTGTGGGCAAAAAATGATTAATTCTAAATAGAATTATTAATGTTATCGAAATCTTGAAAACAATTCAGAAGTGCAATCAAATGAGCTATGGTGTGTTTAAAAAAAACTTTTCGTTTACTAACCATACATGTCTAATACATATGTATAAACAGAATTTAGCCATAAATAACCTGAAAGGTTAGATATGCCATAAAAACACGTCTAACCTACCATTCATCATCAGAATATGATTTGAATAATTATGCAGCGAAAGGAATTTACGTTCAATAAGACAAATATTGTTTTAAATTTGATATAACTGAATTAGTCTCTTTATTGGGAATCCTTTTTGAGATGGGGCTTCTAAAAACGTGGTGCGATAGACAACAACTATGGAAGGCAGTAATTACTGGGGATACGGTTACAAGACTCAGCATTCCAATCCGAAGTCGACGTTAATCACCTGAAAACGACCAGAGGTGAAATTTGGCCGAAACGTAGTAAGAAAAACAACAAAAAACTACCAAGATGGGGACAAAAGTCCGCAATAAAATTTATAATCTAAATTAATCTCGTTCCATCGAGTAGCAAAACAAAATATTTCGAGTTATGCACAAAGGAGAACTTCCGTTTTCCTTTTGTTGTGCTTTTGCTTTGTTTATTTACTTGATTGCTTTTTGTTTTTGTTTTTTTGTTGTTGTTTTTTTTTTTTGTTGTTTTTTTCTATAAACGGGGTTTACTCTTATCTCTGTTCTTGGCAAATTAGAAGAGTCTTCTCAAACGTTTTCGCAAGATTATTTTCTTTTGTTAATGCAGTTTGAGAACCACATATTTCTCTCAGAGCAGTGCACGAGTTAATAAAAGTAATGAAACTTTGGAAATTGATCAGAAACGAAAAAAAATGCCATAAATATATATAAAGTATAAACTTTTAGGGGGGGCATGTTAATATACATATTTTTTAATACAAAATTTCAATTCTGTAGAGTTTGGGAATAAAAGAATATCTAAAAATATCCGATTCGATTGTATAATGTTCCACTTGAAATGGTAAAACATTGGTATCTGTTTTTTGGTTGATTAGTTGTGTCTTATGGCATATCAATCTGTGTGGGATATTTAATTGCAAATTGCGTTTATATATACGTGGTGTATTCAATAAGTTACCAGACCTTTTTGTACAGGCATTTAAAATTGTCGTTGACTCTTGAAAATTCACTATGTTATTGCTATACATCTTATGTGATGACTGACCAATTTTTATGATTTCAGGTTCAAATGAATAGCTACAGCAGCTATTGGAATACACCCCACTAAAGCCTGATTGTCGCAGCAGATTAATTTCAAAAATGATATCTGACACTTTAGAAGAACGATATGCAATAAAATTCTGTTTTAAACTCGGAAAAAATGCCACCATACCTTATGGAATGCTTCAGACTGCTTTTCGACCATCTTGCATGAATCGAGCATGAGTTTTTGAGTGACATAAGAGATTCAAGGAAGGCAAGGGGTCTGTGAGGGATGATGAGAGGTGTGGGAGGAGTAAGGAAGTCAATACACCAGAGTTGATTGGCCAAAGGGTTAGGCTTAGGGTTACTATGTTGAGGTTTTAAGGGAGTTCAGTAAGAAATTTCGGTCCGAAGAGGCCCGCACTGTTCAAATCGGATCAGTGGCATTTCCAGCAGGACAATGCACCAGTCTACAACTCCATCCTTGTCACAGACTATTTGAGCAAGATGGGCATCAAGACAGTTTGTCACCCTCCCTATAGTCCAGACGTTGCTCCCTGTGACTTTTGGTTTTTCCCTAAGCTCAGAGGCTGTCGTTATGAGACGATTGAAGAGATGAAAGAGGCTGTGACGAAGGTCATTGACACGCTCACACAATAGGACTTCCTCTGGGCCATACAGAAGTTGTTGGAACGGTACTGCAAGTGCATAGCAATTGGAGGAGATTTCTTCGATTGGGACTAGAGTTTCATGTGTGTACTATTAATAAAAGTGCCCACACGATAAAAGTCTCGAAACTTATTTAATGATCCTCGTATTTATATATATATATATATAAATATTTATGTTTGTTTGCTTGATGGTATATAAGCCTTATTGGATTATTTAATGCCAAATCCACCCTTCTTGAAGAATAGAAGGGGTACTATTTAACCCATGGCTAGGAGAAGGAAGTTCATACCATACTCAAGGGTATCTCTTCGAAATGTACATATGAATATAAATAGATACATTAATATATTGTAAACGAATAGCTTACTGGTAATAATTTTTAAACGGGCCAGAGCTCAATTGTTTGTACACAGTTAAATTATTTCTAGAATTTCCGTTTAGCAGTAACTGTTTTATTTACGAAAAATTAAATCATTTCACTTGGTTGGTTGGTTGGTTGGTTGATTGGTTTTACGGTGTATCGACCTGTTTTCGGTTCATTTATTGTCGAATTAAATTTCAAACAAATCATTTTAGAATAAGATTTTTTATAAACAGTTAAATGTCAAAACAGTTCTGTTTTCAAACAATTCAGTATAGAGTTTAGTTCTATTTAACCCCTAGATAGGAGCCTATGAGGTGCTATTACTTCGAGGCACAGTGGACCTGGTAGCGATGGCTATGAAGGGGTACTCCGCGTTCCTTAAAGATCCAGCATTACTGAAGCCTCACCATCCGATTGATTCGTGACATATCAAGGATATATGTTAAGGGGCCTTACCCGTCTGCAGAGAAACAGTCGAGTTATTCTACAGCTTCGGCCAACAGGGCAAAAATTGTTTCAGCAATTGCTATTTAACACTTTAATTCTATTTAACATACATTGTTTCAAGTTTAGTAAATGATTAAGCAGTTCTATTTGACCAATTGATAGGGCCCTAACAGTAACTATCACTATAGGTCAGAGTGGAACTAGGAGTAATGACCATGAAAGGGTACTCCATATTCGTCAAAGCACAAAGACTGGAAGCTCACCATCAGATGGCTTAGTCTCATATTCAGGATATTTACAGAGTCTTACCCCTCAGCAAAGATGCTGTCGATGTATTCTATTGTTTCAGTCGACAGGGCTGATATTTTGTTTAAAAGAACAGTAATGTTTTATACAAAATATGAAATTGTTACTGTTAGAATTGGGCTATTTTCCTCTCTCTTTTTTTTTTTTAATCTCCCATTGATTATAGATCTTTTGAAAACAGAAGAGAGAATCGCCTAAGCACTCTACTTAACACCATGAAAATGTTCAATTGTCTGAATAATATTTTGTACGCATATCCTTATCTGATCAAGCAGTGATTACCCATACTTGTAAGATGACTATCCGTAAAAATAAATGTTGTAGAATCACATACGGAAGTCAGACCTGACCGATAAAATGAAACGCAGTTTCTTCCAAGCAGCGATTTTGTCGATACTGCTACATAGATGCCCTACATGGACGCTAACTAAACGGCTGGAGAAAAGGCTTCACGGAAACTACACAAGAATGCTGTGAGCAATACTGAACAAGTCCTGGAGGCAACACCCCCACAAAGCAACAGCTGTACGGCCACCAACCACCCATCACGAAAACTATCCATGTCAGACGAACCAGACGTGCAGGACACTGCTGGAGAAGTAGGAATGAGCTCATAAGTGATGTACTCCTATAGACCCCTTCACATGGCCGAGCAAAAGCAGGGCAACCAGCTCAAACCTACATATACCAGCTCTTTGAGGATACAGGGTGTAGCCCAGGGGACCTGCCGGAAGCGATGAAAGATTGGGAGGAGTGACAAGAGAGGTTCAGGGATGGCACAACATGAGATGATAATTGATATCTTGAAAATTAAACTTGCTGTACTTACTCTTTTTACATCGAGACTGTCAGACGGTAATTATCGAAAAAAATAAAAAATATACGGTAGCTTTGATTAAAGTTTAGTTACATGGTGCCTTCAATATGTTTCCAGACTTTTTTCGTATAGGCACTTTTATTGATAGTACACACATTAAACTCTAGTCCCCTTCGAAGTGATCTCCTCCGGCTGCAATGCACTTGTACCGTTCCAACAACTTCTGGAAGGCCCCATGGAAGTCCTCTTGTGTGAGCGTGTCAATGACCTTCGTCACAGCCTCTTTCATCTCCTCAATTGTCTCATAGCGACAGCCTCTAAGATTTCCTTGAGCATAGGGAAAAACCAAAAATCAAAGGGAGCAAGGTCTGGACTCTAGGGAGGGTGAGTGTCTTGATGCCCATCTTGCTCAAATAGTCTGTGACTAGGATGGAGTTGTGGACTGGTGCATTGTCCTGGTGGAAATGCCACTGATCCGATTTGAAGAGTGCTGGTCTCTTCCGACGGAATCTCTTCCTGAACTCCCTTAAAACCTCAACATAGTATTCCTTGTTGACTGTCTGTCCAGTGGGAACCCAGTGCATGTAGATCATGCCAGTGATGTCAAAAAAAGGGATCATCAAAAGTTTGTGGGTGGATTTTCTCTGTCTGGCCTTTTTGGGTCTAGAAAAGCCAGCATTATTTCTCTGGGAACTCTTTCTCTTAGTCTCTGGGTCATACCAGTAGATCCAGCTTTTATCGCAGGTCACCAGAGCAGCAAGAACAGCGGGATCTGAATTGACCAGCTCGACCATCTTCCTGCTGTCATGACAACGTCTTCCTTTCTGAAGCATTCCATACGTTTCAGTGGAATTTCTTTCGAGTTTAAAACATAATTTTATTGCATATCATTCTTCTAAAGTGTCCTCACGTCCAGATTGCAGATTGCATTTTTGAAATTCACCAGCAGTGACAATTAAGGTTTAGTAGGGTGTATTCCAATTCCTGTGGTAGCTTCATTTGAACCTGAAATCATAAAAAATGGCCAGTCCTCTCATAAGATATATAACAATAACACACTGAATTTTCAAGAGTCAACGACAATTTAAAAGCCTGTCCAAAAAGAAAAAAAGCCTGGAAACTTTTTGAACAACTCGTGTACATTTCTTTGTTTAATGGCCTATCAAGTTTTTGGGTTATTTAATGCCAACATCATCCTTGGAGAACAAATATTGTGGTATTATCCAACTAATAGCTGGAGTAATAAGGAGGCCCATACCTTTTCCAAGGATATAGGAACTCGCTTCGACAATGCTGCAGTCCCGCAAGTTAACCACTTCTCCACACTTCCTATGAAAGTTTACGATAGTTATTCATATCTAAAGGAGTTAAAGAAACAGTGAGATGGTCATTATTAAATATAAAGGATCTTTGATTTAAGTTTATGTTGATTATTCATATTTAAATGAGTCAAATTACCAATACGTAGCCATAATACACACGAATTGTAAGATGCTCCTAATAAAAATAAACGGTGAAGAGTTGCTTTTATGGACTGTTGTATTAATGAAAACTACACAAGAATGATACATGCTGTCTTCCACAAACACAGAAAACCGCAAAACAACCACTGTATGGTTACTTATCACTTTTTCATTAAAGTTCAGCCTAATATGTGTGAGCAAGAAAAGAAATGACAAAGAATCTATGGTTTGCGTAACGCCGAAACCAAGCGAAAAATATTAAAGAAATAATTGAGGTTGTTTTTTTTATGTCCACCCTCGAGCCCAAACATTTACTCCCTTGATTATTCTATATAGGGCCTTTTTGTAAACAAATCAAATTTAACATCCCAACCGAATATTGGTTCGCTTAAGACTGATTTTGAGAAGGAATGGAATAAAATGTCAGAAGAATTTATTTCGAAGGAATGCAAATCAATTCGAAGTCATATTGATACAATAACTGAAAAGAAATGGCGGCCATAATGAGTAAATTTACTGTTTTGTATCTATCTTCTTATTTTGTTATTTATTTTTTTAAACCAACATTAATTAAATGTTTTATAATGTAGTCGTTTATCATTATGCTAGAATATTCCTAAATTTGCTTCTGCATCCTGTATTTATAGATATAAAGATATTTCACAAGATCTGTTCCTGTTAGTTTTCTCTTTCTTTTTGCATTTCTTTCTCTATGTGTTTGTGTATGTTTTTCTTTGCTACTGTCTCTGTTTCTCTCTTCCTCTATCTCTCTCTCTCTCTCTCTCCACATATATATATATATATATGTGTGTGTGTGTGTGTGTGTGTGTGATAGCGTACATGGACACCGATAAATATATAAGAATATGTTTATCTATATTGCCTACTGTGCGATAATTTCTTGCCTAAACTTATGACGTGATCTGAAGTCACGAGTGTTGAGTCCAAGTAGAACGCATTTCTTACTGAACACTCAGAGTAATCTTGTTAACAAAAGGGCAGATTTCGTTCTCCACTATGCCTCAACATTTCGTGACCCTTAATCTGTTGAACAGGATATGTTTACATACGAATGATTGGGTCAAGGTTTGCAGCGGAGAACGTGAGCGCCGCAGAAGATATTCTTATTTCTGTATTTTTTGGTTTCTTCGAAACCGAGCTCTCACGAAACGGAGTTGGGCAGTCGGGACCTTTCTTTTAAAGGAAGGGAGATAACTCATTTTTGTGTTATTAATATTATTAATATTTTCAATACTTAAAGGTAAGTTATAAAAATAAATCAAAAAGTAATTACCTGCCTTTGCTACCCAGTTGATGTCTTCACAAAACGGAATTAGGAGTTTATGTTGTTGAATGAAAATGATTAATGACCCAATATATAGCGTAGGACACGCTCTGAGATAATATCAAATATATATATATATCACCCCTCCCAGTGGATTGGGATTTTACTGAAGGTTTTTTTTTATGTTAACAAGAGTAACCCTGAATGTAGAAGGATTGAGGACAAATAAGGAAGAGCTTTTTCTTTGTATTTTCTCTTGGATCGTCGCAGGCAACAAAAATTACTCCAACTTTAATCCTTAGGATCCATTGTGGAATTGATATGCGGAAGATTCCACTTGAACTGGTTCTTGAGATTCTATCTTCGTCCCTCTGTTCATGTGTTTTGATCAAGATGGTGTCATCTTCTCATTAAATGGCAAGCCTCTAAAATTAGTAAAAACTTAATAAACCTTGATAGCTTTATCTCATCTACTGAAACTGATGTCAAATTATATATATAGGTAAAGCGTGGACTGCTATTACCATTTGAATGACCGTATAGAATTCTGAAGATAAAATGGTGATTATTCCAAGTAGTAGCTGTGTAAGTACTATTGCATAATAGCACCACTGGGAGTGTCACGAAACACCAGGAGAAAAACAAGAGTGTAACTACACAAAATTACTGTGTGCAGCTTTGAACAAATCCTAAGTCAAATGTAGGAAATGTACAAAAAAGTTGGTAGCAGAGACTTTTCTTTTAACAAAATAAGCACTCAATTGGCTGGCTCATTTTTTTATTTTTTTTTTATTTTGTTGACTATCACTAGGTCAGGTCGTCTGGCCGAGATTAGGTGATCCGTCTGTATCTCAAAATGACAGATAATTTTGAGCGTTTCATTCTCCAGGACGGATTCTGGGTTGTGCGTATAGCACTTGTTCATATGATTAAATTTGTACTTTTTACACAACTCTCTGTGGATTACCATCCCTTCCCAGTCATGTCTAATCTTATATTATTATTATTATTACTATTATTATTATTATTATTATTATTTTATTTCTTTGAGAGTTTTTTACACCAGCATTAGCTGATGGTCTTTCACTGGAGTTTGAGTGACAGCAAGTCTCTACAACTCTCCTGGACTCTTCTCAGTATTCTGGTCGATCTTAGTGTTGTTATTTAGATGGTCTTCACTTGTGTTCTTATTTCCAATTCTTCCAGTTCTTTTACCAATCCTTTATTGACTCAACCGGGTGCTCTGAATACAGTATGTATCACCGTCACTTTAATGTTTCATAGTTTTTTTTTCAGTTCCCGAACTATGTCCAGGTACTTATCTCTCTTTTTGCCTTCCTTCAATTTCACTTTGCGATACGTTGGGATCTGTCCACAACTCGGTAAGTTCTCTGTCGCGTTCTGGTTCACCAAGCAATCTTATTTTATATTAATCTAGTTGTGTTTACTCACCTTTTCTATTGACAACAACAATACTCGGAACTTGAATACAATTATCTACAATAATTTTGTTCCTAATGATAGATTCTAAGATCGCGGCGGAAAGAGGAAGCTCTGCGGAAAGACACGGGAAAACGTTCGTGGGAAGGAGCAGAATTGTAACGAGGTAAACATCGCCCTCAATTTGGCCTCTAGCCGGAAGACGTTGAGAAGATAACAATTTAAATAGTTCTCTTTTTCTATGCCATTTCCTGCACGTCAAAATGTAGGTTACATTGCCAACAGTCCCTGAACGACCATCATCATGATTGCAAATGAAACCATGAGCTGTTATCATCACCATCATCATCACTATCAACCACGAATTTACGTTCAATACCAACTTGATTATCATCTGTATCATTGATACAATCAACATCAATACGGCTGTAAAAGTGACCATAGTCACATTGGTATTGTAGAATTAATCTTTCTTAGTTTAGTTGGCATATTGTATGTTATTTGATGCTAAATCATCTTTATACATATATATTAAATATATATGATTTGGTTTGGTTAAGTTTTATGGCATTTCAACCATTGTAGGTTATTTAATGCCAAATTCTCTTTATACATATATATTAAATATATATGATTTGGTTTGGTTGGGTTTTATGGCATTTCAACCATTGTAGGATATTTAATGCCAAATTCTCTTTATAAATATATATCAAATATATATGATTTATTTCGGTCTAGTTTTATGACATATCAACCATAGTAGGTTATTTAATGCTAAATCCTGTTTTTACATTTATATTAAATATATGATTTGTATGCATATTTTCTTGATACACAGTTAAATGATCAAACAGTTCTATTTCTAAGAATCTAATTTAATGAGTCAAAAGTTAATAGTCGCAAGTATCGGTATGTATTATTTAAAATCAAATTTAGCATGAGTCATCTGTTTACCCACAGTCAAATGATCAAACAGTTCTATTTGTAACAATTCAATTTAACATGTCAACAAACTGATATTCTCATACTCTCGTATTCAATGCCAATAAATCATGTTCGATTTATACGATTGAAATGATCAATACTAATATTACTTCGACATAAAAAATAACTATTGTCTAAGTATTTTTGGTTCTCTATAATTCAGTTTGTATTTATGCGAATTTTGGCGGTAGGATTTACAATGTCGAGTTGTTGAGCAATATTAATGATTGTGAAAAAATGTTCATCCTCAACTTAATTAGCAATCAAATCTTTTTATAAACTGGGCCTCTTATGAAGTCACAAAGATGATTTTCTACCTTCTATAAACATTCACAGATATTCTAAAATGTCATTTCCTTCAGATGGTTTGTCCCAATCTTTTTCATTTCTCGACAATTCTCAGATGGGACCAGAGTGCTGTTCTGGTAGGATCTTCAGGGATCTCCCTAATAAACGATTTCATGTCAACGTTGTATTTGTTAAGAAAATATTTTTTGGTTTCAGGATTTGACCGAACATGTATAAGGTCAAGTCCATATAGAAAAAAGTTTAAAGGCTAACCCGACGTCACTAGCCCGGTTTCTCCTAATTTGTTTAATTCCTAATTGCTTTCTTGAAAATATGGGATAACAAATTCCGGAAAAGATAACCTCCCTTTCTGAGTAGTTCTCCATAAAGACTAAAAGAATAAAGGAATCCGAGAAAATATTCGTTGTTTTTATTCACACTTCGAGCAGTCCTTGTGCATGATAACAGTGCGTGACACTTCACTCATCAACATAAATAAGTAGACACTTAAACTTCACTGCTATTGGACTTGACTCTTCTTTGATCATCTATTGTAAACGGCGGAGGGGGAAGTACACCAGCTCAACTCGTCAGGCAAGTTCAGTTGTCATCGCAGCCTCCACTGATCGGATTGCTACTGCTCTGACCGATTCCTGCTTATTCCAAAAAATATATGGCTCAACGTCTTCCGGAAAAGAAAACCCACCACTTCCGCCTGGATCCGTAGAACTAAAATCCCTTCAAAAATCTTATTTTTGTTATTAAAAACTTCTGTCTATTAGGCACATTAAAAAGTAACCTTTTCATCCCCAATTGAAAGATCTTTTTTTTTTATTTTGTTATCTATTAAAATCTTACTTGTTTAATTATTCTTTTGAGAGTATTATACACACCCATCCAAGTAAATGCAACTTTTTTTTCACTATACAACGTGTAAAAGCACGTGCGATACCCTGCCCTCATCAGCCGCCAACCAGGGGTGATAACACAGTTTCGGTAGCTCAAGGTGGTACTGCCACTCCTAGCGCTACCAAGCAGCTTGGTAGCGCCAGGAGTGGCAGTATAGTCTACGTCAATGCCCAAACAAACCAATACGAATACCCTCGCATTCACATGCAAATATGTTACATTTATATGCACGCATATTCATATAGAAATGCTTCCACCAACTTGCATATGTGGAAGAATTTATAGTATCACACTGATTTGATTTTGGGAAACAATGAATTATAACAAGGTTTCATATCAAATAAATTGATTGATTTAATGGCATGTAAAACTATCAAGGGTTATTTAATGCCAAGATGTTATGGAATCGCGTTAATTGTACGTTCACGTTTGAATTTAATTAAATAATTTTGTCTTGTTCATTCTAAAGAGTTTTTTTTTTTGTATTATCGAATACGAATAATTTTTAAACAGATTAATTTGACCTGTACTTGCAACCCGAAACTTGCACTACTCGGCCAGGGCAGAGGGGACTTAAGAGTTATAGGTAATCAAGGAGTCCTTTACATTTCCCAAATTTCTAGAGCTGGAGCCCCATTATTCGATAGAGTTTTATGTCTACCCAAGACACACATTTCTGTGAAGGTCTTGCCTCACTACATGGCATACTTTCAGCGTTTTCCGAGGCCGACCGACAGGGCGTGGTTGATATCAGAGTATAAGGAGAAACGGGGTTAATATACGAAGATATTTAAAGCAAGAAATATGTTAACTCAAAGTAGTAATTTACTTAGCGTTTTTGCTTAGATATGGCTCAAGGACATATGAATTGGAACACCGAAAGAGAATAGAACTCACTCGTAAAGGTTTCCTAGTCTAGTTTGCTAACCATTACACTGAGAGTACAGTGAAAGTAAAGAAAGTGTCTTTTAATCCTACATATAAAGACAGACTTCTTTTTAAAAAAGTTTAGCAACCTGCATGAAAATACACTGATCTATCAATCAGTTAATCCGTCAAGTATTTTTTAGTTCTGCTGTTTTATTTTCTTAGTTCATTTGGACTTAACGTGTGAGGGCAGCAAAGATTAACTCGAGAGGAGATGGGAAAAAATCTTAAAATGAAGGAAAAAAACAGCTAAATTCACAAGGCAACTATTATAATTTATTTCTTATTTCTAATGTTTTTAATCACAAGAAGATGTAACATATGGGATAGATGAATCGGTTGACAGAAAAAGGTCATCACAAAAACGCATCGTACTCTTGGCATGTTGCATTTTGGAAAACAACAGTTCAAAGAGGTATATAGAGTCAAACATGCTCACTACTTGCTTGGTGTGCATGATAAGTGTAGTGATTTGACCAAATGGAAGTGTATTGCTCTTAAAAACATTGAGGATGAGGCAAGAAAGAAATTTCTAATTCAAATCTTCTGAACACTGAAGATCAATGAGTTCGACCAGGAGGTGTAATGGTATTTCATCAGAGTCAACATCAGAAGGTGTAGAGAAAATTTTAAAATTTAGACAAAGAGTAAAACAGTTAGGCCTTGAGAGCTGCTTCTGAGCCGTAGGCTGCTGAATAAAGTGATCAATCGTCAAGAATGAAGTTTATCTTCCACAGTTTTTCAACCATCTAAACATACATTGTGCTACCTAAGAAGGATTGTCTAAAATAGAATTCGTTCATCATAAGCCTACGTTAACTTGTAAAATATTATTGTTACATTATTTCAAAGATTTACAAGGAAATTTTCTTGCACAATGTTTCCGTGACACAATAAACGATTACTTGATTATTTGCAATAGCAGGTCAACTAATCTTAAGTTATTTCATGCCATGATGTGAAGGAAGAGCGCTCATATTTACATTTATTGTTTTGTTGTTTCATAAGAGAATTTTTGGTACATTGTTCTATCGAACACAAGTTATTTTCGACTAGATGTATTCAATCCATAAGTCGGAACTTTACTGGTATTACTACTCCCGGTAAGAGTGGATTTGGTAATTATGAAGGAGTACTCTACACTATCCAGAGTCATAGAACTATAGCCTCACCATTATATTTAGTTCAGTGCCATATTCAGGACGACCACTTTTGTGAGGAGGGTTTATGGCCTCTGTAAGTGAGTCAGCGCATTCTAAGCTCTGCTGACAATGCGAAGTGAATTCTGAGGGTAATGTATGATATCCATATATTCATGCGTGTTAAGGGCCAATCAGGGTTGTCAACCTGAAAAATAAAAATAAAAACAGTCTGAATACTTTCTTGACTGACCTTGTATATCTGAAATTTTCATTCAGAAAAAGAGTGACTAATACTTCTATTTTTCCCTTGCATGTAGACATATCGGTATACATGTTCTTTCTCTTTCTTTCATATTCGGCTTTCTGTGGTTTGTTTTAATATAAATGCATATGTTGCGTGATTAAGTTGAGTCAATGTGTTTTCATATGCGTACGTACCTGGCTCTATGCAAAAAAAAAAAAAAAAAAAAAATCAGATTACCTATGTCGATCAGTGCAATCGTGGGTGCATTAAGCAGTGCATAAAAGGTGCCGTCATTACCCCCCGCCTCTCTAAATGCGACTCATGCTTCTATGGGAAAATCTCGTGCCTCCAGGCGGAGATCTTAGAGAATGTAAAGCGCTGCACATCCACTCCTACGTTGCAAAAAGAAATTTACATGAAAGGAAGAGAGATGCATGACAAAAAAATATTTGGGGGGATTCTAGATAGCAAGCAGTTGCCAAAAAAGGCGGTAGTGGTATCGCTTTTTGGTGAAAGAATGCGTGTGACTGAGGTTGGGGTAATGGCTATGTGCACGACATGAGGATGTAAAGAAGAAGAAGAAGAAGAAGAAGAAGAAGAAGAAGAAGAAGACCGTGATTGAAGAAACAAGGGTGAGGAAAGCAGAGAGAAAGAGAGAATCGAGAAACAGGAGAATGAAGGTACAGAAGAGGGATACCAATAGAAGAAGAAGAAGAAGAAGAAGAAGAAGAAGAAGAAGAAGAAGAAGAAGAAGAAGAAGAAGAAAATACGGAGGGAAATAGCAGAAAAGGGGCGGGAAGAGAGAAGGGAAATAAAAAATAAGACAAAAATTAATTGGACCAAGTTAAAGGGATATTTTTATATAAATCAGAAGAGAAATATTTAAAAAATTGATGAAAAATGAAGAAAAAAAAAAGAAAAGAAAGAAAAACACAAGCTAGAAAAGGTAAAATTAAAGAGTTTTTGTTTTATGTGTAAAAAATTGGAATTTATTAAAAGTAGCTCCGAACAAATAATAATATTATATAAGACAATAGGAGGAACTATTTCTTTAAAAATTATCCGCCAAAATAATAATAATAATAATAAAAGCCCTGGTCATTCGTATGAAAAGGAAAACTCCATTGGAAAAATTGAATTCTTTTAATAATAGCACAAAATAATGCCATAAGAACCAATTATTTCAAAGCAAAAATTGATAATATGCAATAGAATTGCCAGTTTAGATAATATAGTGACAGACGTGAAACGTTTAACCACATAACAAGCGAATGGAGCCAACTGGCACAAAATGAAAAAAAGTGAAGACATAACACTGGGCAGGGGGGGGATCCACTGGGAAATGTGCACCATGCTAACAATTAGAGTTTGCACAAACTGTCAAAGTAAATGAGACCTAAAAGTTACTGAGATTTTCAGATCAAAACAATCTCGGTCTGAAGGCAAATATTAATTAGTAAGAAAAACATAAATTACTATTTTGTGGATTTTACCGTTCCAGTGGACTACAGCACAAACAAAAAAAAAAAGAAAGAAAGAGAATAAATAGATAAATACTTGTACCTTGCCAGAGAACTGAAAAACTATGTATAATGACAAGGACAGCAATACGTATCAGAATTGGTACGCTTGGAACGCTCTCAAAAGGCTGGCAAAAATACATGAAATCAAAGAAGATCGACCAGAACACTGAGAAGAGTTCTGGAAACTTGAGGGTACCAGCTGTTACTCATACTTCTGTGAAAGATCACAAGCTGATACTGGCGTGAAAAACTCGCAAGGAGGGACCTGATAAAAAAATAATTAAATCGTATATGCAAAACCCAGTATCTCTTCTGAGAATGAGACACACAAACTCCTGTGGTATTTTGACAAACAAACGGATCACCTCATCTTGGCCAGACGACTAGACCTTATAAAGTTGGCGATCATAGTCGAGGGGGACCCGAAGGCTCCCTTATCAACAGCTACTATACCGAGGTGTAAGGGAGGGTGCTACTCCATTCCCTGGATTGGTCCACTTTACCGTTGATCTGTACCTTATAATGCTGAGTGTTAAGCAAAGCATCCCCAAGTACCATTTTTTGAGTCTTTGCTTTGACTCGATCTGGAATTGAATCCTGGTCTCCCGGATGATTGGCTAACACTCTACTCATTAGGCTAATGGTTTATAATATTCAACAAAAAAGAGAACTTACAAAATTATGGACTTTGCTGTCCCAGCTGACCACAGATTAAAATTGAAAGAAAATGAAAAGAAGGACAAATACAAGGGAATCGAAAAAACTGTGGAACATGAAAGTGGTGGTGATACCAATTGTAATTGATGCACTTGGCACAGTCACCGAAAGATTATTAAAGGCACTGAAGGACTTGGAAATAAGAAGACGAGTGGAAACCATCCAAGCTACTACATTAATGAGAACGGCAAGAATACTGAGAACAGTCCTGGAGACTTGAGAAGATTTGCTGTCACTCAAACGCTGATGTGAAAAACTCTCAAGGAGCAAATAATAATAATAATTGATAAGAAGCAACAAGATAGCCAGTTTAAGTCATGTATTGATGGAGACGAAACGATTAAATTCATAAGTGAATGCTACAAACTTGCCAAAAAAAAGTACAAAACTTGACATGACTGGGTAGGGAAGGGGATCCACTAGGAATTGTGCAAGAAAATGAAATTTGACCACACCAACAAATGGTGTATATACAAACCAGAATCTCTCCTGGAGAATGATACGCATAAAATTCTCTAGGAATTTGAGATTAAAAAAACTGACACCCTAATCCCACTCAGAAGACACGATACTGACTTAGTGATAGTTAACAAAAAAAAAAAGAAAGACAAAAAACGAGGACCAGCCCAATAATGGAGTTTATTATCCATGCAGACAATAAAGTAAAAATCAATGAAAACGAAAATAGATAAATACTTAGACCTTGCCAGAGAACTAAAAAGGCTATGAAACGTGAAGGTAACAGTGATACCACTCGTATGTGGTGCACACGAAACAATCTGAAAAGGCTTGATAAGGGAGCTGGAAGAGTAGGAAATCAGAGGGCGTGCCGAGTCCATCCAAACGACAGCATTGCTGAGATCAGCCAGAACACTGAGAAGAGAATTGAAACCTGAGGATACTTGCTGTCACTCAACCTCTTGTGAAAACTATCCACTAACACTGGTGTGGAAAACGTGCAAAATGTAATTACAATAATGACTTTATATACTTGGATGATATAAATGTATGAACCAAACTGAAGAACTTGAAAGCTTATACAAATAATAGGAATATGCAGCTATGTTATAAGAATTGAGTTTGGAATTGGAAAATATATTATATTGATATTGAAAAACAAGAAAAGAGCTATTGTAGAAAGAACAGAACAACCACAAGAGAAAAGCATTTGTAACCTTATGGAGAAGAAAAGTTACAATTACTGGAAGTGAATATTGTGAGATGTTACCCCTTCGCCCCCCCCCGCCCACGTCCATCATTCTTCTAACCATTCACTTCTTGGCCGGTGATCAACAAGTGGTTCCGAGAGGGGTAACGCACATTTCTTGCCACTACAAGAATACGATCGAGGGGACAGGAGAAAATAAAACAAACGAACAAACACGAACAATATGCTTGGGGTTAACTCAAGTGCAGAAAGGGAGTTCTGTAACACCTTGTGCATGTGCAGATAGCATATATGGACTAACGCTAAAGTTGGTTACTACCGAAAATTCCACAAAGCTACTGGAATGCCGACTCATCTTGACTCGATCTTCTTCACTGTCACTGGACCCCGTCTCATGCTGACTCGCCTCACTGCTCCGGTGTCCGGTGTCAACTGCCTTTGTCCGTGTCCCGTCGTCAGCTCTCTCAGCTCCTTTGTCCGACCCACTCTCTTTTCGTGTCCCGTTACCACTTCCGGATACGGCGAGATTTCAGGTCCAAAAACCCTTTGTCTGGTTTTGCGCCAAAACAGACAAAGGAATCGTCTGCTTGGCCGGCCACACACATAGTTACAATATTATCAAAGGGAAAAAAATTAAGAAAAGAGCTCCTGAAAAGAACGAAAAAGTTTTCTTAAACATCTAGCCAGTCCTCCTTTTAAGATACTCAGGACCATTCTTGAAATGGACCAAAGAGTAACAAATTGATCAACGGACAAGAAAGTTGAGGAATATGCTCAAGGTCTTACATCCGAGGGATAAAATTGAGGGACTATAAGTATAGGAATTAATATTGTGAATTGAATTACCATGACCAGAAAATTCGCCGATTATATACATCTATCCCCTTGCCCCGGAGGTATAATAATTACGCGGATGTGTATTTCTAAGCTTCTTGAGGAGACGTGGCCCTGGTGGGTGACCGTGTCCACTGGAAAGAGAATGGATGTAACTTGCAAGACACATTTAGGTTTTGTGGCCGCGCAGTTACCATGACTAGTTGATTTTGGCATCGCTTGTGTGCGATATGAACTGGTGGCTCAGTTGCAGAGTTTCGGCAGTGCGATCTGTGGTCGCTGGTTCGATCTCCAGTGGTGGACATTACGGTATACACTGCTGATGAGACCTAATAAGGCCGAAACAGTTGTCCAGTGGTCCCGTATATCGTGCGTAGGTATTCGGCGGATTTTCTGGTCGTGGTAGTTCAATCCACAACAGAAAGTTTTATTAAAGCATTCAGTAATGGCAGTGTCTACAGAAGAACAGACAGAAAAAACAACGAAATCTCAGAAATGGAAAGAAAATCAACTTTATAGATATTCTAAGCAACAAACAAGCAAGATTACCCACAAAGCGACATGGATAAAAATGTGAAATAAAAAGGTAGAAACTAAAATTTTCTCAATAGCAACACAAAATGCCATAAGAACCAACATTGGTAAAACAAAAATTGATAACACGCAACAGTATAGCAAGTGTAGATTATGTGGTGATGAAGATAAAATGATTGATCCCATTGTAAGTGAATGTAACTAACTAGCACAAAAAGAGTGGATGAACAGGCATGATTAGATAAGGAGATCTACTGGGAATAATGCAAAAGACTGAACGTTGACTATACTGGGAACTTGAGGACTCACTGTCACGCAGACTCCAGTGGAAAATCATCACCTAACGTTGGAGGGGGAATTCTCGAATTCGTAAAATAAAAGAGTGGAATATAAGGGTGATGGTGACACTAATTGTTGTTGATGCACTTGGAACGGTACCAAAATGCATGGGAACAAAATGGAGGAACTGGAATAATTAAGACCATCCATATCACAACATAGTTAAGATCAGCTAGAATATTGAGAAGAGTCCCAGAGACCTGAGGGAGCTTGCTGTCACTAACTTCAGTGGAAACCCACCAGCTAATGCTTGTACGAAAAACTCACAAGAAGAAGAAGAAGAAGAAGAATGTCCAATATGTCAAAGCAAGAATAGAAAAGACGAAACAAAATAGCAGATGTAGATTATGTGTTAAAAGAAACGATCAATCACATTATAAGTAAATGCAGTAAATTAGGGCAAAAGAGTATGAGACTAGACATGACTGGGTAGGAAAGTTGATCTACTGGGAATTGTGCAAGAAGTTTAAATTTGACCATACAAACAAATGGTATATGCACAACTCAGAATCCATCCTAGAAAATGAGACGTACAAAATTCTCTGGAATTTTGAGATACAAATCGATCATCTAATCTTGGCCAGACGACTAGACCAATTGATAGTCAACAAAAAAAGAGAACATACTGAACAGTAGACTTTGCTGTTCCTGCTGACCCCAGGATAAAATTGAAAGAAAGCAAAAAGCGAAATAAGTGTCTAGACCTTGCTAGAGAACTGAAAAAACTATGGAACATGAAAGTGAAGGTGATACCAATTGTAATTAGTGCAGTCAGTACAGTCGCAAAAAGGTTGGTACAAGGAATGGAGGACTTGAAAATAAGAGGAAGAGTGATGACCATCCAAACTACAGCATTGTGGAGATCGGCCTGAATACTAAGAAGAGTCTCGGAGACTTACTGTCATTCAGACTCCAGTAGAAAAGCATAAGCTAACACTGGTGTGAAAAACTTTCAAAAAAGTAGAATAAAGCTCAAAATTAACATTGACTCGTCTAAACAAATTTCAGACTTCGAGAACGCAGACTAGACATCTTCACCTTATTAATTTTATTATTGAATACATTTAGATTTAAATTTTTAACTTAGAGAAGAATGATTAAAATTTAGTCCTGAATTAGATATAGTGGACTTGAGAGTAATGGTAATTAATGGGTACTCCACATTCCCCAAACTCCAAGACAGGAGCCTCACCATCAGATGCATTTTCCCCAAAATAACATGAAATTTGAATAAAACGTAAGAACGTACGTAATCTTATAAGTTTAGAGACCAGTCATAGAAATTTTATTGACCCGAGGAAACAGAAACTGATTTAGATTTTTGAAGAGTAGAGTTATATATAACAAATGTAATGCGGAATTGATTTTGGAGATAAAGGGTAGATGAAAATTTCTCATAACGAATGGTTTCATGAGAATAAAAACGAAAATATATTGTTATTGTTTAAACAAAAGGAGTCAAAAGCTTTGTAAATTGTTTTGACAGATTGCTGTGCTTCGGGACGGTTTTAAATTTAAAAAATAACGAATTCAGATCAAAACCAGAGCCTGTTACTCGTCAAATGTAACTAAGAAAATCTAAAATTGAAATAAGCTGTGAATTTTTTTATAATGCACGTCAGCAAAAATTTATCGAAAACCAAATTAGGAGTAAATTAATATTTTCTTTAACATCTCCTTCCCCCCTACCAGTAGAAAAGGTATATATATATATATATATACTACGCTTAGGGAACCCAGAGAGATAGAGATAGAGGGAAAGAGCAGCACTTGAGACGGTGAACAATTTCTCCGAAATTCTTAGTTTTTGACCTTGTATCAGACTATGGTGAGTATAGAAAGCAAAGAAAGCCTATCATAATACAACGCTGTGAAAAGGCAAATATACTTACAGGAATAAGCACTTGTGTAGTTGTACCAAGGATGAAGAAAAGCAATCATAACCACCATCCAAGACTGCGAGTAGGAGGAATTGATGGAAGTGGTCTCTTGCTAAGACGACCACATCCGGGATGGGGGAATATATGTATCATTTTTGAAAGACATTTACCTTTCTAAATGTTATTATTTTTGCAAGCTGAGATTTTCTCTGCTTCTTGGTGTCGATTTTTATTTATTTATTTATTCATTGCTTACATAATAGTGCGGTCTCATCCGTTTACTCATCGACCAGCGACTCCGACGAGCGATTGACCTATTTTCTGGATCTAAAAAACACAATGTGGGCAGATAGTGTCATCCAAATATTTAACCGACCAACGGAACGGTAACTGGAGTGGAAGAGGAATCACTCTCATGTTTCATGAGGACAGCTGTTATCATCATCATAATGTCGTACCGCTAGCACGGATATCCCTGACCCTCTCTCGCCACTTCTTCCTATCATTTATCGCCTCTGGCAGGTCTTCAGGGCTACATCCCGTATCCTCACATAGCTGCTGTATGTATGTTCGAGCTGGTCGTCCTGCTTTTGCTCGGCCATATGCAGGGGTCCATAGGAGTACATCAATTGCGTCCTGCTTGTCTGGTTCGTCTAACTTGGATAGTTTTCGCGACGGGAGGCAGGTGGCCGTATAGTTGGTGCCTTGTGGCGTGTTGCCACCCAGACTTGTTCAATATTGCTCGCAACATTCTTGAGTAATTGCCGTCTAGTTTCTTCTCCAGCCGTTTAGTTAGCGTCCAAGTAGTGCATCCATATAGCAGTATCGATACGACCGCTGCCTGGAAGAAACTGCGTTTCATCAGGTCTGATTTCCATATGATCGAAAGCCTATCGATAGCTGTCCATACCTTCGTAAGCCGTGTGTGGATGTCTTTTTCAATTGATGAGACGCAGCTTCTTAGGTAGGTGAATTTGTCTACTCGTTTCAGAGGGGTTCCGTCAAGTGTGGAGATGTCGCCTGTTTTATAGCACATATATTCCGTTTTGTGTGCATTGACATGGAGGCCAATACCTGCGCTGGCTCGTTCGAAACTATGCAGTTGTGTTTCGGCTTGGTTGGGTGAATTTGCCAGTATCGCTATGTCATCGGCGTAGTCAGCGTCGGTAATTGTTTTTTGCGGGGTACCTTCTGCTTCTTTTCTTTGTCAGCTCGAAGCTGTTTTCTCTGATTTTATCAATCGAAGTTCTAAGCACGTAGTCTAAACAGATGATGACAAGGTATGGGGCTAGCGAGTCACCTTGTAGTACTCCTGCTATAATGTCGAAGTATTCTGTGTCTCCATTCGGTGAAAGTACTTTCACTTTGGTGTTTCTGTAGACAATCCTTATTGCTGCAACGGTTTCTTTTGGTAGGCCGTATGCTAGTAGGATTTGTTCCATCTTTCCTCTGTGAATGGAATCGAAGGCTTTGGTAAAGTCGACAAATATCAATGTCGCCTGTAGGTTTTTTGCCCGTACGCCTTCAAGGATTCTACGGATGGTCAATATTTGTGAGGTCGTGGATCTATTTCTTCGGGGGCATTTTGGTTTTTCCTAAGGATGTTGTCGATTTTGGGTTCTATGCGGTTTCGTAGTAGGGCATTGTAAATTTTGGCTGCTATGGATGTAAGCGTTATACCTCGGTAGATATTGGCTAATCCGAGGTCACCATTTTTAGGGAAGGGGAGGATGCATTCCTTCATCCATCTGTCTATCGGATTTTGATTATAGACAGCGTTGCAGTGTCGGAGTAGTATGTCGTCGAATTGTCTGGTCTTCCATACTTCTGGGGGAATCTCGTCAAGCCCAGCAGCTTTCCTATTTCTAATATTTCTAAGAACCGTACCGAGTTCTTCTTTGGTGAACGGATCTAGTTTAATGTCCAATTGCTTACTTATAATTCTGGTGATCGGTTTGTACGTAACTTTCTGTGGGTTTCCTAG
Organism: Sepioteuthis lessoniana; assembly: GCA_963585895.1. Classification (NCBI taxonomy): domain Eukaryota; kingdom Metazoa; phylum Mollusca; class Cephalopoda; order Myopsida; family Loliginidae; genus Sepioteuthis; species Sepioteuthis lessoniana. Next base: position 11,342,997 of record OY757912.1, on the reverse strand, counting down.
TAGATTTTCGAAATGCTGTTTCCACCGTTTTATTCTTTCTTGTTGGTTTGCAGCTTTCAATTCTGCTTTGGCTGTGCTCTTCCTTCTACTCTATTCGTTTATATTTTGCCAGGCTATCCTAGATTGTCTATCTTCCACTGAGTCTCTGATCTTATCTATCTGATTTTGAATGTATTCCGTCTGTTCCTTTATATATATACCTGCTAATTGATATTATGCCGTTTTTAGTTTTCGGGCATTTGTGTTTGTTGAGTTTTTCGATAGTTTTAGGAGGCTGTTTTCACTAGTGCATGTTTTCCTCTCACCGCTAAAGTTTCCCATGGGACTCTATATTTACTCTTGAGTTTTGTTGGAATACATTTCCCTGCTGCCTCGAGGTGCGCATTGACGAAATTTTCATATTCGTCATTTGGTGTACTTTTTTCCGTCTTCTCTTGTAGTGTTTCGAATCTGTTTCTTAATCCTAATACGTATTTATCTCTTATATCTCTGTTGTTCAACAGGGCCCAGCCATAGTGTTTGGTGGTCGCCGTTCGTTTGGCGTTTTTTCGTAGGTTTAGGCGTATTTTTGCCGTGACTATTCGGTGATCGGTGGACACACCCTCGAAAGAGGAGTATGCATCGCAATTCATTGCACTATTTTTCCATTTCTTGTTTATAAGGACGTAGTCTATCTGTTCTATACTATTGTTCGCGTACGTGTATGTCCATAGTTTGCCCTCCCTTTTTTGGTAGTTAGTATTGAGGCATATTACTCTCTTTTCTATCATGAAATCTGTTAGATGTTGCCCATTCCTATTTGATGTGTTGTGGAGGCTATATTTGTTGTTTCCGTTTTTCCCTATTTGGGCAATCATGTCTCCGCCAATAACTAACATGTTGTGTTTCAGGATGCTACGCACTAATGAGGATAACTCGTCGTAGAAGGTGACTAGTTCAGTTTCTTCACTAACATTGGTAGGGCTGTAGCCGGAGAAGATTGTTGCTCTGGGGTTGCCGTTAAAAGTAGCTGCTATCATCCTAGGTTGTATTTTCTCAACGCTATTTAGCGTTTTAAATGCTCTAGGTCCTATAAGCATTTATTAGCCCTCCTACTGCGGCGTTGACAGAGTTTTTCCATGCGGATACAGTGACGAGCGACCATCCATTGCCAGTTTCGTGATATTTGATATCTTCGGTGTGCGTGTATCTGAGTTCTTGTATGCATCTTATGTCTATCTTATGTTCTACGGCCTATGCGATTAGCTCTGGTAGTTGTCTTATTCTATTTAAGGTTCTTACGTTAAATGTCGCTATTTGTATCGTTTGTTTGCCTTTTAGTAGTTTTTGTTGTTTGAGCTCTGTAGCTGATTTTTCGAACACTGAGGCCAGTGCTCCAACCTCAGCAGGACGCGCCCCTTTTTTACCCACGAGAAGAGCGATGCACTTTGTGTATGTGGTTTGAGTGTGGGTCATGGTTATCTTTCGATGGCTGTTTTATTCTCTTCTATAGAAGCCACTCTTATAGAGGAGCAGCAGAAGTTCGCCGATCGAACTAACGATCCTAAGCGTTAAGTCGTCAAACTCACGTCCAGGACCTGTTTAGGTATTGAGTTTGGTCGTCAATGGGTTCATGCAAATACCTTTACGTCCATCATGCTGCTTCCCATGTGTACGTAAATAAAGTGGGGGGTAAATTTTAATTTTCTTACGTTTTAACTTAGTTAAAATCCAAGATTAAGATACTTTAGTCAGACTTTTACTCATATTTTCACCTATCTTCTGGTACTGAAATGTTTGTTTTTTTATACATATATATTAAATATATACGATTTGGTTTGGTTGGGTTTTATGGCATATCAACCATTGTAGGTTATTTAATGCCAAATCCTCTTTATACATATTGTCACGTGATAGCTCACGGAGACGAAGAGGTAAGACTGATACTATTCTCCCGTGTTGAATTAGCACTATCTAGCAGTCAAAAAGTGACCGTTAAGAGAGAATGTGGGTCATATAGGGGATAAACAGATGTTGGTACTTAGTGACCTCAGGTCGCCGGACATCGGAAGGGGAAAGAGAGAGAAGCCAAATGATTGGCTGGGACCCCAAAACGGAAGTGGGGCTCCCTTCCCCTCAGCGGAAGTAAATAGGAAGAAGGTTAGTTTTTGAGCAAGGCTCGTGGCAGGCGAACTATAGCCATTTTACTCAGGGCTGAAGACAAAAGATTAACTGAGACATGAGAGACCCGAGTCCCTCAAGCCAGTACTAAAAACAGAACAAAGTCTATTAGCCCGTAAAAGAAGAACGATTCTCCAGTGGAACCCCGTCGAAAATAAGATAAGTAACTTTGGGGACATTTTTCCTTTATACCCAAATTTCGTTTACCACTCTCTCTCTCTCTCTCAATTCGAAGAAGGATAAAAGCCAAGAAAAGACATTTATATTAGTGGACTGTCCAATTATATGTTTTGACACTCTGAACGTGTATATATAAGTAGTAAAGGAATTTATGTATTTTCATTTTACCATGTGGTCTATGTTGCTGCTTCATGCTTTCCTTTCAGCCTCTATTCGCCTTATGTTATCTTGCTTGGAATTGTCCTATTAATTCCTAAAGTATCACACGGGAAACCGGAGTTGCCGACTACTACAATAATAATATTATTACGACTAAAACCTATAGGCTCATTATCTTCCATTGTCTCGGGGAAGGAAGAAAGCGGCCGGGTGGGGGTGTGATAGTGTGAAATTTGGAATCCCTTGCCAGCGGCGGTCAGTCTGGTCCTAAATTATTCCCTCACGTAATATGCCAGTTCTTATATGCCTGAGAGAAGAACTCTGAACAGGACTTATTCTGTAGGGGATCAAGTGCCAACCTGTCCCGTCTTCACACGTGCGAAAATAAAGTCCCGTTTTGGGATTTTAGACAATACCGCGTCACAGACCTTTTATGGGGGCTCGTCCGGGATTTATTATTATTATAAATAATATTTATTGCTTGTAGTCGTATGACAATTCCTGCCGTCTAAATCTACCCTGGGAGACCGTGAAAGAAAAAAGGAATATTGTCGAAACAGTCAAATTACTCGTTGATATAACTGTTCGCGAAAATTAAAGAAAAATGGACAAAATAGGAAACTTTTTCAAAGAACTCTCCCTGGAAAAGTTGGAGAGGCTGAGAAAAAGCGAGATAATGAAAATTGGCGAGAAGCTAGAATTAAATGTTGAAAATTCCAGGAGGAAATATGAACTCGTGAGAAAAATAGTTGAACACATGGTGGACGAAAATGTGTTCGAGGAAGCAGTATTAGAGGAGCTACCGACAGAAATAATAAGAATGACAGCGGAACAAATTGAACTGGAGAAAGTCAGAATACAAGCCCAAATGGAACTACAGAGAAATAAAATGGAACTGGAGAAAGCTAAAATTCAGCAAGAAGCGAGGCTGCGAGAAGTCGACTTGGCAATAAGAGGACGCAAAGGAAGCCATGACAGTTTCGAAGTAACGAAGCAAGCGAGGCTAGTCCCAAAATTTGAAGAAGCCAACGTGGACGGATACTATGCACATTTTGAGCGAACTGCGCTAAATCTTGGATGGCCGAAAGAATGCTGGTCGATGCTACTCCAAACTGTGCTGACAGGAAAAGCACAGAGAGCAAATGCAACTCTGCCCACAGAAAATTGCGCCGACTATGATTTGGTGAAAGCAGCGGTTCTAAAAAGCTTCGAGTTGGTTCCAGAAGCTTATAGACAGAAATTCCGAACACAAAGAAAAACTGAAAACCAGTCTTATGTGGAATTTCTGCGGGAAAAGGAGAACGCGCTGGATAAGTAGTGTGACTCTAAGAGGATAGACGGAGACGCCGAGAAACTCCGGCAGCTAATATTAGCTGAAGAATTCTTAAACTGTGTGCCAGAAGAAGTCAGGGTTCACCTAAGAGAAAGGAAAACTGACGTGACTTATGAAATGGCCGCACTAGCAGACGAGTACATCCTCACACACCGAAAAACGAAGGAAAACCGTTCACGGGAAATAGAGTGAAGTTTAAAGCTGAGTTAAGCCCTGAAGGAAGACCTAAGGAAGAAAATAGAAGGACCTTCCAAAGTAGCAGCAGAACAGTGGTCTGCTACAAATGTGGAAAGGCTGGACACATAGCCATAAGGTGTCAGCTTGGAAAAGGTCCTGAAAGAAACCAGACCCAGCCGAGAAAACCTCAAGGAGCTGTAACAACAACTAGAGGGAACCAGTCCTATCGACCCTGGACGAAAAAAAGGATGATAAAAGGCCCACACGGAGGACCAGTGGAAGTCTCAATTTTACGAGATACCGGAGCATCTCAGTCGTTACTTCTACGAAATAAATTACCTAAAGGGGCAATAGAAGCAACACGTGAGACTGTGATGATAGAGGGTATTGGCGGAAAGAGTGTAAAAATACCGCTGTGTAAAATAACACTAAAGTCCCAGTGGAAAAATGGACCAATTAAAGTTGGTGTGGTAGAGAAGCTACCCATGAAAGGAATCTCCCTCATACTGGGAAATGAGATAGAAACAAAAGGGTGTCACCCGAAAAAGCCGGCGAGAATGAACGCCAAACATGGAAAGAAGATGGCGAAGATGAACGCCAAAAATAGAGAAAGCAAGTTGGCGAAAATGAGCGCCAAAAATGGAGAAAAGGGAGAAGGCAAGATGGCGGCAGAGCCACGTGCGAGATATACACGACATAGTCGCTCGCAGAGTGAGAAAGTGGAAAGAAAAGAAGTGAACCTTCCACACCTCAATAAACAGAAAGAGAAAAAGACCAGTCGTCAGAGAAAGGATGAAGTCCAACGAATAATGGAAATGGATTCTCTAATACTTATCGAGAGGATAAGAGAAAGACAAGAGAATCCCCACACGTGGCTAGGGAAGAATTTGAAAAGGGCGACGAAGTCCTGCTACTATCAGCAAATAAAGGATCACACTGTGGTGGACGATATATAGGTCCCTACGTAATATCACAGAGAATAGACAAAAGGACATATAGGATTGATACCAACGAGGGAAAGAAGCAGACACAAGTGTGTCACACAAACAAATTAAAGAGATATGTCCGTCAAGAAGGCCAACCTCGAAAAATTAAGAACTCGGAAATGCCGAATAAATTCGAGAAAAAATTAGGCCAGTTGTCTGTTTCAGAGAGAGAGGGCTTAGAGAAAGTAATAAAAAAATACCCAGGTTTGTTTCTCTAACGTCCGACGAAAATGTAGTAGCGGAATATTCTTTCATAGTTGTTGAGAGAAAGAAAGAGAGAGAGAGAGAGAGAGAAATTAAAGGAAATGAGGAATTCCCGTCCCCAATGTTGAAATATGAGATGGACGAGAAAGAGGTTCGTCAACAAGTGACGAATAGGGGAAAGAGAGCAAAGAAAAGGAAATTTCTCCCCCCAGAGCTTGATAATTAAGCTTATAAAGTCGTCAAAAGTGACGAAGAAAGAAAGAAAAAAGGAATTACCTACTCAAGGTTTGAAACATGATACGGCCAAAAGCCGAGAGAGAAAAAGAAAGAAAGGAAGACAAGATTAAAGAAAAATAAAAGGAGAGAGAGAGAGAAAGAAAGAGAAGAGGAATTGTTTTCCCCTATGGTGAAAATTAGGAAGGACGAAAAAGGAAAAGGAAAGAATTCGTCAAAGCGTGAAGAAGAAAGGGGATAAAAGAAAAGTAAAGTGAGAAAAAAAAAGTGAAAGAAAAGGAGAAAGAACAGTGAAATGAATTGCCGTTTTTTTTCTATGGTATTTCTGTTCCTCCCCTTTCTTCTCTTAAGCGAGGAGGTGTCACGTGATAGCTCACGGAGACGAAGAGGTAAAACTGATACTATTCTCCCGTGTTGAATTAGCACTATCTAGCAGTCAAAAAGTGACCGTTAAGAGAAAATTTGGGTCACAGAGGGGATAAACAGATGTTGGTACTTAGTGACCTCAGGTCGCCGGACATCGGAAGGGGAAAGAGAGAGAAGCCAAATGATTGGCTGGGACCCCAAAACGGAAGTGGGGCTCCCTTCCCCTCAGCGGAAGTAAATAGGAAGAAGGTTAGTTTTTGAGCAAGGCTCGTGGCAGGCGAACTATAGCCATTTTACTCCGGGCTGAAGACAAAAGATTAACTGAGGCATGAGAGACCCGAGTCCCTCAAGCCAGTACTAAAAACAGAACAAAGTCTATTAGCCCGTAAAAGAAGAACGATTCTCCAGTGGAACCCCGTCGAAAATAAGATAAGTAACTTTGGGGACATTTTTCCTTTATACCCAAATTTCGTTTACAACTCTCTCTCTCTCTCTCAATTCGAAGAAGGATAAAAGCCAAGAAAAGACATTTATATTAGTGGACTGTCCAATTATGTGTTTTGACACTCTGAACGTGTATATATAAGTAGTAAAGGAATTTATGTATTTTCATTTTACCATGTGGTCTATGTTGCTGCTTCATGCTTTCCTTTCAGCCTCTATTCGCCTTATGTTATCTTGCTTGGAATTGTCCCATTAATTCCTAAAGTATCACACGGGAAACCGGAGTTGCCGACTACTACAATAATAATATTATTACGACTAAAACCTATAGGCTCATTATCTTCCATTGTCTCGGGGAAGGAAGAAAGCGGCCGGGTGGGGGTGTGATAGTGTGAAATTTGGAACCCCTTGCCAGCGGCGGTCAGTCTGGTCCTAAATTATTCCCTCACGTAATATGCCAGTAATATGCTGAGAGAAGAACTCTGAACAGGACTTATTCTGTAGGGGATCAAGTGCCAACCTGCCCCGTCTTCACACGTGCGAAAATAAAGTCCCGTTTTGGGATTTTAGACAATACCGCGTCACAATATATATTAAATATATATGATTTGGTTTGGTTGGGTTTTATGGCTTATCAACCAGTGTAGGTTATTTAAGGCCAAATCCTCTTTTTACATATATATTAAATATATATGATTTGGTTTGGTTGGGTTTTATGGCATATCAACCATTGTAGGTTATTTAATGTCAAATCCTCTTTATACATATATATTAAATATATATGATTTGGTTTGGTTTGGTTTTATGGCATATCAATCATTGTAGGTTATTTAATGCCAAATCCTCTTTATACATATATATTAAATATATATGATTTGGTTTGGTTGGTTTTTTTGGCATATCAACCATTGTAGGTTATCTAATAGCAAATCCTTTTTATACATATATATTAAATATATATGATTTGGTTTGGTTGGGTTTTATGGCATATCAACCAGTGTAGGTTATTTAAGGCCAAATCCTCTTTTTACATATATATTAAATATATATGATTTGGTTTGGTTGGGTTTTATGGCATATCAACCATTGTAGGTTATTTAATGTCAAATCCTCTTTATACATATATATTAAATATATATGATTTGGTTTGGTTTGGTTTTATGGCATATCAACCATTGTAGGTTATTTAATGCCAAATCCTCTTTATACATATATATTAAATATATATGATTTGGTTTGGTTGGGTTTTATGGCATATCAACCATCGTAGTTAATTTAATGCCAAATCCTCTTTATACATATGTTTAAGATATATATATAATCTGTAAACATATTTTGTAGATAACATTCGTAAACGATCCTTTTTTTGCACTCACTTAAAAGGTTTCAAGTATTGCTAATAAATCACAGTTTAATATCAGTCATTTGTACACATAGTTTGTTCTATTTGACCCATCGATAGGACCCTATCAGGTGCAACCAGTCCAGGTCAGAGTGGCAATGAAGAGATACTCCTCGTTTCTGGTACACTCACTTGAAGATACGTGTGGGATGTAACATAGTCTCTTTCTTTTCTGCGATACATATACTTATATAGATATATATTTACTAAACCGTCACGTGCATAATTCTACCCATGGTCACTTTTTGAGTGGAGTTTAACAGGTATGAATTGAGAAATTTTCTTCTAGACTGGTAGCCATACCAAGTTCAGTCCATTCTACTATTCCCCCATAACAGTAAGGAAAAAGTAGATACATAACTTTCCGAAGGATATTAGCCCTATCTGAAAAGAAAACAGCCTCGTTCAGGTTGGAAGTTGGGGAACCGTATCTATTTCCTACAATAGAAACCATGGATTTTATATATATATATATATATATATATATATATATATATATACCGTATCAATTTGTTCAGTAGACTAAAACAGAATAATCCAAAGAATTTATAAAGAAACATATACTGAGCAAAATATCATTAGGAACAAGAAAATTAATAAATATTTTGATTACGAATTTATTTCATCCGTCTGTTGACGGAATCCATCCAAAGAATCTATCAATAGACGAAAGAAATAAATTGAAAAAGGAAAATACTTATTAATTTTCTGGTTATTAATGATATATATATATATATATATATATATATATATATATAAAATTGAGAAACAAGAAAATCAATAAGTATATTTCATCATCGATTTATTTGGCCCGTTCGATGACTCCTCAGATGTAATTACATCGAATGGGCGTGAGATTATTTTTATATGCTTACAGATATTATAACCTTTGCATTGAGCACTCAATTTGTGTGTGTTTTTGTGTAGGTTATAGTTGCGTATTATTGTGTATGGATATGAAAGTGGTGTATCTTCACACACACATACACTAAACACCAATTTCACATCCACACACAATAATACGCAACTATAAATCACACTCATACGCACTCACACACTAGCACACATAAAGATTTGTACACTATTCCAACGGTTTTTTACTGTATGTTTCGATGTTTTCGATTTATTCGTTTCCTTTCGTTATCTGCCTGATGGTTGTTGTTTGTAAAACATCATGAAACCTAAGGTCGCAGACAAACTTCCATGGCATTAAATATATATAAATCTTATATATATTTATTTATTATTATTATTATCATTATAATATATATATATATAAATGAACTTTTAAAAATTTGCTGTGATAAAAAACCTAACGATCAACAAAAGGTTTAATCTTGGTCTATTTCTCATTAGCTCAACCTAATGTTAAAATAATGTAGTCGTAGTCGTGGGCGACCCGAAGGCGCCCTTTCAATAGCTACTACACCGATGCGTAGGTGAGGGCTCTACTCCTTTCCCCGGATTGCTCCACTTTAGCCTTGATATGTACCTTACAATGCTGAGTGTTAATCAAGGAAGTATCAAGTACCATCTTTTAAGTCTTTGGTATGGCTCGACTTGGGATTAAACCCTGGTTTTCCAGGTGAACATAGCGAAAATTGATAACATGCAGAAGAATAGTTGGTCATGTCGTGAGAGAGATAAAAAAAAGTTAATCACATAATCGAAGACAAAAGGAGTACAAGACTAGGCATGGATGGGTGGGAACGGTGAAACGCAAGGAATTATGCAAATAAATAAAGTCTAACGAAGCTGACTTATGGTATATGTGTAAAATCTAAAAATATCCAAGCAAACAAGACGTACAAAATCTTCACGGACAGTGTGGTACAAAATTGACCAGAATACTGAGAGGAGCACTGGATATCTAAGAAGAACTTCAGTTTTGAGGACTTCAGTGAAAACTTGGGTATAATAAGAATGATAATAATGATTACTCAGACAAATGGACCAAATAGCAAGGAAACTATGCACAAGTCATCACATCTGAAAAATGATATAGAGACATTATGCGATTAAAAAAAAAAAGCAAGACACTACCTCGCCTAAATTGGAGATTGTGTTGATGTATAAATACAATATCACCAGAAGTACACTAAAAAGAGTTAAGAAAAATTACCAACAGCTGCTAGTAACCCCAGTTAAAACATTACAACAAACAGAAAAATAACAAAAAATAGAAAACAGAAATAGGAAGAAAAAAACAACTGTTCAGATATTTCAAGCAACAAACTGGCAAGATTTCTCACGGGAAGACATGAACACATCTCAAAAAAGGGGAAAAACCAAGAGAGGAACTGAATCTCTTTTAATAGCAGAACAAAATAAATCCATAAGAACCGATTACATTTAAGCAGAAATCGATAATACGGGGTGCATGCGATAAGTTTCCAGACTTTTTTCGCTTGGGCACTTTTATTGATAGTACACACATTAAACTCTAGTCCCCTTCGAAGTATTCTCCTCGGGCTGCAAAAGACTTGTTGTACCGTTCCAACAACTTCTGCAAGGCCCCATGTGAGCGTGTCAATGACCTCCGTCACAGCCTCTTTCATCTCCTCAATTGTCTCATAACGACAGCCTCTGAGCTTAGGGAATAACCAAAAGTTACAGGGAGCAAGGTCTATATTATAGGGAGGGTGAGGAAATGTCTTGATGCCCATCTTGATCAAATAGTCAGTGACAAGTATGGAGTTGTGAACTGATGCATTGTCCTGGTGAAAATGTTACTGACCCGATTTGAAGAGTGCTAGCCTCTTCCGACGGATTCTCTTCCCGAACTCCCTTAAAACCTCAACATAGTAACCCTATCCCTAACCCAAACCCTTAGGCCAATCAACTCTAGTGTATTGACTTCCTTACTCCTCCTACACCTCTCATCATCCCTTACAGACACCGTGCCTTCCTTGAGTCCCTTATGCCACTCATAACCTGATGCTCGATTCATGCAAGATGCTCCAAAAGCAGTCTGAAGCATTCCATACGTTTATCTGGCATTTTTTTTTCCAAGTTTAAAACAGAATTTTATTGCCTATCTTTCTTCTAAAATGTCAGATTGCCTTTTTGAAATTCACCAGCTGTGACAACTAGGCTTTAGTAGGGTGTATTCCAATTCCTGCTGTAGCTGTTCAATTGAATCTGAAATCATAAAAATTGATCAGTCATCTCACAAGATGTATACCAATAACATACTGAATTCTCAAGACTCTAAGACAATTTTAAATGCCTATACAAAAAGTCAGGAAACTTATCGTATGCACCTCGTACGTCATATTATAGCAAATGTGCTTTATATTGGAAGAGAGAAGAAACGTTTAATCACATCGTTAGCGATTGCAGCAAACAAGATCAAAAGAAGTACTAAACTCATTGAGTGGGGAAAAAGAATTACAAGAAATTGTGCTAGAGTCTAAAATGTGTCAATACTGTCAAATGGTATAGGCATAAACTAGAATATGTCATAGGGAACGAGACATAAATTTCTCTGGAATTTTGAGATACAAAAGCTCACCAATCTCGTCCAAAAGGGAAGACCTTGGATAATTAACAAGACAAAAGAACTTGCTCTCTCGTGGATTTTACCGTAAATGCGAACTTCAAAATAAGCATGAAAGAATACGAAAAGGCTGTAAAATACTTAGACCTTGCCAGAGATATAAAATATGGAGCATGAAAATGATGGTGATAATTGGTATATTTGGAAGGGTCCCCAAAAACTTGAAAAAATGACTGGAGGAACAAGGAATCAAAAGAAGAGTGAAATTTTCTAGACCACAGTAGTGTTAAGATCGGCTAGAATAATGAAAAGAGTCTTGAAGACCTTCGGAGACTTGCTGTCACACAGGCTCTGATGAAAAACAACTCGTAATATATTGCGTAAATTCGTGTATAGATCGAAATAAGAACTCATTTGTTATATATAAACTGCCGTCGACTTATATATATTTACCCAGCCCTACCGCTCGGACAGGAAATGACACAAGGTCAATTTTTAAGGGGAGTTTAAAAGGTTTGAATTCAGAGTTTTCCTTCTCCTAGACTAGTTGCCTCACCATGGCTGATGAACCTAGTCTGTCCAACTAATTACCCATAGCTGGAGGGAGAATAATTGGATTCATGCCTTTCCCAAGGGCATTAGTGCGATGTGAAATACAATCAGTCTCGTCCAGTATTTGAACTCGTGTCGCCGTGTCCATTTCCTACGACGATAACCATTACACCATGGGCACCTGCCGTCGACATGAGCAATAATTTCGTAAGATTGATATTGAAATATAATCAAAAGTGGGAGCTACCTTTTGCTTTTAAAATTTAATTCCACTAATGATTTTGTTACCAGAAATGATGGGTAAATCTATAAAAAATAGAAATACTTATACACGATAATAATAATAATAATAATAATAATAATAATAATAATAATAAGATGAAGAAGAAGAAGAATTTAAAATTACGAAAATTCTATATTGCCCGAAGGTACCACCTTAGTCTCAAACAGACAAATTCATGAAAATACATTATATCGAAGAGAAAATCCTTAAAATAACTTTAAAATATTTGCAATTATAGATGTTTTCAACATGCATCTCCCTCTCTCTGTCTCTCTCTGTCTCTCTGTCTCTCTCTCTACCCATGTGTATGTGTGTGTGTTTGAATATGGGTATGTATCGACAGAGATTTTGACAAGCTGAGAAAAGTACATATAATTATGATCGCTCACATTGCGGAACACTCATATAAACGCTAAATTATCCTCATAACTCTGATATACGTGGGTACTTAAAAAAAAATAAAAGAAATTGAAGAACGAAATAATAACCGCAAAATTTTAGGGGCTTAGAGCAACAACAACCACAATAACAAGACACATTTTCTTCTCTGCACTAAAAATCAGTTGAAAGAAAAAAAATGCAATTAGTTGAAAGTTCTGTGGCAGGAAAGAATACAAATCTCTTAATTATATAGTCTGCCAACGAGAAACAGAAAAAACAAGATACAAATTAAGTTTTAGCAATTAGGCTAATGTCGTATTTTTTTTTTCTTCTTATCTTTCTTTTATATATATTTTTTATGGTATTTACAATTTAGACGTCTCCATGTTTCGTCTTCATTTGTTACAAGAGTCAGAAACGTGGTGTTTTATATATGACTAATGAAACTGAGCTCTTCTCGTGAAATGGGAGCCTTTGACGGTCAGTCATTAAAGAAACGCCTCCATATCCCGCGATCCACTGACAATATGAAAAGTAGGATAAGTTAAATTTAGAGGAATGAAATTTCCCTGGAAGTAAAAATAGTTTGAAGCAAAAAATATTTAAAGGGTATCTAAAATTTAGGAACGAACGAGAATTTTTAAGTGTGAAAAAATAGCAACCATTACTAGGAAAGCCTCTTTCCCTGTAACTTCTCATAATCTCCCCCACCCATTCTAATCGTCTCAGTCTGCCGGCTTTTTGTTGAAGCTTAGAATGCGCTGACCGTGTCCTCTTCAAAAAGTCATATCTTGGATATGGCATTAAACTGAATCTGACAGGCACGAGTTCTGAAGATCTGCGGACTGCATAGAAATCATTCATGGTTATTACTCCTAGGTTTACTTTTTACCCAAAGTGTAAGTACCTGTGTAGGGTCTCATCTATTGGTGAAATAGATCTCTGAGGAAATTATTATTATTTAACTGGAATAGTTGCTGCCACTAATGTAAATTAGTTGTATCAAGAAAAGTCGCTTGAAGTTTTGATTGTTTACTACGGGTTATTATTTTATTCATTTGAGAATTTTTCACACCACCTTTAGCTCAGGTTTTTCCCTTAAAGTCTGAGTGACAGAAAGTATCCCCAAGTCTCCAGGACTCTTATGAGTATTCTGGCAGATCTTAACAACCTGTAGTTTGGATGGTCTCCACTCGCCCTCTTATTTCCAAGTTTTCCAATCCTTGTAGTAATTTACGAAGCTCTTTGCTTCGATTTGGCACAAGGCCGAATGAATGGGGCACCCGATGAGACTCGAACTCCCTTGTGTAGGTTTTCTAATCTAGCGTGCTAACCATTACACCACCAGATGTGCCCAATCCTTGTAGCAAACTTTGGCGACTGCCGAGGTGCAATTACAATTTGAATCACTTTCATATTCCACATTTTTTTTCAATTCTCTTGCAAGGTCTTGGTACTAATCTATATTATCGGTTTCCTTCAGTTTTATCCGGTGGTCAGCCAGAACGGCAGTTTCTGTATTTTATCTATTTATCTATCTATTTATATTTTTTTGTTGATTATCAGTTGGTCTAGTCGTCTGACCAAGATTAAATGATCCGTTTGTATCTCAGAATCCCAAAGAATTCTGTCTATCTCATTTTCCGGGATGGATTCTGAGTTGTGTAAATACCATTTCTTCGTATGGTCAAATTGAAACTTCTTGCACAATTCCCCTGTAGACCGCCTACCCCGCCCCCGATCATGTATTGTTTTGCTCTCTGTTGTTGTTATTATTATTATGATTATTATTAGTGACTTAAAATCCTATGACTGTGTGCAAACAAATAAATGTTATTAAGTAGAAATAATTACTTGAAACCATATAATTATTAGAATTAGGTACGAATATTTACAACTATGGAATTTTGTGCAAATTGTTTGTGTTAGATTAGAATACTTGATACCATATAACTGTGTGCGAAAAGCTCTTAAAAACATCTACAGAAAACTGTACATGTAAATATACAATGTACCTCGTGACCTAAATTCTAGGCATAAAATAACCTCTGACGGTTTGACTGGCAGTTAGCATCAATTAATCAATAATTACCTGTCAAATATTTTTATCTAAATGTTATGCAACCATGGATTAATTTCATTAGCCAAAAAATGCAAAAATATTCATAAAAAACTACGATGAATTATTCAAATTAATGACTTAATTTTTCACATAGTCATGCAGAGGAAGATAATATGAAATAACACAATATTGAGGAAAAAAACAATAGGATGATCTTGTAATTTGCACTCAGAAAACAAATACCAAAAAAAGAGCCTACATATGCAAATCGGTCTACAGCTAAAATGCTGCATGCTAGATAAGGGGTATCTATTACTGACAAGTAGTGCCGCATTCAAATTGCCGCATGAGCCGTGGAAAAACACGGCGGTATGATTGACAGTTATTGAACCCGAAGTCAATTTAACAGTTCTCATTGGGTAGTTCAAGTCAGGAGACCAAAATGGCTCTAGAGCTAGAAATACGTTAGTGAGAAACGCTCAACACGAGCTCCATCTCTGTTCTCATAACTAACTCCCCTTTTTAGTCAGATGAGTCATGTGAATATGAAAAGTCAACAAGAGGACAAAGCAGAAGACAAGGGACGAGAACAAAGATAGTGACACGACGTGACTGTCAAGGCAACCGAAGAAAATGATGAAGAGAAGAGATAGAAGCTGGCTTACCTAGAGTAAAAGCCATATAACATAGATTGGCCAAGTAAAGACCTATATATATATATATATATATACCAAATACCCTAAAAGAGATATACAACGAAAACGCAGTTCTTCTAGCGTTTTTGCCTATTTGATTGGAAGGAAACATGCATCCAAAAAAGAACTTTTAACGTAGTCAGTGGAAAATATTGTAAAACTCATACAAGAAGACATTCAATAGTAATAATGCGGAAGATGTTTTCTTTCCAGTCAGTTGTGTCTAAAATGTAGTGCAAATATAAAAAGATGGAGTGGTTATAAAAGAAAATATACTGGCAGTAAATGGATTTCGTGGCCCAAAAATGGGTAGAAGCTGAGAAAATGTAACTGGGGTGATGAGTTTATATCCGAGCTGAGATAGTTTTTGTTCCACTATGATGCCCTTTAGAGAGTCATGAAATCAGCTCTCCCCAGCCAGATATCACTTAAAGAACAGATAAGGTAGTACCCTCCATTCTTGGTTGGGAAACCTTTCTAGTTGAAAGAGAATTCTAAATTAGAACAGCCAGTAACTTATTTTAACGCAGACTCACAGGAAAGTCTCCGAGAATAAACTCTGAGAAGCTGTAGTCATAAGGTCAGTACAACATAGTCGTCATCTTCGGTATTAGCACTCAACCCAGACAGCATCGGTAGCATATAGAAAGAGGATTTTTTAATAAATAAAACTGCCTGTCTTCAAGACAAACCTTGTGCATACTCGCGCTCGGGAATAGAACCAAGATATTCAAGGGGGCGATCGATGCTCTGTCGAGACAGACTGATTCTACCCGCAGGTTGTGGTATGCTCCAAATCGTGATGGAAAGAATTGCATGTGTCCTGCTGACACCAGAGATCAGTGTTCAAGCTCAAGTAAACCTACAATATTGAATTTTAATTTCTAAAATCGACAAGCTCCTTTAACCTCATTTTCTTTCTTCTATGGCGTGAAAACCCTGTGACAGCAGGTATGAAATATAATGCAATCAAAATGACCCCCATGTCATCGGGTCTACTTTAAAGATATTAAATTTTCAACCTACAGAGGAAATCAAGGTTAAGCAAAATATCCCGTACCGAGTGAGTGTAAAGATTGGCCTCATTTGCTGGAGAGAGGGCCCTGCTTTCATATCGGTTGAGAAGAGGATCAATGATGAACGTGCCTCTCTGGAAGTTAAATATTTGGAACGAAATACTTTCTCCTCAGGAGTTGGAATTTGAAGTTAGAAGAAATTTCCCTTCGCCCAAATAACTTGTTCGAAAACTCGCGGACTGTGTTCCTGATAAGTCTCTGAATATAATAAATATCCTGGAATGGTTTAAAAGATTTGGAGTCACTTGTTTCTTTTCTTCAAACCATCCGATCACAAAAGCAATACTTTACGCTTAATAGATACAAATATCTAACAGTATACACATCAATTTAAAATGCATACAAAAATAAATCTAGAGATTTAAAAAAAAAACTGTTATAGTTTCAAAAGTTGTATTAAATAAATACAATTTGTAGCGAAAGTTATATTCATCGAACACCCTATAACTGTGCCGGAATAAGACACAAGCTGGGTTTCCTGTGAAGATCTCACCGGAAGTGAGCTTTGTCGGAGTTGCCAATAGTTATTCAGCTTGATCAGTATTCCCTTTTGAGGATGTCTCTAGCACTACGCAATAAACCCAGCTCTTACCTCTTTAGACTAGAGTGCAGCTGCTGCTTGCAGGAAAGATCCTCCGAAGCTGAATTAACTTTTTACACAGTACGAACACCCGGTGTGTGTGGGTGTGGGTGTGTGTGTGATTACTGAAACAAAATATTCTTGCTCAAGGCCTTGAAATTAATGTACAGCTTGTTAACCATCACATTAAGGTAAGACAAACTCGATAATAGTTTAGGTTGAGACAAAAACCATGTGTAACTAAGTAGAATGTATTGCATATTGATTAGTGTGTATCCAATGCATTGTTTTTTGTTTTGTTTTTTTCATTTCTGAGAATTAAGATAATCGTAGCAGTTGTTTTTAAAAGTTTAGGTAGAATGGACCTCTTCCACCTTCCGTTTTAATTCATAGTACTCGAAAACTTAAGGTCATCCAGGTCCGAGCTTCGTTTCAAGCGACTAGTCACAACACTTAAAGCGTCTAAACAAAATTAGGAACATACCGTTTCCTTTGATTTCATTTGCTATTTCTGCGAGCAGCTTCAGCAGATTTTCGACCAAGTTTAAAATAACCCATCAAAATTCTTGCATCCATCACCACATCGCAAGAAACAAACTTTATACATGAATAATAATAATAATAATAATAATGAGAAGAAGAAGAAGAAGAAGAAGAAGAAGAAGAAGAAGAAGAAGAAGAAGAAGAAGAAGAATGATAATTATAATAGTGACAATTGTGCCGATTGTCATTGCTACTTTTGGCACAATAACAAAAGGATTATTAAAAGTCCTGGAAGACTTGGAAGTTGGTTGACGGGTAGAGACTATCCAAATGACAACATTGCTGAGAACGGACAGAATCCTGAGACGAGTCCTGGAGACTTGAGTAGACTTGCTGTCACTCAAACTCCAGTGAAAAACCATCAGCTAACACTGATGTGAAAAACTCTAAAGGAGAAAATAATAATGATAATAATCGGCTTTTGCCAGAGTACTAACAGAGATGTAGAGCATGGGGATGAGGGTGATACCGATTGTAATTGGTGCACTGGGAACGCTTCCCAAAGGCTTGCAAAAAAGATTGATGAAATTGAAAACCAGGGGAAGAATCAAACCCATTAGATCACTGCATACTTAAGATTGATTAGAATACTGGGAGGAGTTCTAGAGACCCAAGGAGACTTGCTGAGCCATACAGATACGCAGAGATATGTTGTCACTCAGACTCCTGGGAAACACCACCACTTAACGCTGGTATGAAGCGCTCACCTGAAGTATAATAATAATAATAATAATAGTCTGTAAATAGGTTCATAAAATAAACATTCTATTTTTTCCAAAGATTTTCCCATTTCCCAAAGCTTTCATTACTTTTCAACCACCACTAAATAAACTGAACAAAGTTTGGCAAAGGCTAAAAATATTGAGCTCCGATTGATCATCGAACACACTTAGAATGATTTACTAAACTCATTTCTTAACACGCACACACACACACGCACACACACACACATACATATATATGTATATATATATAAGTGTGTGTGTGTGTGTGAGTGTGCGTGTGTGAACTTATCGACTATGAAAACTTCATTAACTTTAGATATTCCGGGTTTATTTTTATGCTTTTATTTTACTTTGTCTGACGATCATATAAGTGAGAAACTGACTGTCACTAAGCACCGTTGACTCTCTGTCTACACTTTCTCAATCTCTCACTCTCTCTTTCTTACTCTCTTTCTAACTCTGTATATATATATATATATGTGTGTGTGTGTGTATGTGTGTGTGTGTGTGTGTGTGTGATCGATATTGAGCATATTTTATATATAAATACAGCAAACTATATTAATTGATATTAATGTGTGTGTGTGTGTGTGTGTGCCTTTCCGTTATATGTATTTCATGTGCTAAGGCAAATCAATAAGTCAGTAGCCTAATGGAGACTCAATAATAAACTAAGAAAAACATGTTTTTCAATCTTTCTTCATTTCCTGTATTTTAACTTCTTTTTCTTATTGAACACTTTTATCATTTCGCATATCTTAATTTTAATTTACTCATATTTATCCTTCCGACTGTCTGGTTTTAAGGTCTTCTTCTTCTTCTTCTTCTTCTTCTTCTTCTTCTTCTTCTTCTTCTTCTTCTTCTTCTTCTTTTTTCTCAAAGACTTATTCTCTCTTCTTGTCATAAACTTTCTTTTACCGTCCTTTCATTCCTAAACCCTTTTTCTATCAAAACCATATTTCTATTCTTTCACTCTTCTTCTATTTATGATTTTCTTTCTTTCTTTTTTTTTCTCATCCCCTTTCTCTATAGTCCCCCAAGTCTCTCTGTCTTTTTCATACACTCTAACACCTCCCCAATTCCCTCAAAATTTTTTTCTCCCTTAAATTATTTCTTCAAAGTCTGCATATTTCTCCCACCCATACATCGTTATGTCTACAAAATTGTCACGGAATCAGCCGAACTAGATCGCCATACTTCATTTCCTCAAAATTTCGACTTCTTTCTCATCTTTTTCTTCTTGTTCTTTGTGAAAATTAACTTCATTTCTCCAGGCAAAATGATTTCCTAATTATATTCTATTGTTTATGCGTCGTCCACGCTATTGGTAATAAAAAAAAGGCCTCACCATTGAATCGCTGCAATTAATTGCATAGCCCTGGCTTAATAAACACTGTTTATCGACGCTCAGCCTTTTAATACGGAGACATTCGCTGGCGGAATCAATCATACCGCAGATACACATTATTCGCTCTGTAAAACGAGATACGGAATACCGAAGTAATATATTAGCCTCCAGGAAGAAATAACTCCATCACAAGATTGTTGGGTTGTGGTATTTGAGGGTGTGGCACGCGCTTATATATTTCAACGCATCGACAAGCATTTTTTAAAAATCTAACGCATAGTTCCACATTCACACACAAAAAGACTCTCTTTCACTCTTTAAATCAATTTCTCACACTATTTGTATGAACGTGCGGATACATAGATATATCTGGGGCCCAAGTAGCAAAAGGAGAATGGTTATATCTATATAGTTTACAAAATTCTTATCTCTCCATTCTTTTTCATTGTTAAATTGCATTGTTATATTTGCCGTTTTCTTTTAGAGTTTCAATAGAACAATTACTTACGTAAATATGCTTATTAGCAGTGATGCATGTTGAATAAGAACAGGAGTCTAGATACCTGAGTAAATTGGTACATATCTTTTCCCAAATGCATGAAATCTACCCAGGTAATACGTTAG
This sequence comes from Sepioteuthis lessoniana, assembly GCA_963585895.1. Taxonomy (NCBI): domain Eukaryota; kingdom Metazoa; phylum Mollusca; class Cephalopoda; order Myopsida; family Loliginidae; genus Sepioteuthis; species Sepioteuthis lessoniana. The sequence goes on along the minus strand of OY757912.1, from coordinate 11,322,984 downwards.
AGAGTGCATCAAATTATAATGTAAACATACACACGGACATTAGAATTATCATGACTAGAAAATCTGGCAAACACCTTCGTGTGACATACGGAACACTGAACAGCTGTTTCGACTTTATTGGCTCTCATCAGAAGTGCACACCGTAATCTCCACCACTGGAGATCGAATCAACAACCACAGTTGGCAGAAGCCGAAACTCTACCACTGGGCCACCAAAATTGATTTTTCCTAATGTTTTCCTTTTTCTCATACAATCGGGTTCATACCAAAGTTTAACGATATATATATATATATATATCGGAGGAAGAAATTAACAACCACCTTCGAGATACTATGAGTGACCCTGCAAAAGATCAAATATGGGTATTAACAACCGCTTGATTCATCAGAAGCCACCAGTGGTCCAATGACACCCGCTTGCCAACCTGGAAGGAAATGCAAGAAGTTGTGAGAGCCACAAGATCCGCCTCAGCACCAGGACCAAGTGGAGTACCTTACATTGTGTACAAGCGGTGTAAAGGAGTTCTAGAAATCCTGTGGAAGATATTGAGAGTCATTTGGAGGAGAGGCAAGATCGTGGAGCAATGGAGATTCGCGGAGGGTGTATGGATCCCGAAGGAGAAGGGTTCGAAGTTATTGGACCAGTTCCGATTAATTTCATTATTAAACACTGAAAGTAAGATCTTTTTCAGTTTATTATCAAGGCGATTATCAGATTTCTTCCTGGGTAACGGCTACATTGATACATCAGTCCAGAAGGGTGGGGTAGCCGGAATGCCAGGGTGCCTTGAACATACAGGAGTCCTGACACAGCTCCTGAGAGAGGCAAACGCCTACGGGTCCATGCCTCACAAACTGGTGGAGGAAGCCCTAACGAGACATCACATACCTCCATCAGTATGCGATCTCATTGCAGACTATTATAAGAACTTCCGGCTGAGAGCATGTTCTAGTTCAGTAAAATCAGAGTGGCAAACCCTGGAAAAGGGTATCATTACAGGGTGTACTATGTCTGCCATCCTATTCTCATTGACTATGAACATGCTTGTGAAGGCGGCAGAGGTGGAATGCCGAGGTCCTTTTGTCTAGATCAGGAGTCCGCCAATCACCAATAAGGGCTTACATGGATGACTTAACCGTAACGACAACATCTGTCATGGGGGGTAGATGGCTCTTAAAGGGTCTCGAGAGAAATATGACCTGGGCTAGAATGTATTTCAAGCCAGCAAAATCCAGGTCACTAGTATTGAAAAAAGGCAAGGTCATGGAGAAAGTCCGATTCACCGTCGCAGGAGAAACAATACCTACTCTGAGCGAAAAGCCTATTAAGAGCTTGGGCAAGACTTTCAACAGTAGTCTGAAGGATACAGCCGCAAAACAGTAGACTATAAAAAACCTTGAGGAATGGCTGACGAAAATCGACAAATCTGGATTGCCTGGTCGATTTAAGGCATGGTTATTCCAGCATGCAGTTTTGCCCCGGATATTGTGGCCATTGCTCGTCTATGACATTCCGATTACCACCGTGGAATCGTTAGAGAGAGCAATTAGTAATCGGTTGAGAAGGTGGCTGGGCTTGCCGAGATGCTTTAGTGGTGCAGCTCTCTACGGGAACAGCAACGCATTGCGCCTCCCCTGCAGCAGCCTCGTGGAAGAATTCAAAATCACGAAGACAAGAGAACTGCTACAGTATACAGAGTCTGAAGATCCAAAGGTGGCGGCAGCAGGAATTCAGATAAGATCTGGCAGGAAGTGGAGTGCGAGGAGAGAGTTGCAAGTGGCGGAGGAGAGGCTTAGGCATAAAGATATCTTAGGGTCGATAGCTAAAGGCAGAGCGGGATTGGGATTTTTCCCCTCGACGCATACCATCAGTGCCAAAGGCAAAGAAAGACGCCATCTCATCCTAGAAGAAGTCCGAGAGGGCGTAGAAGAAGGGAGTTACGGCAAAATGGTCGGTCTGAGTCAGCAAGGAGCCTGGACAAGGTGGGAGGATGTAGAGAAGAAAAGGGTTACATGGTCAGATTGTTAGCGGCCGGATTTCAACGAGATACGATTCCTCATTAAATCAGTGTATGATGTGTTACCGAGCCCAACGAACCTGCACATATGGGGGAAGATAGAGACCCCCAATTGTCAACTATGTGCTAGGAAAGGATCTTTACAACATATCTTTAGTAGTTGCCCAAAAGCTTTGGGTGATGGTCGGTACCGTTGGCGTCACGATCAAGTACTCAAGGTAATTGCAAATGAGGTGACTAAATCTATGAGGGCTAGTAAACATCAACCAGGAAAATTGAAGCAAATCAATTTCGTAAAAGCAGGAGAGAAGATAGAGAGGAAGAGGAGAGAGAAAACGAACCTGTTATCTTCCGCGGACGATTGGCAGTTGACAGTGGATCTGGAGACTCAGCTGAAGTTCCCCAGACACATAGCTGTAACATCGCTGAGACTGGACCTGATATTGCACTCTGATAACACAAAGCAGTGCATTATTTGGGAGCTGACTGTGTCATGGGAGGAATATATCACTCTCGCTAATGAGAGGAAGAGGTCCAAATACCAAGAACTGGTCGAACAATGTCAACAAAAGTCATGGAAGATTCATTATGACCCCGTAGAAGTTGGTTGCAGGGGCTTTGCTGGACAGTCTTTGGGCAGAGCCCTAGCAAAAATTGGCATAGTCGGTGCAGCAAGAGTGAGAGCGCTGAAGGACATCACCAACACAGTTCTGAAGGCGTCGAAGTGGATTTGGCTTAAGAGATCAGAGCCATGGAAGAAATAAAGAGGACGTTGGAGGAGCCTAAAGAATCAAGACTGAGATACACATTACAAACCATAAATGCATAATAAGTTAATACTAAGTTAGGATAGTCGGAATGTCGGGGGGAGGGGTTGAGAATAATTGGCGGTTTGGGAGGGGGATGGACATTTTATCTTATTTTATTTATTAATTTTTAATAATCCGTTTTTTTTTCTTATTATTATTTTTTTTTCTTCCTCGTATACTGGTTATGGTCCGCTACGATTTAAGGTAATTTATTTGCCAGCGGTCACGAGCAGTTTTAGTTAATTGATTGAAACCTAATTGCAAATAGTTCATGGGACGAAGGAAGTGGGGACTGTAGATAGGTTCGAAATAGTAATAAAATAGAATGTAAGGAGTTGATTAGAGTAGCGTTTTGTTTTGTTGTTGTTTTTTTTTAGGAATATGCATTAGATTGGTAATATGAGAATAGGTTAATGATAAACGGGGAGAAAAAATTTGGTAAAAAGCATGAGTTAATCTGTAGCAATTAATCTCGTGAGCCAAATAAACGGGATTATTATAATTATTTTTTAATTTTATTTATTTATTTATTTATTTTTTGCAAATAGGGGTATAAGGTAAAGTTAAAGACTGACTGAATAGTTTTGAGCGGGGGATTAATTCATGTTAGTTTAGTAGTATTGGTATAGGACAGATTTGGCGGGAAATTCGTGTAAGTCTAGTGAAGTGTAAATCATGGACACGGACGAGTATTAAAATAACATCTTACCTCGGTAGTAGCAGGGAGAAACCGGATGAGGTAAAGATGGTACTATATAGCAGAGGAGTGTGGAATGCCCTGTTTTCATTGGCTGTTTACTAAAAGACAGATGTCTATAAGAACGGCCGAAGTCCGGCTTTTTATTTATTTTTTCTTTGCTTTGGTAGAGGCACGAGCGTAGCACGTCGCGATCACGGAGGCGGCTTGACTCTAAAAGAGTCAAGCCGAGGTTACTGTCGGAGCTGATATGATGCAGAAATTACCCGAAATCGGCAATGAAGACAGCGCATCACTGAAGACCTCCCTCATGCATCTAAGATGTAGGATTGAAATATATATATATATATATATATATATGTTTCTGGTCCTAGAGAAACGTAATATATGTTGTCGGTGAGAATTTTCCGTAATTGTGTTGTTGGGCATGAATGTTTTTTTTAAATGCTGAGCCATTGAAATTGTATCAGAAAGGTGCATTGTAAGTCTCCTCGACAGAGTAGTTGAGGTTAAACCAACACACACATATATATATATATATATATATATATATATATATGTATATATTGTTAAGCTTTGGAATGAACCCGATTGTATGAGAAAAAGGAAAACATTAGGAAAAATCAATTTTTTTTCTTTATGGATCAGAATAATGAGAAATATCAATCTAATTTTGTATAAGGTCCTCCATTTTCTCATATATATATATATATATATATATATATATATATATATATATATATTATCCAAATAGAGCGATATATATATAGATAGATAGATCTAGAGGAATAGAATATATATATATATATATATATATAGATTGTATTCATATATATATTGATTTCTGGTCCTAGAGAAACGTAAATATCTTAAAAGGAATAGGTCAACAAATGATTTCAAACTTAGTGTTTAGTTTTTTTCAATTATTCAATTTCCATGCGCTACACGTGTTTTGGACATTTCAGTTCTCTTCAAGCAGTCAGGAGGCGTTTGAATTGTGGGTGAGTGTTCAGTTTCTTTTACAGTAAACATTGTTTTGAAGGGTTGTTTTATTTTGTTTAATCTTAGTTTTATGTCTTGATTTTTCCCTTTGGAGTGAAATGAAGATGTTTACGAGCAATGAACTCCAAACGGACAATCATAGACACTAAAATTAAATTACACAAAATCAAAAACATTCATGGAGGTGTTGGTAAATACATACAATGATGATGATGATCATCATCATCATAATAATAATCTGTTATGGCTAACAACAGGATAAAACTGAAAGAAAGCTAAAATGAGATAAGAACAGAGACCTCGTTAGAGAACTGAAAACATTATAGAACATGAAAGTAACGATGATACCAATTGTAATTAGTGCGCTTGGGATAGTCATTAAAGGATTGGTGCAGAGACTGAAGGACTTGGAAAAAAGAGGACGAGTGAAGACTATCCAAACAACGGCGGTATTAAGATCATCCAGAATACTAAGAAGAGTCCTGGAGACTTTAGGAGACTCTGAATCCAGTGGAAAACAAATGGTTAACGCTGGTGTAAAAAAAAAACTCTCTAATGAGTAAAATAATATATGCACAAAATAGAATCCATCCTGGAGAATGAGACACTCAAAATTATCAGGGATTTTGAGATACAAACAGATTACAGAATCCCGGCTATCAGACAAGACCTAGTGATAGTTAGAAAATAAAAAAAGATATCGAAAAGCTGAAGAAAAACAGGAACCAAGTGAATAGAAGACTTTGGCGTCTTGGCGAACCATTGCGTGAAAATAAAAAAAAATAAAAATGGATATAAATACTTGGAATTTGCCACTGAACTAAAAATTCCCTGGACCATGAAGGTGATGGGGAAAGCAATTATAATTAGCGCACTGTGAACAATCCCCAAATGATTAGTAAGGTAGAGGGAAGAGTTGGAATTCGGAAGACGGACAGAGATCATCCAAACTACAGGATTCTTAAGATCGCCCAGAATACTAAGATGAGTCCTGGTGACTTGAGAAGATATACTATCTCTTAGGCTCCAGTGAAAAGCCATCAGCTAATGCTGGCGTGAAAAACTTGCAAGGAGTAAGATAATAATAATTATAAAACATAAAATTAAATAGGATTAGTTTAAAAGTAAAGTTGATGACCTTAATCGAAGGTGACCCAAAGGCTCTCTTTTCGATAGCTACTACACCAAGTATAAATATATATATATATATATATATATATATATAAATTTAAAAAACGACAATCGGTCACTTTAGGATACTAAATTTATTTCCCTCCTGTTAAAAGCATTGATAAAAATCAATGGTCTTAAAAATATTAACAGGACTTCATCAAATCAAATACGAAATGGAAAAAATTTGCTCTGTGGATTTTATTTACATTGAGCTCTTTACCAGGAATATCTAAATTTAATATTCTATTTTTGAATATTTATTTTTATTTGTCCTGACTGGAATTATTCCCTCTTCCGGATTTACTGGATTGAATATATATATATATATATATATATATATATATATATATATATATAATACGCCAACTGCATCTTTACAGAGAGGTAACCTCTTGCCAAGGAAAGTCCTGTATATACGAGGTGTATACGATAAGTTTCCAGACTTTTTTCGTATAGGCATTTAAAATTGTTGGAGACTCTTGAAAATTCAGTATGTTATTGCTATATATCTTATGAGATGAATAATCAATTTTTATGATTTCAGGTTCAAATACACAGCTACAGAAGCAATTGGAATACACCCTACTAAAACCTGGTTGTCACAGCTGGTTAATTTCAAAAATGCAATCTGAACATCAGGACACTTTAGAAGAACGATAGGCAATAAAATTCTGTTCTAAACTTGGGAAAAAATCCAAAGAAACGTATGGAATGCTTCAGATTGCTTTTAAACCATCTTGCAGGAATCGAGCATCAGCTTTTGAGTGGCATAAGAGATTCAAGGAAAGCAGGGAGTCTGTGAGGGATGATGAGAGGTGTAGGAGGAGTAAGGAAGTCAATACACCAGTGTTGATTAGCCAAGGGGTTAGGGTTAGGGTTACTATGTTGAGGCTTTAAGGGAGTTCAGGAAGAGAATCCGTCGGAAGAGGCCAGCACTGTTTAAATCGGGTCAGTGGCATTTCCAGCAGGACAATGCACCAATTCACAACTCCATACTTGTCACTGACTATTGGACCAAGATAGGCATCAAGACAGTTCCTCAGCCTCCCTGCAGTCCAGACCTTGCTCCCTGTAACTTTTGATTATTCCCTAAGCTCAGAGGCTGTCGTTATGAGAGAATTATGGAGATGAAAGGGGCTGTGACGGAGGTCATTGACACGCTCAAACAAGAGGACTTCCATCGGGCCTTCTAGAAATTGTTGGAACGGTACAAGTGCCTTGCAACCGGAGGAGATTACTTCGAAAGGAACTAGAGTTTAATGTGTGTACTATCATTAAAAGTGCCCATACGAAAAAAGTCTGGAAACTTATGGTATGCACCTCGTAACTCTCAAACACATGATGATGAAGTTTCATTTTTGGATTTCTGGAGAATGTGAAGGACCCATTAATTGCTTTTACTCCCAGGTCGACTCTGACCCGGAGTAGTAGTACTTGATAACATCTCATCTAAAGGTCAAATAGAACTGTTTAACCATTCAACAGTGTGCAAACAAATGACTGATGTTAAATTCAATTGTTAGTGTTGCATAATAATACTTGAAACCATTAGAATTTGTGCTAATAGAAATAATGATTTAAGATTATAATATTTGAAGCCATTTAAATGTGTGCTTTCAAATGATTAATACTAAATAAAATTGTTCGTGTTGACAGGAATACTTAAAATTATTCAACTATGAGTAAATATTGAATCCTCAATATTACATGACAATACTTAGACTGTGTGCAAAGTATTTGGTTTTTGATTAATTTGTTTTGGTTTAATGCCACATCAACCATTGTGGGTCTTTCATGCCAAATTCAGTTTTATACATGTAAACAGTTTTATTTTAGACAACTCAGTTTAGTATAAGTATAGTTTTTTGTTTACATAGTCTTACTCTTCTGTAGAAAAGTTGTTGGTGTATTCTACAGCCCCAGCCCTCTAGGCAACACACAGAGTTGAATATAAAAACAGTTTTATTTCAAACAATTCAGTTTACCATTAGTACGCAGTTTAAATGAATGAACAGAGTTGAATAGAATGTTCGTTAAAGAGTTATACTTGGACTGATTAATATCAAATAGAATTATTAGTGTAACATAGCGCTATTAGAAATCTTTAGACTGCGTGAAAACAATAGTAATTCCTAATTGTATGCAAACAATTAGATATAACTCATTTAAGTATTCACTTACGAATGTTTACATTTTAACTGTCGGCAAACATATGCCTGATATTAAATGAAATTATTAATGTTACAAAGCAATACTTAAAACAATTTAACTGTGCGCAAACAATTAAGATTAACTAGATGGTTTACAATGTTTCTATGTCCAGAAATAATATCCCCACATCACGAACAATTAATTTTGAGATAAGCTTTGAATTTAGTTAGGGTTTAGGTTCTTTGTTTTATGGCATGTCACTCTTCATAGGTTATTTAACGCCACAGCTATCCTTGTAGAAGAACACCAATGTTACTATTTAAATAATAACTTGAGAGCAAAAGTCTTTTCATACCTTTCCCGAGGGTAGTAATTTACTAAGCTTTTTACTTAGATGTATCACAGTGCCACATGAATGGGGTGCCCAAAGAGAATCGATCTCACAAGTGAAGGTTTGCTAGTCTAGCTTGCTAAACATTACACCACCCGAGGTGCCCTATCTTTCCCAAGGGTAATTGTTCGAACGTGAACGTGAACGTAATCGCACGACTGGAGTCGGATATCACCAATTACGATGTCACCGTCCGACTCGTTAGCCACGACTCCAGAGGGACATCCCTTTTTGAGTTTAGGGAGCAAGAATAAGTTTTAAGAAACTAGTTGTGGTTTGTATGGAGAGAGACCTGGACTTGCATTATCTTTCGTTTTCGAAAACCATTTGGAATAACAGTTATCATATATTTGTATGTTGATGAACGGGAACAAACCGACATCTAAATAATAGATTTAAATATAGATTAAATTTTAAAGAATTAAGAAGATAAAGCTTTAATCTATGTATCTTTTAATCCCGATATATATTAAGTATCGTATCTTACTTAGGAGGTGCCCGTGGTGTAGTGGTTATCGTCGTAGGAAATGGACACGGTGACACGAGTTCAAATCCTGGACGAGTATGATAGCATTTGACATAGCACTAATACCCTTGGGAAAGGTATGAATCCAATTATTCTCTCTCCAGCAATGGGTAAATAGTAGGACAGACTAGGTTCTTCAGTCTTGGTGAGGCAACTAGTCTCGAAGAAGGAAAACTCTGAATTCAAACCAGATAAGCTCCGCTTAAAATTCGACCTTGTGTCATATCCTGCCCGAGCGGAGGGGTTTGGTAAATATGATTAAGTATCGTATCTTTGTTTAATGGAATATCAACTTTCGTCGATTATTTAATGCCAATGCCACACTTCGAGAAGAACTGCAGTGATACTATTTAACCCACAGGGAATTAGGGGTTTCGTACCTTTCCCAAGGATATCAGTCCAAAAGTGGATATATTAGCGTGAATGGAGTTCGAACTTGCTTATTTTAAGCACATTACCAAATACGCCATAATCCATATAATCCATTCTGGATAGATCGGTGAAAGGAAATAGCCGCTTAATAGAATCAAAGGAAAAGTACTGATTCTAAACTATGTAGTATTTTGCTAGTTTTTGGCAGATCTGTTCAAAAGAAACGACGGTTTCAATGGACTCATCACCCGGTCAAACTGGAATTAGAATACGTCGAATTTATTCCCAGCAGACATGCCTTTGGTATGATATTATACAGTATCCAGATGTGTTGGGTTTCTCTTCATGGCTGTTACTCCATGGTCCACCCAGCCCTCAAATGGTAGTAGCATCCTATGTATAGGTCAAATACGTCTATTTTTAAAAGTATTTTTATTGATTATTAATACCTGAAGTAGATAACTGTGTGCAAGGAAATGATTCTTATAGAATAGAATGAGGATAATGTTGATGAAGGATGAGCCGTAATACTTGACGACGGAAGCTTGGTTGCTGAGCTGTTCGAGATCCAGCCGCCAAAGTGGTTTATAAAACCTACAACACTTTACTTTAGTCTTTATTATGAGAGACGGGTGATCAGAGAAACCCGATTGAATCAATTGGCTGACCATGTCTGGTCTTAACACCTATATGGTTTTATCAACTCTATTCCTCAAATTGCTGTTATGGTAAACAAACACCCAGCCTTTTTACCTAAAATGCACCAGAAGGTGATTCTGAGGGTTAATCGTGTTTAGAAAAAATAAGGCTTTGAGTGTCCTGATGGTGAGGCTCAAATTCTGGAATTTGGAGAATGAGGAGTACTCCTTCATGACCATTTAAACTCGAGTCATCGACCCCATTTCGTACGATGAAAAACAAGATTTTGAGTATTCTGATAGTGAGGCTCAAACACCTTCATATATATTATGCAAATACATTTGATTCTGGTTACATAAAACATGAGGTGTATAAGTTGGTGACCATAGTCGAGGGCGACCAGAAGGTTCCCTTTTCAATAGCTACTACACCAAGGTGTAGGGGTGGGTGATACTCTTTTCCCAGGATTGCTCCACTTTACCTTTGATAAGTACCTAATATTGCTGAGTGTTAAGTAAGGAGGCATCAAGTACCATTTTAAATTATTTGGTATGACGCGACCTGGATTTGAACCCAGGTCTTCTGGATCATTGACGAAAAGTTACGGAATCCAACTCATGTAATATTTGGCAAGTTTTATTCTTCAAAGCGCCAAAATTCGAAATTAATCAACCCGATGTAGTTAATTTAAAAGGATTCAATCGAAAATTTGTATAACTTTATTAATGTGTGTCTATGTCTGCATGTTTCTGATCAGTAAAGCATATATATATATATATATATATATATATATATATATATATATATATGTATATATGCATAGGTCAGAAAAGGCCTCGTATCGCATGATGCTACATAATTTGATGTGGGTAGAGGTTAGTTGATTGGATGGTTGTGCTCGTCGGGGAGTAAACCAGATGCACTTTTTGCATGACATTGTTTGGAGCAGTGTCGACACCGCGAGGAGCGTGCGTTGGTATTTAAGCAGGAAACTCGTTCGAGATACCCAGGCCTTGTATCGCGTTTGATGTGAAGGATGACAACCAAGGGACTAATACCGCGTGTTTATTCAATCACCATTTTGCTAGGCAGAAGTCCAGAACAAGATGTTAAGAAAAAAAAAAGATAAATAAAATAGAAATGTATGAAAAAATGAATAAATACAGTATAAATAAAGTAACGAATTATATCCAAAAAAATTCAATAAAAAATGATTTACTTCAAAATGGCGGCCATCTTATTGTGCTAACGGCCAAATTCTCTAGACTGTATATACTTTCTTTTTTCCATCTCTCTCTCTCTCTCTCTTCCCCATCCTCTATCTCATTCTTTTTCCATCCATCTTTCTCTCTCTTTCTCTTTTTTTATCCCTCTTTTTCCCTCTCTATTTCTCTCTCTTTCTCTATCTCTCATTATATATATATATGTATATATATCTTTTTCCAACTTCTTATTATATTCATATCTATCCATCTATCTATTTTTGCTACCTTTCTGCCTCTCTCTCTCTCTCTCTCTCTCTCTCTCTCTCTCTCTTTCTTTCTGTTTCTCTTCTGCCTGTTTGTCAATCTGTCTAATCGTCTGTCTTTCCCTATCTCTTATATATATATATATATATATATATATATATATATATATATATATATATATATATTAGTAATTCCAATCAAAAACTGATCCGCATACCAATCTCTTCCAGTGCTTATTCTTTCCACTGGAATGTGCATCGTTCATTTATCTGACCTTCGAATTGTTCATTTTATTTTATTTTTGCTTTTCGATTCGCTCTTCAAATCACTTGATTTTCTTTTCACCCTCTCTCTACCTCTCTATCTCTGTCTCTGTCATTTGCTGGATATATCTTAGCAGTTTTTTTTTTTTTGTGCCATTGCTGCTAAGGCAAAGCTATAAATGTCAACGGTACAGTAAGAAACTGCATGTTAAAGTTCACTGAATTAGAGTATTTTCTTCGCTTTTGGGGGCAGCAAAAAGGAAGGAGTGTTGACGGACAGATATTCAGGTCCTTATATGTTTAACTGAGTATTCAGCTGAGCACGCACTGATGTGTTAGTGCGTGGTCTAAGTTCGTATTCGGAAGAATTTCTATCTATCTATCTATCTATCTATATATATATATATATATATATATATATATGTATGTGTGTGTGTGTGTGTGTGTCTTCATATATATATATATATATATATATAGATATAGATATATATATATATCAGTATCTATCCATTCATCTATCTATGTCTATATCATTCTATTAATTCATCTATCAATATATATATATGTGTGTGTGTGTCTTTTCATATATATATATATATATATATATATATATATATATATATATATATATATATCAGTATCTATCTATCTATCTACCTATCTATCTATCTCAAGGGATTGCTTTTATTTACATTTTTAGTCAACCATTTTGATTGCTTTTCCTTAGATTCCCACCACCTTTGCTTACAGAGAGATTTGACGTAATTCACAGTATACGTGAGCTATTTGTTTTTGTTTTGTTTTGTTTTTTTTGGTTTTGTTTGCTTTTTATTTTTTCTTGTTTGGTTTTTGGTTATGGGGGGATTCTAAATTCAACCACCAAGATTGGAAAACTCTTGCCATACTTAGTCACTTTCAAAAACATTCACACGTGATAATTCATCGATTATAATCGCGCCAAATACAAAATTTTAAAAAAATATATATTAAAATCTTAAGAATTTGGTTGTTAAATTATAATTCTTTAGTCTTCGGCAATCAACAGGTGAAAAGATAACGCTGCGATTCCTTTTATTTATATCTTTATTATTGTTTTACTGTTTGCGACTTTATTTTTTCACGCCCTCTTTAGCTAATTGTCTTTCACTGGATTCTGAGCAACAGCAACTTTCCTCATGTCTCCTGTACACTTCTCGGTAATCTAGCCGATCTTAACAACGCAGCAATTTGGATGGTCTCCGTTTGTCTTCCGATTTTCGACTCCTCCAGCCGCTTCAGCATGTCTCTTAGAACCGTTCCTAGTGCGCCATTTACAACTGGTATCACCATAGCTGATATATTCTACATCTTTTTTTTAGTTCTATAGTAGGGTCAAGTAATTATCTCTATGTTCGTTTTCTTTGATTTTTTCACTGTAGTCTCTTAGGACAGCAGAGTTCATATAGGGCAAGTCTCTCTGTCTCTCTCTCTCTCTATATATATATATATATATATGTGTGTGTGTGTGTGTGTGTGTGTGTGTGTGTGTGTGTGTGTGTGTGTGTGTTATTATTTGGTCTGGTCTTCTAGCTGGGATTAGCAGATCTGTTTGAATCTCAAAATCCCAGAGAATGTTATGCATCTTATTCGCTAGGACGGATTCTGGTTTATGCTAGACCTTTTGGTAGTGTGCTCAAATTTCAATTTCTTGCACAATTCCATGTGGAACACCTTCCCCTCCAAGTCTTGTCTAATCTTATACTCCCTCTACTCTAGTTTACTGCATTCGGTTATTATATGATAGATCGTTTCGTCTCAATCACCACAACACTTTCACTTGCTTATCTGTTGTGTATTCTGTAAGCGAATTATGATTATTATTGAAAAGAAATTATAGCTTGAAGACATATAATTGTGTATAAATTATTAGTATTTAATTAGAATACTTGAAACTCTGAGCAAAAATATCTTGAGAGACAATAACACAAGAAATGTAAAGATAAAAGTACAATGAACGGGATTTCGTATCCCCTAGCCATGAAATAACCCTTGACAGATTGACATGCCGTTAAAGTAAATTAATTAATCTAATAATTCTTACATAAATCTTTTTTAACCATAGATGGAATCAGGTATTACTTCTTCGAGTCAAAGTGGATCTGGGAGTAATATCAATAAACAGACGACGTAACGCTCCCCAACGGTTCATTGCTGTAGCCTCACTCTCATGTTCAGGACACCTAGTTTTCGAGGTGCTATCACTCAGCAAGGAATTAAGTATACATGTTGTAAGTTTTGCTCAATTCTGAAAGGCATACGTCCAGCAGTTGGCAATAAATATTTAATCATCATTATAATATGGTTATTTGTATATGAGCGACTGTTTTTAAGTGCATCTTTCTAACTGTGTATTGGACTGAGTGTACGAGATAACATTTCATTTTGAAGGGCTCTGACTTTATAAATCCTAATTCGTGTAGAGTACAAAAAATAGTGTACAAAAAAATCAGAAGTGTCGAGAAAATAACCATACCCAGATCCTTAATGATAACCTCTGCGTCGGAACAAGTGCAAACAAATTGATTTTACCAACGGTTGTAAAAAAAAATATTGATAAAAATAAAAATGTTTTTTTCCAACATAAATAAAATAATTAAGACGAAACAGATTTTACTGCAATTCGTAACATGAGAGAAAATACCACACAGAAAAAGTTAAAAGATAAGATTTGATTGATTGATTGCTTCATTGGTTAATTTTAAAGGCATATCAACTCGTATAGAATTTATTCTATGCCTGAAAGTTAGAGAATTGTGTTTATTGTAAGTTCATATTTAAATTTCTTGTGTAATTGTTACTTACGAGTTTGAAGTCTTTTTGTGCTAATTTGTGTGATACCAATGTAAGTCTTATCCACTAAAAGCCATTTACGTACTGCTGTATCGTTTAAGTGTTCTTATCAGATACAAGTGATTCGCAAATAGTTGTAATCGTTTCTTATGAGGTTATTTTGTACACGATGGAATCGGATATCAATAATCTTTTTTAATCTATCTATTTGACCATAGATGTAACCCTAGCAGATGCTACCATTCGGGGTCAGAGTAGACATGGGAGTAATGGCAAAGTTGGTGTACTCTACACACCGCAACTCTTCAGAACTGTATCCTTGTAATCAAATGCTGTTTAGTGTCCTACGTAGAACATTCATTTTTTGGTGGTGGTGATGGCGGTAAAGAACTGTAGAAGATACAGCCAGCTTATTCTTTGATCCGTCGATAAGGTATGATCAAATTAAAGCAAATAATTATTCAGACTCCAAATATGATATTTTCAAATTAAAAAGAAAAACGAAAAAGATTAGAAAAGCGATATCTTGTCTAATCAATCCCGTGTAAAACATTTAATGTCATTAATTCGAGTTTAATATATGCTCGTAATGATGTGAGACTACCTAGATCCTAGTAACCTAAATTACGATTAGAGAACCCCAATCTTTACATCACTATTGCCTATAAAATGTAATTTTATATTCCATGTGTTTTGTTTTTTTTTTCATATTTTAAATTACCAATAAAAATTAGTAATCCTATATTTAACAGGTTTACAGGCTGTTGAATAGCAAATTATAATATTAATCATTTTTTGCTATGCTGCAGGAAGAAACTCGGAGCAAGCGTCTCATTTGTATTGTGTTCAAGGTTCTAAAGTTTATTTTATTTATTTATTAGTCGAGGTGTTCCTTTGCTTTTTTTTTTTTTTTTTTTTTTTGTTTTTTTGTAGACGGGAAAAATTTCATTTTATGCACTGTTTCAATATATAGATATTAAATCATGCCAATTTTCAAATATTTTTACAATTGCATCGTAATTGCAATGTACGATGGGTTCTCAGAAAGTAGTGTTTCCTGTCAATTTCACTGTGTGGTCCGCCGGGTCGTCAAATTCCTCTGTTCGGTAGGTTTCCTTTTATTATTAACTATCACGAGGTTATCATTATTATTTTACTCCTTTGAAAGTTTCACGCCAGCATCAACTGATGGTTTTTAACTGGAAATTTGATTGACAGCAAGTCTCCAGAACTCTTCTCAGTATTCTGGCCGATCTTAACAGTGCAGACGTTTAAATGATCCCAGTCATGTTCTTATTACCATTTCTTCCCGTCTCTTTACCAATCCTTACCGAGCGCACCGATTACAATTGATATCACCGTCACTTCAATATTCCACAATTTTTTTCAGTTCCCTAGCAAGGTCCAGGTACTTTATTATCATTACTGTTATTATTATTATTACTCTTTTGAGAGATTTTAAAACCAGCCGATGGTTTCTCAGTGAATTTCGAGTGACAAGAAATCTCCTCAAGTCTCTTGGACTCTCCCCGTTATTCTGACCGATCTCAATTAAGCGATAGTTTGGATGTTCTCCACTCGTCCTCTTATTTCCAAGCGGTTCAGTCCCTGTATCAATCGTGTGGTGATTGTACCAAGAGCACCAATTACAATTGTATCACTGTCATTTTCATGCTCCAAAGTTTTTAATTACCAAGCAACGTATTTATCCTTCTTTTCGCTTTCTTTCAATTCTACTCTGTAGTCAGCCGGAACAGCTAAGTCCACAATTCGACAAGTTCTCTTTGTTTTTTGGGGTTTTTTTGGGGGGGGTTCTTGTTGATTATTACTTGGTCCGGTCGTCTGGCCATGATTAGGCGATCCGTTTGAATATCAAAATCCCAGACGAGTTTGTGCGTCTCATTCTCCAGGACAGATTTTGGGTTGTGCATATGTTATTTATTCGTATGATCAAATTTAAATTTATAGCACAATTACCTGTCTATCACTTTTCCCACCAAATTGTGTCTAGTCTTATACTTTTTCTGTGCTAGTTAGTTCCATTCGCTTATTGTGTGATTAATTGTTTCCTCCCTATTACCATATAACCTATATCTGCTGCTTTGTGGCGTATTTTCTATTCTTGTTTTGATATGATTGGTCCCCATGGCGTTGTTTTAAACTGTTATTAGAAGATTCTCTCTTAAGGTTTCCCTTCCAGAGCCACGTCCAAGTTTTCTCCTGTGAGAAGTCGCTTGTTAATCGTTTAAAATATCGATAGAATTGTTTTTCTTCCAATTTTTGTTTTCTGGTTATTTTGTCCAGTTGGTCTTCATGTTGTCAGTATTAATTCTGGTGGCTGTAATCAGTCTTCTTGCGCGCTTTTCTATGGAGTCTTTGAGTCGTTGTATCGATGTGTCAACGCTGTCTTCAATGTTGGCAAGTCCACATCCATCCTCTTTTCTTGACTCGTATAGTCTGTCAACATCATCTCTGCTATGCAAAGTCTTATGCTCGGTCATTAATTTTCTTGTTCTCAGGTCAATTTGTTTGATTTCTTCTCTAGTCCACTTCAAGAATGGTCCCAACTATCTTACGAGGGACACAGTCCAGGTATTTATCTCTTTTATAAGATTCCTGCTATTTAGTTTGGTTTCGAGTAGTTTTCTCGTCCTCCTGAGATATTCTTTTTTGATTTTTCTTTCATCTCAACTAGTTTGATGGTGTCCACTTCCAATATTCTCAAGTATTTGTACGTTTCCTTTTCTCCGAGAGTTCTTATTTTTTCTTGATTTTCTCCTAGTGTTCTTCTTCTTCTTCTTCTTATTATTATTATTATTATTATTATTATTATTATTATTATTATTAATTAGAGTTTTTCACATCAGCGTAAGCTGATGGTATTTCACTAGAGATTAAGTCACAGCAAGTCCCCTCAAGTCTCCAGGACTCTTCCCAGTATTCTTGCCATTTTCAATAATGCTGTTGTTTGGATGGTCTCTACTCGGTCGCCAACTTCCAAATCTTCCAGGCCCTTTAATAATCCTGTAAACTCTGTTATCATGTTAGTAGCTTTTTTTTTAATACTAAACGTCGACGGAAACACGATTGGGAAAGCTCTAAGACCAATTTTCCCGTTCACAGTATTTAATTACAACCCTGACATTATTATTCACTATCGCAATTGGAAATCTTTTTTGTTATTATTGTCAGGTTCCACTCATTGTTACCTATGCCTTCTTCAGGTGTCTGCCATAGCCGGTAACCTGAAAGTTTGGAATCAAACTATCTATTCAATACATGTCGCTATATTTTTTTTTTATTCAGCCGTCTATGTTAAGATGTCACATTAGATTATTTTTCCTTGAGTTATTACATGTATCTTCCCTAAAAGCTGGCGTTTCTTGTGCCATCCGAACCAGAGAGACAACATATGACTATCAGTTAACTAGATGTATTTATCCAAACCTAATAACCACAGAGTCATTGTAAGGTGGGATTGTTCTTTTGCAGTAACTTGGAGATTTAATCCTCCAAGAGTTTATTTGCAATTTACTGAATATGAGTATACGATTATTACACTTTGTCTTGTGTAATTAAGTCGTGTGATTTTTTTTTATTCATTCAGTAAGTAATTGATTTTTACGGCATTTCAACTCGACTGAAATTATTGCATGCCTAGAGGTTAGAGAATTGTTTACACTATGCGTTTATATTTACATTTTTGTATAGTTGTTTCCTAAAGAGAGATTTTTGCACGTAGTTATATATCAATACTCGTATCTAATACAAATAAATCGCATGTATATCTCTTTGACCTATACAAGGGTCACGAACAGGTATTAACGGGTCTAAGTGGACCTTGAAGTAATACCAATTAACATATCGTCTACATATTCTGATCCCGGTCGACAGGGCTTGGGATTTCTGGGTCTTAAGACTAATTCCCTTTCTTTTTAATTAAAGACCTCCATGTGGTATTCATTTATATACTACGTCAACGAAGGCGGATACTTGAGCCATATACGTGTGTTTATAAATCCTCATCTCAGATATTAAAAAACAAATTATATCGCTGCAGTTATAGTATGACACATGATCAAGTTAACGAGGGAGCCGATACGCCTACCCATAGGTAAGGTCCAACACACTCCTGGCTCATACAACCATCTCCTGACGTCTGTGTTTATATGCCTATTCTTGTTGACGGATGTTGATGTCCCGAGTGAATTGTGATAAAGAGCAATAAAAAATTAAAATTTGATTTACAATTTCAAACTTAGCTGTGATGTTTTGTAAACGGACTTTTAACTGTTAAGTAGTTTTCTTTTGTACTTGTTTCCCCATTCACGATCTCACAAAACAATTCTAAGTTCCCATTTTACAAACATCAAATAGACTTAGTATATTTAATCTAAACGATATGCTCTCATCTGGGATTAGGGAGTCATTCAACTCTGGCTTTCCCACTTGCAAACCGGCGGAACTATAAGACTGGCTCTGTGAAACTAGTAATGTATATCCTTTGGGGAATTGAGATATTTCTGAGGTTTACGCTTTGCTTTGACATAAGACAACGTTATTTACAAGCTCCAATAAAAGAACAAATGTGTCTGAGCGATAATGAGGAGCGGAAATTACCAATGTCCTGTTCGGTGGCAAATGGAATCGTTTGAAATAGAGAGCACTTAGTTGACTGCGATTAATTCTGTTTAGTGATAGTGACATAAAGCAGATAAAGAACTTCTTGACCAAAGTTAATCGGGGACATTTACTTACTCACACTTGTATAAGCAGGGACATAAGAATTTGAAGCAAATCTACGGCCACTAAACGTTAGACAGATACACACAACGGTTCATATATGATTATGTTTATTCTGCTATATATGAACAAGAATTAAAATGGCGATTTAAAAAAGATTATATTTTAAGTGCTAGTTTGCACATGTACGAGGATCATTAAATAAGTTTCCAGACTTTTTTCCTATGGGCACTTTTATTGATAGTACTCTAGTCACCTTCGAAGTAACCTCCCCCGGCTGCAATGCACTTGCTGTACCTTTCCAACGACTTCTGCAAGGCCCCATGGAAGTCCTCTTGTGTGAGCGTGTCAGTTACCTTCGTCACAGCCTCTTTTATCTCCTCAATTGTCTCATAACGACAGCTTCTGAGCTTAGGGAATAACTAAAAGTCACAGGGAGCAAGGTCTGGACTATCGGGGCGGTGAGGAACTGTCTTGATGCTCAACTTGGTGAAATAGTCTGTAACAAGGATGGAATTGTGGACTGGATCATTGCCCTGGTGGAAATGCCACCGACCCAATTAAAAGAGTGCTGGCGTCTTCCCGAGGAATCTCTTGCTGAACTCCCTTAAAACTTAAACATAGTAACCCTAACCCTAACCCTTTCTCTAATCAACTCTGGTGTATTGACTTGCTTACTCCTCCCATACCTCTCATCATCCCTTGCAGACTCCCTGGCTTCCTTGAATCTCTTATCCCACACAAAAACTGATGCTTGATTTCTGCAAGAGGCTCCAAAAGCAGTCTTAAGCATTTCATACGCATTTGTGGCATTTTTTCCAAGTTTAAAACACAAATCTTTTGCATATCGTTCTTCCTCACGTCCAGATTGCATTAGCATCATCCCGTCGTAATATGAAATGAGCACGAAAAGCTCTTGGCGCTGCAATTACAGACTCGCCAGTTTTTTAAAAAATGTTTCAAATGCAAACGCACGTTGTACGCTGATCTATGCTATGGATATAACGGACTGTATCTGAAAAAAAATCTTAAGACATTAGCTGCCATAACGACTTGCCTAAATTCCCTTGTACCGCAGTGGTTACACTTTAAAATGCTGGAGGTATTTCAGCCGCACCTTTTGAATAGATCGAAGTAAAAATAGTGCTGACGCAGAATCAACAGTACTTGATGACAGTTCCAGGTCTATGCGATTATCAGGTGAATCTTAATCTTTTTAGGATGGCTTACCCCCGTAGAGGATGCACTGATAGATGAATAATTTATTGATTTTAACGGAATCTCCACCAGGGAAGCTTTATTCGACGACTAGAGGTCAGGAAATCGCGTTCATTTACCTTTTTACGGAATTGTGTTTTATTAGTTTATTTATCTATTTAGTTCGAACTATTAATTTTATAGCGGTTTTAATTCCTACCCAAGCCCACCAGAGGGTTACTTGGTCAAAAAACGTGGTGCGATAGAAAACTATGGAAGGTAGTAATTACTGAGGATACGGTTATAAGACTCAGCATTCCTATTCGAGGTTGCGGTTAATCACCTGAAGACGGCCGAAACGAAGAGAGAAAAACAACAAAAAACTACCAAGATGCGGACAAAAGTCTGCAATAAATTAATATTCAGATTAAGAAGCCTCATCTCAAAAAGGATTCCCAATAAAGATAATTCGAAGTATTTTTAAAGAGATCCGTTTCACCAACCGTTGGAACCCAAACAGATACTACCACTCCTGACCAGAGTGAAGCTGGAAGGTCCACTCGATGAAACAATTTAGTGTCATATCCAGGACACCCAATTTTGTCATGGGTGGGTCCTATATCTCTATATTCGATACATTCAACCTATTCTAAGTCACACGGATTGAATCATTCGCCGATAGGTTTTCCTGTCAAATACTTATGATTTATACACAACTATGTGATTTGAAATTACTGTTCCTATTTCATCATTCTGATTAATTTGCACACAGTTATTTGGTTTCAAGTATACTTATCTAACGGTAGTTATTTTCAGAAAAATATATTTCACTAATCGATTGGACACTTTAAAGATACTATCATTCTTAATCAGTGGGGTCCGAGAAGTAATGAGAAAAAAGGAGCAATCCACATATCCTTCAGATCCAGAACTGCAATCTCAAAATAAGATGAGGTTTAGTGTTATATACTAAAAGATCTTTTTTCTTTTTAGTTGGATAACAGCGTTTTCCCTTATGTTCAATGCTTTGCCGACAAGGCAGATTAATGGTGAGAGTACTTTATTAATATATATATATATATATATAATGATAATAATATTATGGACTGATACCCTTGGGAAAAGTAAGAATCCCCTTATCCTTTCAACTATAGCGTAAAGAGTATTATTGTTGTTCTCTGCAAGGATGCTTTTGGAACACTGCTGGAGAAGCAGGGACGAACTCATAAGATATGTACTCTTATGGACCCCCACACATGGCCGTGCAAAAGCAGGACGACCAGCACGAACATACATTCAGCAGCTATGTGAGGATACGGGATGTTGTCCTGAAGACCTGCCTAGAGCGATGAACGATAGGGAGGAGTGGTGAGAGAGGGTCAGGGATATCCGTGCTACCAGCGTTACATGATGATGATGATGAATGTTTATATACCATTAAACAAAGAAATTGGAACCCAACGGAAAACACACGGACATTTTCTCTCAAAAATGCAACAAACACACAAGGATAAACAAATATTATAAACACACATTCTAGAGGAAATTTCATTGTAGTCTCATAAGACAATAATGTTTGTAGCACATCAATTTGTTAAAAGTATAAATATAACTCATACCATTTGGAATATAGTGATGCAAGTAGCCGGATGAAAACTTAAGATTTATATCTTGAGTATGATAGGCACCCCAAATTTCAAAGCTAAAATAAACTATCATTAACCATTTCTATGACGAGAATGAGACAGAGAGATAAAGCTGATCCTCATTGTGAAAATTTAAGTTGCTTACCGGTTACCCGATAATAAATAAAGTCATTTGCACCAATTTGGCTTTTGCTCCTCTTCCTTACTCCCCAAATATCGGCCAGATCGGCACGGGTATCAGATTCGCTCATGCAACGGGGGGAACAGGTGCACTTATTTAAACACCTGCAGAGTGTGAAGTCGCCACAGATGCAAAAACCTATCCACTATGTTGCCAATCACCAAGTCTTCATATGTGACCCTGAGGGCCTTCATTTATTGTAGAATAAGTTTTATCGGAATTTGACACCAATAACGCAAACATGTTATGTGACCTTCGACATTAGAGTCATTTTTCTTGGAGTGCCGTATCTGACAAAAGAAAAGAATGAATCAAAATATGCGTCTTTTAGAATATATCTGCAAGAATTCTATTATGCAATGCATAAAAGCACACACACACGCGCTCGCGCGTATATATATATATACATATATATAATTATTTACGGTTGTTTGCGTGGATTCTCGTTATTACTCTTAAATTCTTTAACTAATGGGCCAATCATTTTGAAATTTGGCACTGAAATTCGCTTGACTTTAGTAGGTTTAAAAAATATCCTATGGAACATTTTAGATGGAAACTGATAAGGAAGGTCTAATTCATCGAAAAAAGAACCTGTCATCCCCAGGCGCTACACCATCACATCCCTGAGAAGGGAGTTCCATATTTTCTTGATATTAAATTAATCAAGAAAACCCTGTTTCAGTGGCATCCACTTGCGCAGATGTCTAAATCAATCCCTGAAACGAAGAAATAGGCTATGATGGCCTTTTATAAGATAGAAAGAAAGATATATGAAATGTCCTAATTATACATAACTACCTGATTATTTCCTTAATGAAATTTGCTAAAAAAATATTCTGCCAAAAGTTTTCTGAATTTTATCTGTTTTCTGACAAAGGAAAAATTCAAATTATAGGAGGAGCCAGTTTTTTTTCTATGATTAACTCAAGCCTGCAATATTCTTCCTGGGTTCATGGCTGTGATATGAGTCTTAGTAGTGTGGATAGACAAGTCAATTAGTAACTTTGGCGCCTGTATATATGATCATGTATTGAAATTCATCTTTTTTAAAAAAAAACTTAACCTTTAATATGTTAGGCATATAAATTACAGTTCTGGTCAGAATATATATATATATATATATATATATATGTATATATATATATAGGGCCCTGTTTGCTTAAATTGTAGAATAACTGCATTGTCTTCTTGACTTGCAGCTCTGGCCCACTGGACTCATTTCGACCAGCCATGTTTGCTAGTACGTGGATCAGGTTAAGTGCGCCTTGGTTCCAGTGGCTGTCGGTCGAGGCCGTCTGATATGGATTCCGCATGAAGCCGGCATTCATATCACGTTCGCTAAGACCAGCGTTCCTTGTGCCTCAGTGGGGGCTGTCTTCCCAACTCTTTCCCTCTCCAAAGGGGCTAAGTTTATCGCCTGACATCTGTGGTACCTTTTTTTCAGGGATTACTGACTGGGCTCAAGGCATTTTTGGAACCTTCAGGCGTATGTTGGTTACGGTCCTGCGCCTGGTACCCACAGTAAAAAAAGGCCTTGTACCAAACTCGCGCGTACGTGGGGCGCTTGACAAATACCAGAGTACAGGGACTGCACGTCTACAGTAAGTTAACTCTCTCAATGTTGCCAGACGTAGGCCACGAGTGGAAACTCGTAATACCTGAGGAGGATACCTAGGTGGTAAGTTGTTGATAACCCAGGTACAAAGTGGTCACGTGACATGCATCACTTTACTCCAGCCATAACTTGAGCTTGACGGACGATCTAAGAGGCACGATCCAATCAATTGGCTGATCATGTCAAGCTTCAGCCCTTGTATAATTAAGTCCGAGCCGAGTTCTATAAATTGTTCTTATATTTAACAAATATCCACTCTTTTTTGGTCTATGTTTGGAAGATGGCGTTGGCTGAGGGCCAACCGTGACGGGAAAAAAGCTTTACTGAAAATTATTTCTAACAAGTTATTAACATATATTAAGTTAAGGAAAATTATTTCTACCAATATCTTTATAGACATGAACTTAAGGAAAATTATTTCTACCAATATCTTTATAGACATGAACTTAAGGAAAATTATTTCTACCAATATCTTTATAGACATGAACTTAAGGAAAATTATTTCTACCAATATCTTTATAGACATGAACTTAAGGAAAATTATTTCTACCAATATCTTTATAGACATGAACTTAAGGAAAATTATTTCTACCAATATCTTTATAGACATGAACTTAAGGAAAATTATTTCTAATAATACATCATTACACATTAAATTAATGAAAATGATTTCAACACATGTAATAAGAAATATCTCTACAAAAATATTGATACACAAAAAAAAAAAAACATGTATACAAAAAAGCCCGCAAGATTTGGAAGTAATTATGCCGCATGAGTTTATATAGCATTAAACAAAAAAACCAACTGTTGTATCGTGGTAAGGAGGAGGTACACTGTGAAATAGAGTAAATTATTTATCAACTGAAGTGGTACAGTCCGACAAGTATTATAAGTCTTGCGCTGTCGGTGTTACGTCCAAAGTTGGTCTTACTAAGAACCGACATCTTGCAGACTTCTCTGTCTCTCTTTTTCGGCTTCTTCTGAGTGCTTAAGAAACCCGACGTCTTTTATACTGCCTTGATACCGGAAGTCACGTGGTACGAGCAACAATACAACAACAACCAAACAAACAAACAAACACACACAAACACACACACACACACACACACATATATATATATATATATACTGACCAGAATTGAAATTTCTATGCCCAAAATAAGTCTTTCAATTTATTAAAGATTCATTTTTCACATGGTATAGGTGGACTACAATATATGATTACGAGGTGAATACGATAAGTTTCCAGACTTTTTCGTATAGACACTTTTATTCATACTACACCCATGAAACTCAAGTCACCTTCTAAGTAATTTCCCCCTGCTGCAATGCACTTATTGAACCGTTGTAACAACATCTGGAAGCCCCCATGGAAGTCCTCTTTTGTAAGCGTGTCAGTTACCTTCGTCACAGCCTTTTTCATCTCCTCAAATGTCCCATAAGGACAGCCTCTGAGCTTAGGGAATAACCAAAAGTCACAGGGAGCAAGGTCTGGATTATAGGGAGGGTGACGAACTGCCTTGATGTCCATCTTGCTCAAATAGTCTGTGACAAGGATGGAGTTGTGGACTGGTGTATTATCCTGGTGGAAATGCCACTGAGCCGATTTGAACAGTGCTCACCTTTTCCGACTGAATCTCTTCCTGAACACCCTTAAAACCTCAACATAGTAACCCTAACCCAAACCCTTTGGCCAATCAACTCTGGTGTATTGACTTGCTTACTCCTCCGACACCTCTCATCATTTCTCACAGACTCCATGATTTCCTTGAACCTCTTAATCCACTCAAAAACTAATGCTCGATGTATGCAAGTCTGAAGCATTCCATACGTTTCTTCGGCATTTTTTCCAAGTTTAAAGCACAATTTTATTGCATATCGTTCTTCTAAAGTGTCCTGATGTCCAGATAGTATTTTTGATATTCACCAGCTGTGACAACTAGGCTTTAGTAGGGTGTATTCCAGTTGCTGCTGTAGCTGTTCATTTGAACCTGAAATCATAAAAATTGGTGTGTCATTTCATAAGATGTATAGCAATGACATAGTGAATTTTCAAGTGCCTACAACAATTTTAAATTCCCATAAGAAAAAAGTCTGGAAACTTATCGTATGCCCCTCCAATGTATACTGATGAATAGGAGCCAACGTCACAAAATAAGTTCTATATCCACCATACTAAGACTCATATCTACAAGCTGTACGTATTCTGAGCGTAATATCACATGCATGAACTCTTGCAGAATATTGTAGATAATTTCACTGGTGTAAATTTAAAAAATTATCCACTTCTATAATTCAACATATGCCCTCAAATGATAGCGTGGAGATTAATTTTCTGTTGATAAAAAAAAAGAAGAAAATGTTAACAGAGATATGTCTGGTAAGTAGTGTGGATGTTATACTTGCACTATCCTGGGCTTCACCGAAAATTGTGGATCAAAGAGTATCAAAACTGGCTATATATATATATATATATTAATAAGAACTGACTTTACTTGTTGCCTACACATCATCATCCACTTATATAAGTTACTTAGCTGTGAATAAGTTTAACCTATATATATATATACGCATATATATATATATATATATATATATATATATATATATATTCCGTCTGTCTGTCGATGAGTATATATATATATATATATACACGCATATATATATGTATATATATATATATATATATATATATTCATCAACAGACTGTTTCGTTGTATCACAACTCAACAGTGTTGTTAAGCACGCGTGTCACTTAAAGCTGAGATCAAAATCCGGCTGCCTTTACGCAAGACAGATATCTTACCGTAGAGCTTTCGCCAATCTCAGCATAAGCGAAGGAATTTTTGCGTATATATACATTTGTTTACATAAACGCCTAATGGCTACCAGGGTGCTCAATTAATTAGAAGAACTTTGCATTACGCGTCAGTGGCAAATGGTAATTCCTCGCGTGAGTGTGTATATACATATATAAAGTACATTGTCGGTGAGACTCAAGTTACGCTGATTGTATGATTTGCTAAAAGGTGCGACAACCTTATCCTGGTGGAAAGACTTCAGTTCTGAAAATCTGAGGGGTGTGCCGTACCCCTTAATTGCAATTACCCCCAGGACTACTCTTGATACGGTAGGGAGTAATTGATAAGGTTCCGTCAATGAATCAAAGAGGCCAGTGTGCAAATTATTTGTACTAGATCATCATCATATTGACGAGCTGCTAGCACGGATCTCTTATTCTCTCCTGCAATTCATCTGTATCATCCATCGCTTCCTGTAAGTCTTCGAGTCTACACTCTGTGTCCGTACCGAGCTGTTGTAGATAAGTTCTAGTTCATCGTCCAACACTTGCCTGTCCGTATGAAGGGGTCCA
Organism: Sepioteuthis lessoniana; assembly: GCA_963585895.1. Taxonomy (NCBI): domain Eukaryota; kingdom Metazoa; phylum Mollusca; class Cephalopoda; order Myopsida; family Loliginidae; genus Sepioteuthis; species Sepioteuthis lessoniana. The sequence goes on along the minus strand of OY757912.1, from coordinate 11,295,884 downwards.
TAGAAGAACATTGCTGATAAGCTCGTCCTTACTTCTCCAACAGTGTCCCGCATGTCTTGTTCGTCTTGAGTTGCTTTGGAGATGGAAGGTAGGTGACCGTACAGCTGCTGTTTTGTTCAATATTGTTTCCAAGATTTGTTCAATTTCGTTCGTAACTTGAGCAATTCCAGGCTCTTTTTTTCTCCATAGGTTTAGTCATCGTCTATGTGGTGCATTCTTATGGTAGAATTAACACGACCGTTGCTTGGAAGAAATTCATCTTGACAGGAATCGTTGGTATCTGCAAAAGACTCTTATGAAACTATACATATATATATATATATATATATATATATATATATGCACAATCTACAATATTTTCTATTTTCTTGGCATAAAATAACCCCGGACATGTTCATATGCCGTCAGATTCAGTCAGATTATAAATAAAGAGTTCTCACCATCGCTAATAAAACATATATAGATCTATGTTAGGATAGCGTAGACACAGAGTCACCAGTGATTTGTGACTGAAAGTTTCTCGCGTATACGATCACCAGACTAAGAACTCTTCGTCTGCTGATGGCATTGGCGAAAAACAGACCATCGTTAAAGGGCCGAAGACACAAGATCAATTTTAACCGGAATTCAACGTGTTTGAGTTCCTATTATTTTCTCTTAGACTGGTTGCCTAACTGAGGCTAAGGAACCCAATCTGCCCGACCATTAACCCCTAGCTGGAAGGAAAATAATTAGATTCATTTATCTCCCAGGGGTAGAAGTGCTGTGTGGAATGCAATCTTCCTCGTCCAGGATTTGAACTCGTGTCACCGTGTCCATTTCCTACGACTATAATTTAATGGGCACCTCTAAAGGTCCTAACTTATATATATATATATATATATGGGGGTTGTGAGAGAGAAAAAGAGAGAGGGAAAAATGACTGAAAAACAACTGGGTTCCCATTAGATACCTTACTGATACACTTTATACCGGGCAGCATCGATTCTTGTAAATAAATATAATGAGGCGCTCGTGGTATAACTATTATCATCAAGGCAAATGGATACGCATAACAGAGTTCAAATCCATAACGTACTGTTTGCATTTCACACAACGCTAAACCCTTAAAAGATATGACTCAAACTATTCCCCTACAAGCTATGGGTAAATAGAAGTGCAGACAAGACTCTTTAATCTTCGTATGGCAACAAGTCTAGGAGAAGAAAAACTCTGTATTCAAATCGTTTAAAATTGAATTAAAAATTGGCTTTGTGTCGCATCCTGCTCGTGTGGAGGGTTTGGGTATATACATTTCATATTATGGTCGAGATAGGAAAATCCCGAAAATATTTTTCAAATGTGTAAGTTAATCTTAATCTCGTCTAAAGGGAAGACAATTGAATAGAGACGCATTGAAGCATAAATCTTTTGAACTGGTAAAGGCTACTTGATATACCATCAAATTTGAATTTACATATCGATGTTGTTAGAGACCACAAAACTGTCAGAAACAAAGAAAAAAAGATAAATGCATTATTGTCGTGGCCGTTTTTGTTTGTTCTAAACAAGTTCAATAGATCATGGCCACGTTTATGGGACAGAATTCAAAGTTTAAATTGATTTTATTTAGGAATTAAAGAAATGAAAATAATTCTTTACTGTTTCATCTTCAAATTCAATGATCTCAAAATTCATTTCAGCATATAGTCGTGTAATAAACGAGCTTTTAAGATGGTTTTTCACCTAAAAACGAGAGGTCTTTTGGGGATTTTCCCAACTTTATATGGTAACAATATTGCGACGTTGACAAGAAGAAATAAACGCTACAGGGTTTTAAATGTTATAAAAAAACTTATATTTACATAGAAAGAGAGGAAAGAAAATATTGTTCTTGCAAACAGTTAGTTTGACGGAAACTTTTCCGTAAAAGGCGTCCTTTTAACAGTTTATATTTTCTGAGTCCCTTTGGCTGGGTTGAAGAAAATAGAGCCTTGTTTCTTGTGCTTCAGTTGCTGGAAAAATCCTCACAAGCGTGTAATGGTGTCTAGAAGACTGAAGGAAAAGGCGGGCACGTGTTGATTCTGAGGAATCACACCAGCAAAAGAGGAAGGGCATTCGTAGGAAACGCCCTCTTAGGGATTTGGAAAAAATCTAAAAAAAGGTAGCCTGTGATTGGCTGTTTTTCATCCAATCACTGGGCACCTAGTTAGCGACTCCGTAAATAATTTCAATAGTCTTTCATTATACGAGATGTGTTTTGATACGTCATTGCTTACCTTGGTTCGAGACCCAATGTTAAATTCCTCTGGTAAAACAAATATATTTGTAATTTGTTTGTATAAATACCCATAATAAATATAAATACAATGTTGAACAAATGTCTATGTACTTGTTTAGTACAAATAAATATGGATTAAATACTGATTAAATAAGTAAAAATAAAGTTGGTGACCTCAGTCAAAAGTGACTCAAAGGCTCCGCTTTCAATAGCTACTGCTGTATATTGACCTCTGACTCGGCCAAGCTGTCAAAACAGAAAATGGACCTGTGTAAATAACTGGTGCATCCGGTCGAGGAATATCAGGATATGACCTTGACTATCGAGGGTTTGAATTGAGTGCGAAATTGTGACGCTCGCAGGAAGAAGAGTGGACGTCAAATTATTATGTAACCCTGGCGACAGGAAGTTGAGATCAGTTGGAGATAAGATGAGGTAGAGAGAACCAGCACCCAGCAGAGTGGGCCCTCAGCCCCCCGATTGGGCAGTTGCAGTTGGAGTTGAATTGCAGTTGGAGAGAAGATGCTGGAATAAAGACCATGTCCCAGAGAGATTGGGCCCCCAGTTGTGTATCCCAGGAGAGCGGGAAAGAAACGCTGTTATGGCCATAAGAGTCGGGGTCAATATGTTCCAGTTCTATTCAGTCTCCAACTCCCTCTCACACACAACACTTTCAAATAAAGTGAATGGTATTTGTACTTTATCAGTAAAAAATAAACATGGGTTAAGTACTGATTAAATCATTATTGTCAAATAATTATTTTACTTGGTTAGAACAAATACCTATTATTAACAAGGTTAAACAATGGATAATTATGGTTAAAAATACTGACGAAATATTTTGTACTTAACTAGTGTAAATACCTTGGGATTAACAATGGTATTTGTACTTGGTTAATAATATATGATTAAACAATGGTTAATGAATATTTTAGAAATGGTGAAACAATAGTTAAAAATGTACTTGTAATTGGCTACTACAAATATTTTGATTATCAACATGTTAAACAATACTTTTAAAAGTATATTTGTACTTAGTTCGTAAAACAAACTTTGTTTTCCATTTCTACATCAATCTTTTTGAGTTTGTGTGTGTGTGTGTGTGTGTTTGTGTGTGCGTGCGTGCTATTTTGTACATATAAATAATTGAATTAATATTATCATCGCTACGGTTTTATATATATATATATATGATGAAGAAAACAGTAGCGATGATAACATTAATTCTGTCTAGCCACACAGAAAGGTTGTGATACAACGAAACAGTCTGTCTGTGGATGACAATATATATATATATATATATATATATATATATATATATATATATATATATTGTCCCAGGAAGATTTTACGTGTTATGTCTACTCTAATCATTTGCCTCTCATCTTAACAAGTCGAGTGGAAAACATTAATCTCAAATCAATTTTAACTACACACATCAAAAGCTTAAAAAGCTCCGCAGATATTTTGCATTGAAATTCACAAAACATGCAGATAAAGACAAATTTATAAAATCAAACAATATTTAAATGGGTACGAAAATGATTATATAAATCAACTCATCAAATGCATCAAATCATTGGTACTTAGTCCAATGACAAAGGAATACAAGTATCTGTGTATACAAAGTTACGTCAGAGTATATTTATATATATGGACTGGCGAACATATATACGTTGGGCTGCCGTACTGTTTCTCTATAAAAATACATATTTGAAATTTGCACGCATGTACAATCAAGCAGTCACTCAAACAATTGCATATTGTTGTATCTTTCAATTCACATGAAATAAAATTCATCAAACCTCTTAACAAAAATATGTAAGCGTGTGCGCACGTAATTCTATTGATAAATACACACAAACTCTCGTTTGAAATATATATATATATATATATATATATATATATATATATATATATATATGACTCAAAAAATCAGCAAACAGTCATTTGGCTATAAAAATTTATTTCAGCTGGCAACTTTATAATTGAGACCATCAAATAGCCATCACACAATGGAGAGTTTTTTTTTAATTTTTTTAAAAAATCAGTTATTGAGTAGTAGTCAGTTAAAGAAAAAACAAAAGAAAAGGGAAAAGGCAAAGGAAGCAAGAAGACTTTGGCAAGAAACATGTTTCAAATCTATAGATATATATATATATATACGCACATTTATGTACACACACACACACACACACACACACACACACATATATATATATATATATATATATATATAATGTATGAAGTAAATTGATATAGATTGATATAGGTATACACACACACACAAATTCATATATATATATATATATATATATATATATATATAATGATAATAAATAAATAAATAAATAAATGAATATATATATCTATATATATATATATATATATATATATATATATATATTCCATGGAAAATATTCTGTGACCTTAGGTGTCATGAAGATTATAAAAGTTTATAAAATATATATATTAGCTTTATCTATTTTGAGCAGTCTCCATGCTATAATGCACTTGGTTCGACACATAACCAAACAGTGATTTACTGACGACCAACACTCACATAATATATATATATATATATATATATATATATATATATATGAAAACAATATTGTGAATGAGTATTCATGTGCTATGTAATGTTCGTGTGCCTTTAGCATCAGCAACAAACGAATAGTTTTTGGATAAAAATTGTTAGTGAATTTTCCATTCGTATATCTGTTTGTCTATCTGTTTTTTAATAGATAGATAGAGAGATAGATATAAATGAATTTACTTGAAAAAGAAGAGAGATAATTAGGTCTACATTTATATATGCGTATGAGTTAATTCTTATCTTAAGTTATTATAAATTTATATATCCCACATGTGTATATACACACATAATACCACATTAATATATTCCGAGATGAAGCACATATTAATTTAAAGGAACTCATATATGTACGCGTATTTGTGTGTATATGCGAATTTATATAAACTAAGACACATATAGACACTGCTATATACATATATATATAGATAGATATATATAAAGGGAGGGAGTGAAAGAAAAAGATATGGACCCATATCGACAGATATACACTTATAAGTTGAAACCATGCCTATTCTTATTGCTTTTCTCAACGTGACCTGGTATGAAGAAGCAAAAGATTACCTCGACTGACATCAAAGAGAATACATGACTTTACACGTAAAGAAGGAGGGAAATCGACTTGACAGAAGATGGTTATTATGCAATTTAGATAATTGCTGAGCATGCGCTCTTAACAAGTCTTCCGACGCTAATAAAAAAAAAAGATTGTATCTCCATACTCAGCACCATCCGCATGATCACTGTCAATATTACTAATACAATAGTTCTCATACTAATTTTATAATAGTGACAGTATCATTACATATATCAGTCACACCTTTTTTGTATTAACAGTGTAATGCATTCCAACCCCTACATACATAAACAAAAACACCCACCCTTACACACACGTCCACGAAGAGATTTGAATTTTTTGAATTTATCTATTTTGTTCTAACATATGTTTTATATATACGTATGTTTCCAGCCTGTTGCTTTTGTCAGAGAACATATGTGGTACAAGGCCTTGTTAATGGGGTAGTTAATGAGACTTGAACTCACTCCTGTTTCCAGTTTAAATTACCTTTGGTTGGTCAGGCGGGTTTATATAGGGGTCATTCTCCCTCTTTCCTGGAGTGTGTTTACTTTGGTCTGCTTTACCAGTCTTTGATATTTGATATGTTTATAGTTATGTGTGTGTGAATGTGTATTGGAATTGGAGTGGTTTGGGATTTCACTTACTGTTTTGTTTTTCTTTTATTTTTAGTCGTAATTATGAAATATGAATATATTTCATAATTTCGAGTTACTCATTCCGTTACCCTGACTTTCATGTAACACCATGATTATACAACAGAAAATATCTTATCCGTCTTGTGATCGTGGAGACATATTTACGCGGGGAATAACTAGCATGGAATATAAAATTTGAAAAAATATAATTCTTACTTGCTCTCCTGTCAAAGCATTAATCACTCTTTTAAACTATTTTCTATGTAATTTGGTATATATATATATATATATATATGTGTGTGTGTGTGTGTGTGTGTGTGTGTGTGTGTGTGTGTGTGTGTGTGTGTGTGAACCCCTTATCCTTCCTGCAATGGGTTGAATAGAATCCTTGTTGTCTTCTACAACAATGGTTTGGAAATTAAATAACCGACAAAGGCTGATATGTCATTAGATAAAAAAATCTGGAACTACAACGAAAGCGCACAGATATGTTCACACAAAAATACAACAAAGTCATTCAAGGAGAAAAAGTATATAAACAAATACAATCCGGTCGTACTATTACGTTCAGTTATGGACTAATAACATTGGGGAAAGTATAAACCTCTTTTTATCCTCAACTAAAGGTTAGATAGTATTATTACTATTCTTCTACAGGGATGGATTTGGCTTTTAGCACCATCATGTCGTGCCACTAACACGGATCTCCAAGACTCTTCCTCACCATTTGTCTCTATCGCACATCGCTTCCGGTAGATCCTGTGTTCGCACAGTGCTGCTGTATATAAGTTCTAGCTAGTCATCCAACACTTGGCGTCCATGCGAAGGGGTCCTGAGGCAAACGTCTCTTACGAGTTCATCCTTACTTTTCCAGTAGTGTCAAGCATATCGTGTTTGTCGGACTTGGATAGTTTTGGAGATGGGAGTTAGATGGTCGTACAGTTGCTTTTATGTGGGATGTTGCTTCCAGGATTTGTTCAATATTGCTCGTAGTATTCTTGTGTGATTCCCGTCTTCATTTTTTTCTCTATACGCTTAGTCAGTGTCTATGTGGTGCATCTATAAATTAGTATGAACACGACAGCCACCTGGAAAAATTGCGTTTTATTTTATCAAATATGTTTGACCTCCATATGACCGATAGCCAATCGGTAACTGTCCATGTCTTTGCTAGTTGCGAATGAATATCGTTTTCCGCTGATGAGACACTGATTCCAAGGTATGTGAACTTCTTCACTCGTTTCAGAGAACCACCTTATCCATAATGTTTGATATACAATTAAACAAATTAACGGAACCTATGTTTCATATTCCTGATTTCTGCGAGAAGCTTTAGTTTAAAATAACACTTCAAACTGGCTAGAATCCCAATATTTGTTTTCGCCAGTACACCATCTGAGAATATATGCCAACTAAATCACATTGATTATTATTTACAGAGCGAAACAGCAATTGTAGGTCAAGAGAAGACAGTGATGAACCTGTAAATCATATTATAAATGAATATAGTAAACTAACTCCAAAAGTGTAGAACTAGGTGGGAAAAGAAATACGCTAAAATATGTTCACGGTATTTAAATCTAAAGATTAAAAGAAATGATATACACTCAATCATTATCATTCCTAGAAAATGAAACACCTAAAATTCTCTGGGACTTTGAGATACAATTAGATTCCGGCGTGAACATCAGACATAGCGTTAATTTACAAGAAAAAAAAAAGAACTTAAAATTTTGTGTATTTTGCTGTTCCTCCTTGTGTATTTTTCCTTTCCACAAGGAGGAACTGCAAAATACACAAAATTTTAAGTTCTTTTTTTTTTCTTGTAAATTAACGCTATGTCTGATGTTCTGGCCGGGATCTAATTGTATCTCAAAGTCCCAGAGAATTTTAGGTGTTTCATTTTCTAGGAAAGGAAAAAAGCGTATATATAAACAAATACAGGGATCTTACCAGAAGACATGTAATTTATGAAGATCAAGGTAACGGCTAACTTAATTTTAGTTGGCGTGCTTGGAATGGTCCCAAAAGGAAAGTGACATACGGAACTAGATATCAGAAGAATCAAGACCATATACACCGCAGTATTGTCAAAATCAGTTTAGATATTGAGTAGAATCCTGAAGACCTGAGGAGACTCAGACTCCACTGAAAGACCAACAATTAGATTGGGCGGGAAAAAACTTGCAAGCTGTGAAATAATTTCGACCAGAAGATCACAGAATGAAATTAAAGGGCATAAGAAAAAACAAGAAGATACAAACCTGGGAACTGAATTGCGAAACATGAATATAATATTTTTAGCAATAATAATTGAGTCCCTGGAACGATCTCGAAAAACCAGAAACAGAAAAAAAGGATATTGGGAAACTGGAGATAGTCTTAACTAGCTCAAATCTCTTTAACTTTCTACAAGACTTCTCAGTATTCTGGCAAATCTCAACAGTGCTATGGTTTTAGGTAATCTCCAGTATTTTCAGGAGCCCCCAGTTACTTAAACAACAGTACTCTGTATTTTTCAAGGTTCTTCACGTTTGTTTCGAGAGTTCCTTGAGGAGTATCACTGTCACATGCACAACAGCTTCTCTTTTATTTATTTATTTATTTATTTATTCAGTTTTTGATGCTCCAGTTATTTATCTAGTTTGTATTTATTATTTTACTCCTTGAGAGTTTTTCATATTCATTGTAACCCGTGGTTTTCACTCGAGACCAAGTGACATTAACACGCTCCCACTCTCTGGGAATCATTTATTATTCATTAGATCTCATACGATGGTGAGGTTCCAGTCTTGGAGCTTTGTGGAATATGCAGTACTCCTTTACTGATATTACTCTCAGGTTCACACTGACGCAGAGTGACAGTGCCTGTTAGAGTACTATCTATGAAGCAAATAGAAATATTCAATCCTTTGCAATACTTGGAACCATTTAACTCTGCGCAAAGAAATGATTCATATTAGAATTATTTGTGTTAGATAGCAATACTTGAAACCGTTTAACAAATCACACACACAATCGCGCGCGCGCACATACACACATACACATGTATATTTGTGTGTGTGTGTGTGTGTGTGTGTGTGTGAAGAGGATTTAGCATAAAATAACCCACAATAAAATAACCAACTAATATCTACTACTTGATACGTTATTTTGGGTTGATAATAATAATTATTCCGTATTTCTCTTAAGTTTTCCTGTTTCTAACCACCCCAGGTTATTTCTTGCGCAATATCTTTAGTTTGTAATTTTTTGAACAATGTACATGTTATCACTGCCAATCCTGCAAGTTTCCATTTTTTAAAGTTACATCTTCTACTTGTAGATGTATTAAAAATAGATTATCTAAGCATTAACTAATTCTTCATTTCTCGCCAACACAAAATTCTTCTTTTTGAAGCTTTACCTTTATCCATATTAACAATCGTCATAGAAATTCTCATTATTGATATATTTCTTATCTAATATCATCTCTGTCGTCGTCACTCTTTTCATTCCGTTTTCATCGTCGCCATCTTAGTTAGCACTACTAAGTAATTCCAAATTCCTAAGTATGGCGGAAAGACTTTCCGTTCTTTTAATGTCTTTTCCCTTTGATCTTTACGGCTTTTTTTAAGTTGCTCGACAATTACCTGACCAATATTTTTTTTCATGGAGTGACTTCCCGCGGTATTCTCTTTCAACCCATTCTCTTTCATACATTTAAAAATTAATATTTTCCCCACCCGCACCCAGAATCCTTCCCTGGCGAATATAAGTATGCATGGTAAAAAGAGTCCAATGAAACCGACGAATATTTGCATACACTTAAAAATATTAGCTTCCGTTTTTTCCTTCTCATATGTATATATATATATATATATACAAAATCACAATTTTGATGAAAGTATATTCCGGGTGTTATGTCCTTGATATTCATAATAGAATTTTTTTTTTATCTTTGATCACATAATGACGGCATTTTTTTTTCTTTATTAATATATAGCTGACTCAACAAAAATATATAGGTTACTTATATACCCTAATGGAATTGATTTCAAATGTATTTTTATCTACCTAACTTTCTTGCATTGGAAAGATGAGAATATATATATATATATATATATATATATATGCGTGTGTATGTTTGTGTGTTACATTCAAATGTTAAAAGGATACATTAACCCCGAAAGTTATGGCAGATCCATAAAACTATCATCAACTTTAATAGATACGACGAAAAACTGGGACCTTCAACGATCAATTCTCTCCCCATTTTTATCCAAATTCTTTAAAATGAGATATGGTACTTCTTTGAAATTTGTTAATTTGAGTTGATTCATTAATCTTTAGTTGATTTTACGTTTTAGATGATCTAATTTTTGTTCAACTGATTGATTTTAACGGCATATCAACTCGTCTGGGTAAGTGAATTGCGTGAATTGTACATTTGTATATATATATTTTTGGTGTATTTGTTTCTAACGAATTTTGGCCAACAGATACAGGATCTCAATCAATCCAATCGAGTACAAGCCCCCCCCCACACACACACACACAAGTAGGTGCCCCAGAAATGAGAGTAAATTGATTGGGACAGCGAGGAGATCTAGAAAGAGAGGACTGTTCTTTCATTGCTATTACTCCCAGGTCCACCCTGAACTGAAGTGGTTTTAGTTGTTCCATATTTTTTTCCAATTCTCTAGCAAGGTTGAGGTACTTATCTCTCTTTTCACATTCTTTCAGGTTTATTCTGTGGTCAGCCGGGACAACAAAGTCGACAATTTTGCAGATTTTCTTTTTTCTGTTGATAATTATAAGGTCTCGTCTTCTGGCCGAGATTAGGTGATCCGTTTGTATATCAAAGTCCCAAAAGAGTTTTTGTGTGTCATTTTCTAGGACTGGTGCTGGGTTGTGCATATACCATTTGTTGGCATATTCAAATTTAAATTTCTTGCACATTTCCCAGTGTATCACCTTGCCCAACCAGTCGTGTCTAGCCTTTTTATTCATTTTTGGAGTTTTTCAAACCAGCGTCAGCTGAAAATTTCTCTCCGGAGTTTGAGTGACAGCAAGTCTCCTTAAGTTTCCAGGACTTTTCTAAGTTTTCTGGCCGATATTAATAATGATGTCGTTTGGATGGTCTCCACACTTGCTTTTATTTCCAAGTCCTCCAGTCCTCTACCAATCCTTTGATGACTCTACCAAGCGCACCAATTACAATCGGTATCCCTATCACTTTTATGTTCCATCGATTTTTTCACTTCTCAAGCAAGGTCTTGGTATTTATCTCTCTTTTCGCTTTCCTTTAGTTTTACCCAGAGGTCAGCCGGAACGGGAAAGTCCACTATTTTAGATGTTCTTTCGCTTTTGTTGACATTATCATTATTATCCTTTTTGTTGTTGCTATTATTGTTATTATTGCTATTATTGTTACTTGAAACATGTTTTTATTACTAAGTATAACTAATTACTTGAATTATGTATAAATGATTAGTAATATATAGGAATACTTAAAACCATACAACTCTGTGCAAAATATCATTATTAGATAGGAATACTTGCAAACATATAACTGTGTGAAAATTATTTGTATTAGATAGAAATACTTGATATCTTATAATTGTTAGCAAAGACGCTCTTAAGAAACAAGTAAACAAAACATTATGAATATAAAAATCAAAATGAACACAATTACCTAATACCTTCAAATTAATTGACGTGCCGATAGAAATCAATTAATCAATCAATCAACTTAAACTTTCACTTAAAAATAACTTGTCCTTCATGTAACTGAAGAATGACTTACCCTGCCTTGAACAGATCAACTAGCTTCTTACAATAAAGAATCTTTTGAGGTGCCCGTGGTGTAATGGTGTAATGGTGTAATGGTTATCGTCGTAGGAAATGAACACGGCGACACGAGTTCAAATCCTGGACAAGACTGATTGCATTTCACATAGCACTAATACCCTTGGGAAAGGTATGAATCCAATTATTCTCCCTCCAACTATGGGTAAATAGTAGGACAGACTAGGTTCTTCAGCCTTGGTTAGGCAACTAGTCTAGGAGAAGGAAAACTCTGAATTAAAACCTGTTAAACTCCGCTTAAAAATTGACCTTGTGTCATATCCTGCCCGAGCGGAGGGGTTGGTAAATAGGATAAAGAATCTTACTTGACGTTGTCATTACACTAATTGCACATATTACTTTGCATCAAAATACGGTGCCCGTGGTGTAATGGTTATCCTCACAGGATATGTACACGGCGATACGAGTTCAATTCCTGGACAAGACTGATTGCATTTCACATAGCACGAATACCATTGGGAAGGGTATGAATCCAATTATCCTCCCTCCAGCTATGGGTAAAGGGCAGACTAGGTTCTTCAGCCTTAGTGAGGAAAACTCTGAATTCAAACCTGCTAAACTTCGCTTAAAAAATTGACCTTGTGTCATATCCTGCCCGAGCGTAGGGCTTGGGTAAATAGGATCAAAATACGGTAAATACTCTTTGATTAATCAATCTTGTAAATAGGTGAACTGATCATTAATACTAACGGCCTCATAAGATTACTCATTTACATGTCGACATGCTATAAGATATTTGGTCTTCAAAATTCGACTATCCACAAGAATATCTGGCATATACTTTTTTTTTCTTTTTCTAACATAGTCTGCGATAAATTCTCCGTAAACAGTTGAAGGAATGCTTTTGTTTTTATTCATAAAAATAGCATTTTTTTTTAAATTTCTCGCTTAGTCTTATCAGTTCAATTTTCTGAGAGAGAGAGAGTCTCCGCGGTGTAGCGGCTAATGTCCTGGACAGTGTTACCGTTATTTTCGAGTTCGAACTTCTACTGCACTATGAAGTTCACTTCCAGACTTATACACTTGGGTCAGATAGTACCACACCTGTTTTTCTACAAGGATGGTTTTGGTATTAAGGTGCTCTCCAAGATTGATATGCCGTTAAACAAAGAAACCAAACCGTTTACATTTCTGATTAGTTTAGGTGGCTGTACAGCTGCTGTTTCATGGGATGCTGTTTCCAGGATTTGTTTAATATAGCTCGAAGCATTCATATGCAATTCCCGTCTAGACTTTTCTTTGTACGCTTAGTCCACGTCCATGTGGTGCATCCATATAGTAGCATTGACACAACCGCAGCTTGGAAAAAATTGCGTTTTATTTTATCGGAGAAGTCTGACTTCCATGTGATCAATAACCTATCGATAACAGTCCATGCTTTTGTTAGCCACTTATTGGTATCATTTTCAGTAGATGAGACGTTGCTTCCTAGATACGTGAACTTGTCCAGTAGTTTCAGAGTACTACCATTTAGCATGGATATGTCTCCTTCTCTCTTAAAACGTGTGTACTTCGTTTTGCTTACATTCGCATGGAGAGAAATGCTACCTGCTGCTTGCTCCAGAATATGCAACAGAGATTTGGCTTGGGTTGGTGTATTTGCCAGAAGCGCCCTGACATCTGCGTAGACTGCGTCTGTAATAATTAGTATGGAGTATCGTCGGCTTCTTGCCCTTTGACTTCATTATAAGATGTATTAAAAATTAGTTTCATTGATTTGAATTCGTGCATTTATGAAACATTCATCTCCCACCAGGGGACAGGGCTCAGAATCACTTGCATAGGGGTAAGATATCCCCCCACCAATGTAGAGCGTGTCTTGGGTATAAGATTATCTACATCTGAGAGTGACGCTCAATTTCTGGAGCTCTGGGTACTGCAGAGTACTCCTTCATTGCCATTACTTCTTGATCCACTCTGCCTGGAGTGTTGTTGCCTCTTTATTGACCAAATAGATATGTTTAAAAATTATTTGTATTCGATTGTACTTTAAAGAATAAACACTATAGAAATGTAAATATGTAGGCAATTCTCTTACACCGACGTATAAAATAACCCTAGATATGTCATTAAAATTAATTTATCAATCACATCCGATTCTTTGCTAACACGTAACATTGTTATAGACTGACTCACCGAGTGACAGAAAAAGAAATGTCATTTAATTTGATAAAATATTATGTAGCCCAGTCGGCTGGGACTGTAGAATAATGTGACGCTGCATAAATAAGTATCCCAGGACGAGAGTTCATTTTTAAGCGCATGTGACTTCGAGGGCAGTCTGGCACTGGACTCTCCGCAAAATAAGTCATAGTTAAGACTCCTATTTCGGGCATATGGTAAACTAGCAAATAATGTGGGGGTTAATTTGGGGCTAGACTGATCTCCGACGCTGGCGAGGGGGTTTCCAATTCACTTTTACATTCACCACCAAATCCCTCTTTTTCATACCCCTTCGGATAACGTAAAACATGGACTTCAAGGTTAGAAAATATTAACTGTTGTCAAATTTCCAAAATTCCCTTGTAATGTTTTAAGGTGAAGAAGACATTTAGCGAGAATTAACGAAAGCGATTCGAAGCTGAAACAGATATGTGCAAAAGAAGGCGACTCGATAGGTAAATAACCCAACCAAAACATTTTAACACAAGGGTGCATTTAAAATATAACAAAGTTTTAATCGGCGACGACCAAACAAATAATGACAAGATTTAAGAAACGGTTCCTTTTTCTTTTCTCTTTTCTTTTCAAAATACCGACTATATTAAGCCAGCAGGCAGTATCAAACATAAATGTCTCTCGACAGTCCTTTTCTTCTTTCTCCTTTTTTTTTTCTTTCTTTTTTCTTTTACTTAAGAAAATGCTTAGGTCACTGGACTGAAGCATGTAACAAAACTCACTCTCTAATTTACAGTTGATGAAGCAGTATCCTTTCAGTTTGTCTCTTTCTTTTTTTGAATACATATAATTCCAATATTTAGGAAGGGTAGAAGGAAAAAATAGTTTAAGTTGTACTTATATTTGCCAAGACTTAATTTTCAGGTTCCTTTCTTTTACGGGCAAGTGACATCTTCGGAGATGGTGGAATTGATGTCTCTCTTTCCCCAATGTCTGTCCAGCACTAAACTTTCCTTTCCAAATTTTCTCTAATGAAAAAGTGTCATTTTGGCGCTAAAGGGTCTATTGGCCAATCATTTGACTTTTTCCTTCTCTCACCAATCCATCCGGTTACGATATTCAAGTGACCTGGATTCGTTACTTTGTTTAACAGGCTGCAGATAACAGAGTGCGAGGAATTGATTTTCCTCCTTTTAACGGTCAAGCTTAGTGCCTGTTGATTCAAACACAGAAGGTTAGGGGAATTAACCTCCCTTTCCTTCTCTCGGTAGCATACCATGTCACAATAAAACAACTGCATCTCAACAAACGACCCCACAAACAACAGTCCTCGATATTACACTAAACAATCTGATGATGAGGCTTCAGTAATGCTGGCGTTTTGAAGTATGCGGAGTACCCCTTAATTACTATCGTTCCCAGTTTTACTCTGACCTGGAGTGGTAGGAATTGATAGAGTCCTATCTATGGGTCAACTAGAACAAAACTGTGTGCTTATGCTAAACTGAATTGTTTTAAAAAAAGACTGTTTTGACATTTAAACTGCGTAATTATGCTAAAGTGAATTGCTTGAAATAGAAATGGCTTCAGATACGGTATGGAAATCTACATAAAGATAGTGCTACTCTGGATCGAGAGGGTGGCTGGTGGAAGACCCTGTGTCTGGCAAAAAGAATCTGAGCTAGGACACAAAGCAGGAACACTCAGTGTTGGTTATGAGATAATTTCTGCGACCATATCACTCCCAACATTTAGCAGCCTATCTCCCCAAATTGCATACCCCTTGATTATTATGTAAGGGGTGTGATTGAGTGGGAGACCAAAAAAACTCTATGCAACATCAAAGATGGGCTGAAGGCAAGTCACTGTTATTTTCATTTTTGTTTATTTAGACAGCAATTTATGCATAGCGTATTATACATATATATATTTTTCATATATATATATATATATATATAATCATTAATGAATATATATATATATCCATGATTTTGCTCATTTATAGCAAGAGAACAAGTTATATGAAGAATTCTTATTCTTATTTAACAAGAAAAATGTTAAATATCACAAAGCAATTGAATAATGTCTTGTTAATTACATAATCAGTGAACGTAAGAAACGTGCACAAAATTAGGATAAGTCTAGACAAGGCTGGGTGGGAAAGGTGATTCATTGTGAATTGTACAAGAAATTGAAATTTTACCATTCAACCAAATTGTACATGAATAAACCCGAAACCGTCCTTGATTAGATATGCAAAATTCTCTGTCATTTTGCGATAAAAATTCACTCAACACCAGCTAGAAAACCCAGCATCGTGATAATCGACAAAAATTTAAAAAAAGAAGAGAATTTACCCTCCCCACGGACCACAAAGTGAAAATAAAAAGAAGTTCAAAGAGAGACAAGTATTAGGCACTTGTCAGAAAACAAAAATAGTTATGGAGCATGAAAGTGACGGGAATCCCAATTATAATTGGCACACATGGGATAGTCCCCAAACGAGACAGGTAGCTTTGAGAATCGAAGGATGAATCGAAACTATGCAGACTACAGCATTGTTAAGATCGGTTTGAATAGTAAGAAGAGTCCTGGAGACCTGTGGAGACTTGCTATCATTTAGAATCCAGAGAAAGACTTTGAGCTAATGCTGGCATGAAGAACTTGCAAAATAATTATGATTATAATAATATCCCTGGGAAAGGAAGAAACCATCATATCCTCCAACTGCGAGATAAATTGTACAACTGCTCTTCTTCTAGAATGATCTCTTTTTCATTAAATAACCCACAAAGGTTGACGTACCAGTAATCAAAGAAACCCAACCAAACATAATAATAATAATAATAACTATAACGACTCAAAGACTACATAGAAAAACACGAAAGAGGACTGATTACGGCCATCAGAAACAATACTGACAACACGATAGATAATAGAATGACAAAAACTAGGAAACAAAAATGGGAAGGAAAACAAGTTCATGGGCGTTTTAAACGACTAAGAAACAACATCTCCCACGAAAAAAAAACCTGGACATGGCTAAGAAAAGGAAACTTTAAGAGAGAAACAGAATCTCACCTAATGGCAGCACAAAACAGCACCATAACAACTAATCATATCAAGGCGAGGATGGATAAGACGCAACAAAATAGCAAATGTAGACTATGCAGTGACAGAGATGAAACCATCAATCACGTAATAAGTGAATGCAGCAAATAGGCACAGGAGTACAAGGCGTGACACGACTGGGTGGGCAGTGTGATCTACTGGGAAATGTGCAAGAAATTTAAATTTGACCATGCCAACAAATGGTATATGCACCACCCAGCACCTGTCCTAGAAAATGACATACACAAACTCCTATGGGAGTTTGATATACAAACGGATCGCCTAATCTCGGCCAGAATACCAGACCTTATAATAATCAACAAAAAAAAAAAAAAAAGAAAATCTGCAAAATTGTCGACTTTGCTGTCCCGGCTTACCACAGAATAAAAATGTGAAAAGAGCGATAAGTACCTCGACCTTGCTAGAGAATTGAAGAAACTATGGAATTTGAAGGTGACAATTATACCAATTGTGATTGGTGCTTTTAGCACAGTAACTAAAGGATTATTAATGGGCCGGGAAGATTTGGTAGTTGGCGGCCGTGTGGAGACCACCCAAACAACAGCATTATTGAAAACGGCCAGAATACTGAGAAGGATCCTGGAAACTTGAAGAGACTTACTATCACTCAATCTCCAGTGAAAGACCATCAGATGTCGCTGATGTGAAAAACTCTAATGAATAATAATAATAATAATAATAATAATAATAATAATTGCGAAACGTGGTATAAATGGACTTTGCCATTTCGGCGGAGAAGTGAAAATAAAAGAAAGCGAAAAAAAGAGTCAAGTATTTGGACCTTGTCAGAGAACTGAAAAGGCTGTAGTAAAAAGTATAACGGTAATACGGATTAAAATTAGTGAACTTGTAACGGCCCCTAATTTCTCGGTAAAGGTGGTACTGTTATATACTCATTTGCCGTATCATAACGACTCAATAATAGAGACAGACGCACGCAGAAAGACGCATGAATAAAGGACGCATGAAAGAAGAACGCATGAAGAAAGACACAGGAAGACTTCTTTAACATATTTACCTCTCACTTTATTGCAAGGGTTCGAAAGGGTTGTTGAAGGTTTGCATGTGAGAGGGTGCTGGAGACCGAACATAAACTTCATATTTTGACCCCACCGTTATGACCGTCACGTTGTGTCTTTCTTGTTCTCTTAGATACTCAACCAGAGGTATTGGGGTCCACTTCTGGATGCTGGCTTTCTTTACTGCATCTTATCAGCATCTTCTCTGGACCCCTAACTCCATCGGGGGTTTCTGAGGGCCCCCTCGGTAGAGTATGGCTTTCCCTACCACATCTCGTCTCCAACTCTTTGGAAGTCTGCTGGCAACTGCTTTGGCACCCAACTCAACTCAATTATATAATAATTCAACGCCCACTCGATCGCCCACTGGATCTTTGAAATCGAATGTTTAATCGTCATCAAGCGGAAATAACTGTCATGCAGTTCAGAGGTTACTCTCTTCCGGTGTATCACTGTAGTGGCGCAATGGGATCTTCACCTTGCCCCATATCATAAGCCTTAATCCGCTCACGCGATCTCTTTCGATTACTGGCCATTGGAATATGTCACTTCCTTCCGGTGTATCACCTTGGAATAGCATTTTTGGGCCGGGGCGAGGGTCAAAATATGACATTCATCCGTTAATTATTTTTCAAAATTCTACATGTGGAATTTTCTTCACGTTCGTCTCCATCAACCTCACACATATTTTACAGAACAATTTACAAAGGACAATAATGGCTGAAAACATAAAAAGAATCACTTGAACTACAGCAAACAAAATCTTACTTAGAGGGCGACCTTCTCTCTATGTACACTTGCCCGGCTAATTATTATCTAAATTTTATCTTACTATCTTTGCGTGGTTGGCCATCTTGACATGCGTGCATCAAGGTACCATACGGATGCATTTTTTATCTTCTCAACACAGCGGGCCCTCCATAATTCCTTGAAAAAATTTCAAAACCCTAACAGGACCATACTCTGGTCCTAGATCCTGGTCACAAACATTGTGACCCTGGTCATTCCAGCAATACATTTCACCTGGATTCCTCATGACCACACTCCAGTTCTTTGCTCAACAGGTTCCTACCTGGAGTAACCGGAGAATTCCATAAACTATAACACAATATCTTCAAGGCCCAAAGCATTCCACAAAAATCCACAAAAATCATGGCCCAAAACAAAGTATTACAATACATCCGAATGTGTCACAATCTGGCACGCATGCAGTAAACCACCTAAAATAGTCCACGCAAAATACTAATTAGCAATGTGTTACCCATTTTTTTCATTAGGTTTCTGTTTTCATGCCATTGGT
The DNA here is from genome assembly GCA_963585895.1 of Sepioteuthis lessoniana. Taxonomy (NCBI): domain Eukaryota; kingdom Metazoa; phylum Mollusca; class Cephalopoda; order Myopsida; family Loliginidae; genus Sepioteuthis; species Sepioteuthis lessoniana. The sequence goes on along the minus strand of OY757912.1, from coordinate 11,276,394 downwards.
TTGCAAGCCCTTGAGGAACATGCTTTACCTGATCAAACCCGCATCGGGTTTCTTTTCAATTTAATCAGGAACCCTCGTGGCTACCAATATATAGGCATCTCACCTTTCCCAAACCCGTTTCACTTTGCCAAATCACACACGAATCCAAAACGCCATCGGGACTGAAAGACTCAGACATTATCCACAAAATTTTGGAGTAGGCCACGCCTTTTTTCTTTTATTCCATCCTCGGAATTCCAAACTAAAAAATAGAACAGCTTCATGGGCCGGCGAATTCTTCGATAGAATTGCTTTCTTTGCTGTCTACCCTACAACAATCTGCACCAATTGGATGAATGTCTGTCCTATTCTCGCGTCAGCCGCCGATTCCTCAAAACAGAACCCCTCCCCCAAAAAATATTTCCTATTCCACGAAAACCCCAAATTCTAAAACAAAAATTTTAGAATCAATATAATTGCAAATATTTGTAAACCTAGAATAAAATCTTCTGTAAATGGTTTTCGTCAAATTTCATAATATAAACAGGAAAAAAAATTTCTAATGTCGCCTTTAAACTCAAACTCAAAAAATTTTTCACTTTACAACAAGTCAAAACAATGTTACAATCACAGTTCAAAAGTGTTCAGTTTTCTTTTCTTCTTTTTTCAATCTATGTACTGTCTATTTTTAAAAAAGTTCGTTCTTTCTTTCTTTCTTTTTCATGTGCTGTGTTCAACAATGTTCAAGTTTCTTCTTCTTCTTTTTTTCTTTCCATCTTTTTTCTATTGTCCTGTACGTTTTTGTTTTTGTTTTCATTTTTTTCTTTTTTTTTTTTCATAATAAATTGCTCATTCAATGTCCCTTTTTTTTCAACCTTATATCTACCTCTCTGTCTTTACCTTAACACGATAACTATAGGTTCGCTTCCCAGTTTACTCAATTTCAGTCTATAGTACCATAAATTAAGCCTGATTTATAATACAACTTTTTCAATAGCTTACGAGCATTCTTCTTTTTTTTTCTTTTCACAAAATATCCCGGGTTTTTTTCTAAACAACCCAAACTTTTATAAATTCTGCCATTATTTCCCAATTCAAAATATTTCCGAATCTGCGAATCTTCGCCACACTTGGTTCCGTCAAAATCCCGCGCATCTCTTAATTACATCCAAAACCCTGTTTCAAAATATCTTCCCCAATAACAATCTCAAAGCTTCACTCCAGGGGGAACTCACAAAATACCTGTCTGCCTCGTCAGACACAAAAAACATATGTCTCTTAGTTACTCTGCCTCTACGGCAAGACCATTTTCAAGACAATACCTATGTCTTCAATAATTGATATCAACAATTTCCACAGCAAAACAACCGGCCTGATTCTACCAGCGCCGAAAATATCGATTCTCCCAACTTCATAAATATCGAAAAAGTATATGCGCATTCTTCAGACAAACACCAATGTGCGAAATTCATGAACAATCACATTAATGCTCCCAAGATTCCATCTCTCGGATTAAAATTCTCATTTCCAATCCACAAGTTCCAAACATGAAAACCTGACCAAAAGGTCTTAACTGCAGATATGCGAGATTCCAAATCTTGGACTGAAATTCTAATTTTCAATCACCACCTGTCTGGACCAATGAAAAGTTACTACGAATTTTTACTTACAAAGACCTATTTACGATTAAAAAAAAGCCATTGGTAAAATTTATTGTTTACGATAAGCAATCTATCAAAAAAAACGGACAGCAACTGTCCCCTAGTCATCTTTATTTTCTCTTCTTTTTTCCTCCCTCACTTCGATACAATATTACACATAGCAATAATTTCAATTTTTATCTAGGGATTACACATTTTTTTTAAATTATTTCCAATTCTACGCTTCTAGAAAGGCCCTTGTCATTAAAACAAATCTTTCACTATTATACCCAATTTAAATAACAGAGAGAGATAGAAGTAACATGAATGAGCAATCTACTTACAAATTTTTTTCTTCTCTTTATTTTTTTCTTCTTATCTTCCAGCACGTTGCATTGTTTTCTTGTTTTCTTGTTTTCTTTCTGTTCTTTCCGCGCCGGTCCGTTCCTCTTAAAGTTGCTTGTTTGTTCTTGTTTTTTCGTATTACTTCTTTCAATTCCAGCATTTTTCTTTGTCCCTTTCGTTGATGTCGTGTTGTGATGCTTTAAAACTGTCGTTTACGGTAACCACGTTCGTTTTGAATCCTTGAAGAACTCTGCTGGCACATGCACCAAATATGTTGTATACATATATATACTGGATACATACCGACCCAATGATAACAGACACAGTAATAAACGACGCAGGAGGGAAAACGCATTGACAAAGATGCAGGAAGACTTCTTTAACAACATATTTACCTCACACTTTATTGCAAGGGTTCGAAAGGGTTGTTGAAGGATTGCATGTGAGAGGGTGCTAGAGACCGAACATAAACTTCATATTTTGACCCCACCGTTATGACCGTCACGTTGTGTCTTTCTTGTTCTCTTAGATACTCAACCAGAGGTCTTGGGGTCCACTGCTGGATGCTGGCTTTCTTTACTGCATCTTATCAGCATCTTCTCTGGACCCCTAACTCCATCGGGGGTTTCCGAGGGCCCCCTCGGTAGAGTATGGCTATCCCTACCACATCTCGTCACTAACTCTCTGGAAGTCTGCTGGCAACTGCTTTGGCACCCAACTCAACTCAATTATATAATAATTCAACGCCCACACGATCGCCCACTGGATCTTTGAAATCGAATGTTTAATCGTCATCAAGCGGAAATAACTGTCATGCAGTTCAGAGGTTACTCTCTTCCGGTGTATCACTGTAGTGGCACAATGGGACTTTCACCTTGCCCCATATCATAAGCCTTAATCCGCTCACGCGATCTCTTTCGATTACTGGCCATTGGAATGTGTCAATTCCTTCCGGTGTATCACCTTAGAATAGCATTTTTGAGCTGGGGCGAGGGTCAAAATATAACAGTACGAAAAGTTGGGAAATCAGAGGACGAATCGAGACGATCCAGACTGAAACATTTTAAAGACTGGCAAGAATACTGAGAAGAGTCCTGGAGACCTGAGGAGACTTGTCATTCAGAATCCATTGAAAGACTATCTGATGTGAGAAACTAGCCACAAGTGAAATAATAATTTTAATATTACTATTTTATTTCAAATAATCCTTACAACAAACTCTAAGCATCGATTTATTGATGTAAGTGGGAGTTACTACTTCAAAAGTATGACCGCCAATTTATTTCCACTGAAACTGCAAAAAATACTAGGAACAAAATAAAAATATAAGACAGAAAATGCTTTCGAGTATGAAACACTTACTTTGTCAAAGGATCACCACTATTAGATATGCATTTTCGCCGACCATCAAAAAGAGTCCATTTGCCCCCTTTTCAATTATGTCATTCTACAACATTAGAAACAGATGTTAGTGAAATAGAAGTAAATGGTGAACCATCCAACTATGTTTGTCCTTTATTTGTTTATTATTTTACTCCTTGAGACTTTTTCACACCAGCACTGAAGTCCGAGTGAGACCAAGTCTACTCAAGTCTCCAGAACCCTTTATAGTATTCAGGCCGATCTTAGTAATGTCATGATTAGGATGGTTTCAGCATATACGATTTCCAGCTCTTCTAGTCTCTTCGCTAAGCCTTTGGGAATTATTCAAAGTGTACAAATCAGAATTGGTACTTCCGTCACCTTCATTGTCTACAACATTTTTAGTTCTCTGGCAAGGTCTAAGAACTTGTCTCCCTTTTCGTTTTCTGTAATTTTTGCTCTGTGGTCCGTCTGGTCGGAAAAGTCCACTATTCTTCAAGTTCTCTTTCTTTGTTAAGTATTACTTAAGTATTACTTATGGTCATCAGGCCAGGACGATGTTATCCGTTGTATCTTAAAATCCCAGCAAAGTGTGTGTCTCATTTTCCAGGACTTGTTCCATTTGGTAGCATGGTCAAATTTAAATTTCTTGCGCAATTCCCAGTCTATCACCTTTCCCACTCAATCGTGTCTTGTTTTGTACTCCTTTTGCACCAATTTGCTACATTCACGAATCATGTGATTCCTATTTCCGCAATTATTATTATTATTATTATTGTTATTTGTTGTTGTTGTTGTTGTTTTTCTTTTCCGTCTTCTTACAGATAACAGAAGAACGCCTGTCTAGCAAAAGGGCATTTGACATGAAAGTTATGGTTTGTTACTGAATAATTCCACTCTGAAAAAAATGCACAAACTGTCATTCATTAACACTTTACAGAGACAAACTGGAGATATAAGTATAATTGGGTTGTATGGAATGTAATGAGAGCGATTTGTGTCATTAGCAATCAACTCGATATTACCGATGCTTGCTGCTCGACTTTCTTTCGATTCTTCTTATTATGTGTAACACTTTATAAATAATCATATATAACTCGTTTCCCGCTGATTAATCCTCTTACGTTCTTTTCTTCCGTAAGTTACCTTCTTACTTGCTCTACTTCTAGCTTTTGATATAAATACATAAGACTCGTCACTGTGTTTGTTATGTCTACGCTTGTTCCTTCAAAGATGGTTCCAGCTGGGGCCGAAGGGTCTTGGGAAAATATGGCACCTTCTTAAATTCTTCCTATCGAGAAATCAAAGGACTCATATGATGACTTGAACGGGTGGTGTAATGGTTAGCAAGCTCGACTAGCAAACCTACACGAGTGAGTTCGAGTCTCATTGGGTGGCCCTTTCATATGGCCTTGTGCCACATCTTAGCAAAAAGCTTGGTAAATTTCCATATGATGACTTGAACTGATCAACGATAAAATATGCGGAAAAGTGTCGGTCCTTTTCCATCAAAAGTTGTTTTTTTTTAATCATCATCTTCTTAACTGCCTGATGATTGTTGTTTTGCAAAAAACTCCATTTAACCCCAGGTTGCAGACAAATTAAATATATATATCTAATATATATATATATATATATATATAGGAGGTGTATATTGTATAATGGTTGTTGTCGTAAGAAATCGACGGCGAAACTCGAGTTCAAATCTTGGACGCAGCAGATTGTATTTCACATAGAGCTAATAACCTTGGAAAAGGAATGAACCCAACTATTCTCACGTCAGCTAGGGATAGATGGCTGAAGAGAGTGGGCTATTTAATATTTGTATAGCAACTGGTCTAGGAAAAGGATAAGTCTGAATTCAAACCTAATAAACTCCACTAAAAATAAACCCTTTCGCATCATTCTCGTATGAAGGCATTGGGTATATATATATATATATGTGTGTGTGTGTGTGTGTATGTGTGTATGTCTGTGTAGATAGTCAGAAGACTCTTTAGACAGGCCGTGTAAGTTACGTGGATATCAAAACAGGATATGTACCTGTGTCATAATGTAAACAAAACACGGCAGACATACCACGGGAATTGCGTGGTGGTATGCCGAAAAGAAAAGTGACCATGAGGATTGCCTGGGGGTCCGGAAAATTATTAAACGACTGAAGAATTTCGACCGTCGGAGAAGGACAGAGCCAGCAGAAGAATGTCAAATCGTCCCGCCTCTTTTGGTGCAAACTTTGTGCCAGACGGTCCGGGTTTGAGCGGTAGGGAAAAATCTGAACTGAATAAAACTCACTAAAGTCGAAAGTGGGTATGATCTCAGAAGAAAGGAGAAGTTGGTGCCTCGCGAAGCCCCAGCAGTTGAGAAACATATGGAAGCAAAGACGATTAAATCCCTTGAGATAATGGAGAAAAGTGTGTAGAAACAGGTTCGTGAAAGTAAAAATTTGAAGAAACAGGTTTGCTAAAGTCGAAAGTGGGTTTGATCTCAGAAGAAAGAAGAAGTTGGTGCCTGGCGAAGCACCAGCAGTTGAGAAACATATGGAAACTAAGATGATTTAATGCTTTTAGTTGGCTCTGTACTTGTCTCATGAAAACAAAACAAAGCAGAGAGATTTCATAGAAAAACTGCACCTTCGCTTCTGTGTGAATACAAACTTAGCTGTGATTCCTGACTGTCCCTTTCTCAAATATTTCGTACGTTTCGTAATAAAGAAAAACTAGAAAAGAAACACTATAATGTTTTTATCCATGCAGATCTTTTGTTCTTCTCGGTAGACAATATATATATATATATCGTCATCCACACAGACTTTTTCGTTATATCATAACTCTTCAGTGTGCCTAGACACGCATGACGCTGAGATCGAAACCCGCCCAACTTAACGTTAGACTTAGAATCAGACCGCTCGGCCAACAAGCGTATCACGTCGGCAAGGGAATTATAAGGTATTATGTGGCAACAGCAGCAGCATTCGTTTGTTTACATTTTATACCTTACCGGATACCAGAGTGCTCAGTTCGTTCGAAGAGGTTTGCATTATGCGAGTGGCAGCCGAAAATTCCTCTGCCAGAGAGCTCATGCTTTAAGAAAAAATGATGTGCCTCGAACAAAACCTTGGATGACTCAAGGACCGAACATCCATTTCGTTAACCCACTACGCCCGAACCAACCCAGTAACGCAACCCACATAAACGAGTCTAACAACAAAAATTAGTTATATCATGTAAGACTTGAACTGATGTAGCTCAAATAAAGTCAACATATTCCAACAAGAGATCTCCAAGAAACAGCACAAATGTTGGGCTATGAGTAGACTAAATATAAAAATGAACAAAGACTAGGAACCAATAATTAAAATTAAAAAGGCAAAACTAAATTGTTTTTAAAGTAGATTACTTAAAAATATCAAGAATAACTGAAGCCACAGGATTTTAGATTTCAAATTTGCCTCATTACGTTTATCGTGAAACTTTTCTTGATGCTTCTCTGATTGATAAGCGTGAAAAACAATGACGTCATTATTTGAAAAAGATCTTCATATTTCTTGAAAACCTTTTTTGAATACATAGTCAACTATGACTGCTACCCTTTCCCTTCCCCCGCAAAAAAGTATCAGGGCATCATGTTCCCTTAAATTTCTGAGTTTTATTATTCAATTTTAAGAAATAAAGCCTTGTTTGATCAACAAACTGTAAAAGGATTTCGCAGGTTGACTCATTTCAGTGCCCCGATAAATGAGGGACTCCTAAGGAAGGCCGGAGGATATAGCAACCGAAACGATGTGTTTCAATTCCACACAATAAAGATTTGGATGACAGTCAGAAAAATCACAACCAAAATAAAATATACCTAGGTCATTTAGATTTTTTTTCGATAAATATATAATCGCATATATATTGCAAATACGTATATCCAGTTTTTCTTCACGTGGAATAACTAGGTATACTACATTACTTAATTTAGTCTTTCACTCTGTCTGTCTGTCTGTCTGTCTCTCTCTTGCATTTTCTCTTTCTTTTTCTCTTTTTTTCTTTTATCATATTTACCAACACCTCCGCTCGGGCAGGATATGACACAAGGTCAATTTTTAAGCGAAGTTTAACAGGTTTGAATTCAGAGTTTTCCTTCTCCTAGACTAGTTATCTAACCAAGACTGAAGAACCCAGTTTGCCCTACTATTTACCCATAGCTGGAGGGAGAATAATTGGATTCATACCTTTCCCAAGGGTGTTAGTGCTATGTGAAATGCAATCAGTCTCGTTCAGGATTTGAACTCGAGTCGCCGTGTCCATTTCCTTTTTTTCTTTTATGTTGACTTTCTCTCCTTAATTCTTTTCCTTTCCCAGTTTTACTTTGTGTTTTTTTATCTCTTTCACTTTCTTTGTCTTTCAGATTATTCTCTCCATATTTCATCTCCACCTATTTGGGTCTGTTTCTTTTTCATTCTTTTCTTCTTTTTCTTTTCTTTGTTCTCTCTTTTTCAATTATTTCCAAATTATTCTTTCGATATTTTATCTTCGCATGCTTTCTCTCTGTCTCTATTTCTTTATATTTCTCTTCATTCATTTCTTGTTTTCTTTCCCTCTTTTTCATTTCCTTTCACTTCCAAAATATTCCGTAAATATTTATCTTCAGATTCTTTCTTTCTTTCTTTCTTTCTTTCTTTCTTTCTTTCTTTTCCAAAGTATTCTGTAAATATTTATCTTCAGACTATTTCTTTCTTTCTTTCTTTCACTTCCAAATTATTCTTTAAATATTTCTCTTCATATGCCTTTCTTTTTCATTTCTTTCTTTCTTCTTTTGAATGATGTGAAAGGATCTCAGCCGAATGTGGTTCCTACGTTCTCAACTGACACAACTAATATCACCATTTCGAACCCACAGACAAACACAAGTATAATTCTCTACCTAACATTCAATTCTAATAAAATAATGATAGTCAAAATGATTCTTTAAAATATTAAAAATAGCATACCTGATATTTATACACCATCATTATAATTTTTTTTTAATTCGCCATTTTGGGGATATCAAATATTTTAAGCAAGCAAAAAAAAAAAAAAAAGGGTTGAAACATTTCATTAAATGCAAACGTGTGTAAAGAAAGTTTTATTCGAAGTTGACACAAAGAAAACGATTTTTTCCCGGGCATCAGTGTATCACCTTATTAGCTGAAAATACACGAGATACCTTAGAGGAAATAGTGGGAAAAACTAATTAGGAACACGAAAAAGAGAGGTGGGGGTGTTTTTACGTTTTAGGCGGCGCAAAATGGCGCTAGTAGAGGGACAGTGAAGAAAGGGTCGGCTTCGTTCATGAGGGCAGAATAGCTTCATTGGGGGCAGGATTTGGACAAAGAGCTCTAATGTGCGTTCATATAATGTACGACCGTTTCTTGTCGTCACCTATTGTACCCGCCCAGCAGAGCATGCGACGGGGATTTTGACAGTGGTAAGGGTAAGGAAGTTGTGCGTTCTCTTTGCCAGACAGGGAGGCTTTTCAGGTTTTTCCAATAATCATCTGGACGGTCGGCCAAACAATCTTTTCCGTATTAATCAGCCCGCTATGACAACACCGGCATTACAACGACGTTAGAGTCCCGTCTTTTTTCTTCTTCTTTTTTTCCTTCGTTGTTTTTTATGTTTTAATTCGTTTTCTCTATTTTATCTCTTTTTGCTTATACTTACATATTTATGTCTGTGAGCCGATATAAAGACTTGGAAGGGTAACACATTCACACGTGTATGCTCATATAATTGTGTGTATCTGTGCGTGTGTATTGGTTACATATATATATATATATATATATATATATATATATATTGCTTGCATATATCTATATATACACGGGTATCTCTCTCTCTCTCTCTCTCTATATATATATATATATATATGTGTGTGTGTGTGTGTGTGTGTGTGTGTGTGTGTGTGTGTGTATGTCTATAAATGGTAGAATTTTGTTGAGTCTGACAAGATAACAAAACTTTGTGGAAAATGAATTTCTGTTTGTAAATAACGAAATATTACCATTGAAATCGTTGTAGTAGGCGACCATAGTCGAGGGTGACCCGAAGGCTCCCTTTTCGATAGCTTACTACACCAAGGTGTAGGGGAGGGCGCTACTCCTTTCCCTGAAATCGTTGTAAGTGTTTGATTTATCCATTTTTATATATTTATTTGTTGGTGCAGAAGACCTGGGTTCAATTCCAGGTAGCATCATATCAAAGACTTTCAAAATGGTACTTGATACCTCCCTGCTTAACACTCAGTAGCGCCCTCCCGTACACCTCGGTGTAGTAGCTATTGAAAAGGGAGCCTTCTGGTCACCCTCAACTAATGTCGCCATTTCTTTTCATTTGTATATTTGCATATACACACACACGTATATGTATACGTGCGTGTGTGTGTGTGTGTGTGCGCGCGCGCTATGTAAATATCTTATATAGTTTTACATGACTAAATATACATATATGTATAATACATATATATTTATTTGTGTGTGTGTGTATGAGATGATTGCGTATTGATATGGGGACATGTCCTAATCTGTATAGGTATGCATAAATAAGTTTATATTTCATGTAAATATACATGTGCATATAAATAATAGTATATATATATATATATATCTGTCTGTGGATGACTATATATATATATATATATATATATACGTACATAAATATGAATTCTTACATAACTATATATAAGTGTGTATATGAATACATGTATATATATATATTTTTGTATATATATATATATATATATGTGTGTGTGTGTGTGTGTGTGTAAATAAATATTCATATGTTTGTGAGTAAATAAAGATTTTCATATACAAATAAATTCAGACATACCCATAACTGTGTGAGCGTATTTAAACACTTACATATATATATATATATATATATATATATATATATATATATATATATATATATATATATTGGCATTTTACGGTGTTTTGTTTTTCTTTTGACCAACCGATTGCGTATCTCCTGATTTTTTTCAATTGGTGTGACAAGGTTGGCCTTTTTTTCCCCAATATTTTCCCCCCAGACAGTGATTCGTGGTATATTTTTATCTTAGAATTACTGACAGGGTTTTTTGTCCCTCACCGTAAGTGCTTTTAGTCAGTAAGTTATAATAGATAGATAGATAGATAGATAGATAGATAGATAGATAGATTTTATTTTTAAAATAATAAAACATAAAAATTCATGATTGATCAAAAATCATGAATTTTTTTTGTTTTATTATTTTAATACACACAGAAAATGTATATATATGGAAAAAAAATTTAAAGCATAAAAAATCCATAACAAATTAGAAAATTAAAAAGACTAAAAAACAAAACAAAAACAAGGCTTTACTATCTAGCTAGCTATCAATGTATCTATCTTTATGTGTACGTATGTATGTATGTATGTGTGAGTATGTGTTTACGTATTAATGTGTGTTTACATGTCTGTGTGTTTTGATATGCCTGCATATAAGCATGTATATAATTAATTAATTGTTATGATTACATTATTATTTTATAAAACTCTATCTTTATCTTGATTGTTTTTGTCACAACGTTTTAACTGTTGTACACTTTAACTTTAGTAAGTGTCTATTATATTCGGAAAGAACGGAACTGTACATTAAATTCCATCCTATTGGATAAAGATCACTTCGGTTTCTTTTTTTGATGGCATATCAATCTTTGTGTGTTATTTAATATCGAAAATATCTTTGTAGAATGACGGTATTGTTACTATTTAACCCATAGCAGAGGGGATAAGGAAGACGATTCTTTTCCCGAAGACATTTATCAAAATGATAATCTAATTATATTACTTTAGTTCTAACTATCTTACGACGATGTTGCAGCCCTCTACATCAAGGTTACACCCCCACGGAGTTGTGAGTTCAATCCCTGACTCAGTGTACGAGGTTCTTATGAGAGGTTTCCCGACTTTTTTCGTATGGGCACTTTTATTGATTGTACACTCATGAAACTCTAGTCCCCTTTCAAAGTAATCACCTCCGACTGCAATGCACTTGTTGTATGGTTCCAACACTTTCTGGAAGGCCCCATGGAAGTTCTCTGTGTGAGCGTGTCAATGACCTTCGTCACAGCCTCTTTCATCTCCTCAATTGTCTCGTAACGACAGCCTCTCAGCTTAGGGAATAACCAAAAGTCACAGGGAGCAACGTCAGGACTATAGGGAGGCTGAGGAACTGTCTTGATGCCCATCTTGTTTAAATAGTCTGTGACAAGGATGGAGTTGTGGACTGGTGTATTGTCCTGGTGGAAATGCCACTGACCCGATTAGAAGAGTGCTGGCCTCTTCCGACGGAATCTCTTCCTGGACTGCCTTAAAACCTCAACATAGTAACCCTAACCCTAACCCTTTGGCCAATCAACTCTGGTGTATTGACTTCCTTACTCCTCCCACAACTCTCATCATTCCTCACAGACTCCTTGCTTTCCTTGAATCTCTTATGCCACTCAAAAACTGATGCTCGCTTCATGCAAGATGGTCGAAAAGCTGTCTGAAGCATTCCATACGTTTCTGTGGCATTTTTTCCAAGTTTAAAACAGAATTTTATTGCATATCGTTCTTCTAAAGTGTCAGATTACATTTTTGAAATTCACCAGCTGTGACAATCAGGCTTTAGTAGGGTGTATTCCAATTACTGCTGTAGCTGTTCATTTAAACCTGAAATCATAAAAATGAGTCAGTTATCTCATAAGATATATAGCAATAATATACTGAATTTTCAAGTGTCTACAATAATTTTAAACCCATATAAAAAAAAATCTGGAGATTTATCGCATTCACCTCGTAATAAGTCTGTACATGATATAAAGGACGAATAACAAAAATCAAATCAAATGAAATACGACTCCGAACATCGACAAAAAATGTAAAAAATTTCTACAGTCTTGATTGAAGGATTGCTTGAGAGGTTAATTTTAAGGGCATTTGAACCTGTCTAGGGTTATTTAATATCTAGATGGTAGAACATTGCGTTCATCGCACGTTGATATTCACAACCTTTTTGCACTTATTTCTTAACGGATTTTCCTAACAATCTTATTAAATACGAATAATCTTTATACAAATATATTCAACCCTTACACTGGACGTTTACGGGAACAACAACTCCCGGTCAGAGTGAACCTGGAAGTAATGGCAATAAAGAGGTTCTCCAAACTATCAGGATGCCCATAATTAGAGTGTCACCATCAGACGCAGTTAAGTGTTACACCCAGGATGCCCCTTTGGGGGGGGCACTTGTCCCTCTATAGGAGATACTGTCATCATATTCTAAGCCCTTCCAATTGAGCAATCCTGCTCTAAAATATCAGGAGAATATAATGACAAAACTATTTTATCATAATTCATCAGATGCCATTTTTGTCTGTCATCAAATTTCTTAATCTGTAGCTGCAACATTTCTCTGCATCCAAGTGGCCATCCAGCTCGGCTGACTATAGCTGCAGAATACACTAACTGCTTCTCAGCAGAGAGGTAAGACTCCCACTCCAAGAATGTCTTTGATATGACACTCAATAATCTGAGGGTGACACTTCAGTAGCTTTGGGGAGTACTCCTTTATTGCCAGGGGGTGTCTTCGTGGTGTAATGGTTAAAGTGATGGACTGCGGAATCGTAATAAGCGAGTTTGTACTCCAGTCGCACTATTACGTTCACTTTCGGGCAAATACACTTGGGAAAGGTATGAACCCCCTTATCCTCCCAGCTATGGGTTAAATAGTACCACGACTGTTCTTCTTGGAGAATGGCTTTGGCGTTAAATAACCTACAAAGGTTGATATGCCATAAAACAAAGAAACCAAAACAAACCTTTATTGCCATTGTTCCTTTGTCCACTTGCCCAAAATAGTAGAACCTGATAGAGTTCTATCTATGGGTTAATTAGTACTGTTTAATATGTAAACAAGGTGCAAATAAATGATTTATGCTAAATTGAATTGTTTGAAATAGAGCTTTTTGATCATTTAACTGTGTTTAAATAAATGACTGATGTTTAATTAAATTATTAGTGATATATAGTGATACTTGGAACAATTTAACTGGGAAGAAAAGAATGAAATCGGTTAAAAACGATAACAACAAAATGTCTTTACAATGAATATATTTAATGTATACGTATAATAAAGATTTGGCATTAAATAAACTAAAATAGTCGACATGCCATAAAACCAAACCCAACAAGTAGCTGCAGTAATTGCCTTGGCCCAGAACCTAGAGGCTATTCCAGTCTTGGTGCAACCGAGAACTTTCCTTGTCCAAATATTTCAAAACTTCTTTCAACACTTATACCGTTTCTCAGGTTTCTCGTTCTCTTCCAAAAGTATTCAATATTTTTTTTTCTTTAAAGGTCATTTTACTCTTGTTTGCGTCATTAACCACCCAACCGTTCCTCTCTAACAATTTGACATCAGATCATGTTTTGAACATATTAGATCAACCAACTGATTTAATTTTAACAATACAACAACCGGTTCAGTTTTATTTTATAACTTGAGGTTAGCATAGTTTTTTTGTTTTTTTTAATTCAAGGTTTTTAAATTTTTAAGGGGTTTGATTCAAAATATAAGTACAATGCTAAACGAGACCTTTATTTTGTGTCAATCGGGTTCAGTAAACAGGATATTTACCTCTTTACTTAACCCTATAAAGTAAACATCAATCCAAAAAATATCTTGTCAGAAAACAATGATACTTTTCCAAGACTTAGTTCGTGTCATTGGAAAATCAAGAACCAAAAAAAAATGTATTACGATGTTAGCAAAAAAAATATTGTTATTTACTAATTTTTCAACTGTTTTATATCATTTTTAGTTACAGCGTTTCAAGCCAGTGGAGTTTAGCAATGAATAATGCCTAATAATATCCGCTTTGATTATATAATATTTGACTCCAGAAAACAAATTCTGGTCTATTTGTTTAGAAGTAAAAGAAATTTCGAAAAAAGTGTAAACTCTTCAATTTGTTTACTTTATATATATATATATAAACATATATATATATATATATATATATATATATATATATATATATATATATATATATATATATATATATATATATATATCATTAACGTTTGCTATATTTGTAGATAAAAAGTAGGCACATGTCTTAGATAAAGCATACGCAATTGTTGGCAAGGTTCCAAAGTTAACTACATTTAGTGAATCTCAATTTCTCGCCGATGGGATCATCAGAAATATATATATATATATATATATATATGTGTGTGTGTGTGTGTGTGTGTGTGTGTGTGTGTGTGTGTGTGTGTGTGTGTGTGTGTGTGTGTGTGAGATTAAATCTTATCGCTCAAAACGGTCGGAACCACAAACATGTGCTTGTTGAATTATGGATATTCGCGCAGATATAATTTAACGAGAAGAATGTGTGGGAATCTCATTTACGTTGTTTTATTTCATGACTGAAATATCACATATATATATATATATATATATATGTGTGTGTGTGTGTGTGTGAATATATATATATATATATATATATATATATATGTATATATATATATATATATATATAATGTGGATTGTAGTAATATGTATATGTAGTGTGTACAAAGGGTATAGAACCCTATGTTGTTGCTGTTCTCACCAGTTAAGCAAAATTAATGAATTGAGATTGAATTGTGAACAAAATATCACACCTTTTGATATGGATGGGTTTGAGGGCGAAAATCTTTCACAGTATCTTCAACCAGACCAACTGTTTTTCCCCTTTCCTGACATAAAATGTGTTCAAGAACGCCCAAGTATAATGACATTGAAAGAGGCATGGTATATTCTTAGTGTTTATTTATTTATCTTTTTATTAAGATGAAGGAAAAGTTGAGGTAGTTGGAGGCCAAAGGTCGACGAGAAAACGTCTTATGAAATAAGCATAGCAACTGAAAACAAAACAAAAAAGAAAGAAAAGAAACATTTTGGCTGACTGATGACAAGATGGATGAAGATGTGGGTTAATTTTATTATCTGCTGACAGAAGATATATAATTCTATGCAAAAAACTGACCGAGATAGATAGATAGATAGATGGATACATACATACATACATACATACATACATACATAGAAATTGATTTAGACAGAAACATAAAAAACCTAGACTTAGATAGATAGATAGATAGATAGATAGATAGATAGATATTCATAGTTATCGATTGAGATAGATAGATAGATAGATAGATACATCCATACGTACATACATACATACATACATAGTAATTGATTTAGACAGATACATAGAAAACCTAGACTTAGATAGATAGATAGATAGATAGATAGATAGGAACAGACGGATGGGAATAGACGAATATTCGATTGAGATAGATACATAGATAGACAGATAGATATATTGATAGACGAATTCAATACTAGCCACATTGATATTCAATATTGTTTCAATTCTAAACTACTGCGTGCTTGATTTTGTTGATACTCAATCTTCGAAAACCATCCTTAATAGAAATAGTACTATTTAACACATAGCACAAGGTGAGGGGAGCAGATAAAAGTGATCGTACTTTTCCAAAGGGTATCAGACCGAAGCTGAACGAAATAGAATTAGAGTTCGTATCCGCTTGTTGCGATGTCGTGTTACAACGAATTAGCAACAACACCACGGATATTCTCTTAAACTGCAGCATCAACATCAAGAGTAGTTTAGAGTCATACCCAGATCACCCCCACTTATTTTGGCATGGTTACCCTGTTCGGGGGATGTATTCGGCGTATTCTAAGCCTCACTGAATGAGCGCTAGAAATGATGAGTATGGTTGATTAAGCATTTGCTCAATGCTGGTAATCTCTCCCAAAAATCTATTCGTAAAAAGTATGTAGACAGCTGACCAATTAGCAACAATAATTAAAATTGACCCATTAGACTATCATTTAGTCTAAAAACTTATAAAGAACTGAGAACAGTCTTTGAGTTTGTGTTTAAAAATTATCCAGGCATATTTTGTTTTAAGCCAATTCGGGTTGGGCTGTAGAATACATCGATTGTTTCTCCCCCTCCAACAACAAGTGAACTGAATATGACATCAAACCATCAAATGATGTGGCTCCAGGCTTCGATATTTGGGAAATGGAGAGTACTCTATTGCCATTGTTCTCAGACACACTCTGACCCTATGTGTCAAATATTAAAAAACTGTGTGCAAATGAATAACTGATGTTAAATTGTGACTTTTATGCTGTAATACTTAAAACCATTTAACAGTGTTTAAGAAAGAGTACACGCTCGTTAAAGAATGTTATCTACAATATATCTTTATCATCATCATCATCATCATCATCATGTCGTGCCGCCAGCACGGATATCCTTGACCATCTCTCGCCACTTCTCCCTATCATTCATCGCCTCCGGCAGGTCTTCTGGGTTACATCCTGTGTCCTCACATAGCTGCTGTATGTATGTTCGGGCTGGTCGGCCTGCTTTTGCTTGGCCATATGTGGGGGTCCATAGGAGTACGTCACTTACGAGCTCGTCCTTGCTTCTCCAGCAGTGTCTGGCGTGTCTGGCTCGTCTAACATGTATAGTTTTCGTGATAGGAGGCAAGTGGCCGTACAGTTGGCGTCTCGTGGGGTGTTGTCGCCAGGACTTGTTCAATATTGCTCTCAACATTCTTGTGTAGTTGCCGTCAAGTTTCTTCTCCAGCCGTTTGGTTAGCGTCCATGTAGTGCATCCATATAGCAGTATCGATACAACCGCTGCCTGAAAGAAACTGCGCTTCATTTCATCGGTCAGGTCTGATTTCCATATTATTGAGAGCCTATCTATAGCCGTCCATGCTTTCGTCAGTCGTGTGTCGATGTCGTTTTCTGTTGATGAGACGCTACTTCCTACGTAGGTGAATTTGTCCACTAGCCTCAGAGAGGCTCCGTCTAGAGTGGTAATGTTGCCCGTTTGGTTGTAACACATATATTCAGTTTTGTGCGCATTGACATGGAGGCCAATGCCTGCTGCAGCTCGTTCCAAACTATGCAGTAGTGTCTCTGCTTGATTAGGTGTATTCGCCAGTAACGCTAAGTCATCAGCGTAGTCGGCGTCTGTGATTGTTTTTGCGGGGTACCTTTTGCTTCTTTTCTTAGTCAGCTCGAAGCCATTTTCTCTGATTTTGTCGATCGAAGTCCTAAGCTCGTAGTCTAGACAGATGATAAAGAGGTATGGGGCAAGCGTGTCTCCTTGTAGTACTCCTGCAACAATGTCAAAGTATTCCGTGTCTCCATCTGGTGAACGTACTTTCACTTTTTAGAGCGATGAATTACGAGGCATACTCCACTTTCGAGTGTGTGTCCTCCGATCATCGAATAGTCACGGCCAAAATACGTCTAAGCCTACGAAAAAAGCCACACGAACAGCGACAACTAAGCACTATGACTGGGCCCTACTTAACAACGGAGACATTAGAGACAAATATGCATTAGAATTAAGAAACAGATTCGAAGCACTACAAGAGAAGACAGAAAAAGTTACCCCAAATGACGAATATGAAAATTTTGTTGAAGCACACCTAGAGGTGGCATCAAAGTGTATCCCAACAAAACCTAGAACTAAATATAGAGTCCCTTGGGAAACGTCAGAGGTTAGAGAAAAAACGTGCACTCGTGAAAACTGCCTCCAAAAGCTATCGGAAGAACCCAACAAACACAAATGCCCGAAAACTAGAAAAGGAACGATATCAATTAGCAGGAATATATCTAAAAGAACAGGCAGAATACATACGAAATCAGATAGATAAGATTAGAGACTCGGTGGAAGATAGACAATCCAGGATAGCCTGGCAAACAATAAACGAAGTAAGTAGAAGGAAGAGCACAGTCAAAGCAAATTTGAAAGCTGCAAGCCAACAAGAAAGAGTAAAACTGTGGGAACAGCATTTCAAAAATCTACTAGGAAGCCCGCCGAAAATAACGGATGAACCGATCACCAGAATTATCAGTAAACAATTAGACATTAAACTAGGGCCTTTCACCAAAGAAGAACTGGATTCGGTTCTTAAAAAAATCAAAAATAGGAAAGCTGCAGGGCTGGATGAGATCCTCCCAGAAGTGTGGAAGACTAGACAATTCGACGATATACTGCTCCGGCAATGCAACGCTGTCTATAGTCAAAATAGGATAGAAAGGTGAATGAAGGGCTGCATCCTTCCTTTCCCTAAAAAGGCGACCTCGGATTAGCCAAGAACTACCGAGGGATAACACTTACATCCATAGCAGCCAAAATCTACAATGCCCTACTACGAACCCGCATAGAACCCAAAATAGACAACATCCTTAGGAAAAACCAAAATGGCTTCCGGAGAAATAGATCCACAACCTCACAAATATTGACCATCCGTAGAATCCTTGAAGGCGTTCGGGCAAAAAACCTACAGGCGATATTACTATTTGTCGACTTTACCAAGGCATTCGATTCCATCCACAGAGGGAAAATGGAACTAATCCTACTAGCATACGACCTACCAAAAGAAACCATAGCAGCAATAATGATCCTCTACAAATATCTTTATATATATATATATATATATATAAAGAGTAAATAAAGGATTGTAATCCGACCATATGTAGAAAAACTGATAACAACGATCCAAGAGGAAGGAATGATTTATTAACGGTTCAACACTATAGCGTTTCGGTTCTACTGAACCATCATCAGGACCATGAGGGGTGATATTAATAATTTTAAGTTAACGATGGATGATTAGAAATGTGAAATACAAAAACCTACGGGAAAATATGTATAGTGAGAAAAAGTTAATATCACCCCTCATGGTCCTGATGATGGTTCAGTAGAACCGAAATGCTATAGTGTTGAACCGTTAATAAATCATTCCTTCCTCTTGGATCGTTGTTATCAGTTTTTCTACATATATATATATATATATATATATATATATATATATATATATATATATATATATATATATATTCTGTCCAGTTTAATCTGAGTCGGGAATAATTCCTTCAGGACAAAAAATCATTGAACTATGAACATTTAAATTTTCCTGGTAAAGAGCTCAATGTAACTGATATCACAGAGCAATAATTTCTTTAAGAAAAACAAAAACCAGTCACATTAGGATTATAAATTTATTTCCATCCAGTTATGGGTATTGATATGAATCAATAACACCAAAAATAACAGGACTTCTTCATATCTAAAGGATAAGATAATTTAGAAAAGACACAGAAAAGAAGAGTGGTAGGGGGTAGAAGGGGGGGTGAATAATCCCTCCATTTCACCCAATTCCGGTTTTTTAGTTTTTATTACCGGTTGGAATTATTGTAAATTAAGTTTTTTAAACTTTTAAATTCTAAATACATTTCAACTTAAAACTCGGTTTTTGTTTTACTTAAGGATATATATATCTATATATATATGTGTGTGTGTGTGTGTGTGTGGCAATAGATAAACAACAATGGTTGATATGCCATAAAACCTAACCAAACCAAACATATTTTTTAATGACTAAATTGGCGTAATGGTTTGAGTGTTCGCCAATGGCCCAGGGGACCTGGGATTGAACCCAGGTCGAGTCCTAGAAAAGACTCTAAAAATGGTACTTAATGCCTCCTTGCTTAACACTCAGGAGTAGTCCACTCCCCTACACCTCAGTGTAGTAGTTATCGAAAAGGGAGCCTTCGGATCACCCTTGTCAAAGGTCACCAACTTTACTCAAACCGGCTCATTAGCCTCGTGGGTAGAGTGTTCGCCAATGGTCCGGGAGACCGGGGTTTGAGTAAAGAATTAAAAATTGTACTTGATACTTCCTTGCTTAACACTTAGCATTATTATGTACGTATCAAGGGTAAAGTGGAGCAATCCAGGGAAAATAGTAGCGCCCTCCCTTACCTCAGCGTTATAGCTATTGAAAAGGGAGCCTTCTATTCGCCCTCAACTACTGTCGCCAACTTTACTTACTTACATAATATTAGGCTGAGTCAAAAATTTTGTAATATTTTAATAGGTGTTAATTTTTTGGTGCGTATATCATACGACCGAAACAGTTCAAGCTGTACCCACTGTGTTTGGTAGTAACCTTGTCGGTGTGCCGCAGATACTTTGTACATTGCTTCACTCTGTTGGTGGTTTGATCGCAGCAATTTTTACAGAAAAATTATTTTCAATGTTATTCAGCGGCTCGTAACACGTGACTTCCAGTATCGCAGAAGTATAAAAGACGCCGTGTTTCTTAAGCACACCAAAGCAGAAAGAGAAACAGAAGAAACAGAGACAGAAGATCTGGGTAAATAGTAGACCAACTTCGGACGTAACACCAAAAGTGTGAGACTTGTAATACTTGTCGTTCTGTAACACTTCAGATAATAAATAATTAGCTCTATTTCAATGTGTATCTCTTCGTCACCAATATATAAAAATAAGTATAACAATATTCTGTATAAAATCATTTTGATATATTTCAATAGTAAAAGAATCACTTTCAATTCATTTTTATTGTAAAATCATTTTTATGTATTTTTACACCAAAAATCATTTTCAGTGCATCATTATAGTAAAAGCAATATTCAATGCATTTTTAGAGTAACAATAATTTCCAATGCATTTTTATAATAAAAAATAATTTTAATGAATTTTTGTTGCAAAGAATTTTTATAATAAAATCATTCCCAATGCATTTTTATAGTCATTATCATCATGATGTCATGCTGCAAGCACGGATATCCCTGACCCTCTTTCGCCACTTCTCCCTATCGTTCATCGCCTCTGACAGGTCTTCAGGGTGACATCCCGTATCCTCACATAGCTGCTGTATGTATGTTCGAGCTAGTCGTCCTGCTTTTGCCCGGCCATATGTGGGGGTCCATAGTAGTTCATCACTTATGAGCTCGTCCCTGCTTCTCCAGCAGTGTCCTGCATGTCTGGTTCGTCTAACTTGGAGAGTTTTCGTGATAGGAGGCAGGTGGCCGTATAGTTGGTGCCTTGTGAGGTGTTGCCGCCAGGACATATTCAATATTGCTCGCAGCTTTCTTGTGTAATTGCCGTCTAGCTTCTTTTCCAGCCGTTTAGTTAGCGTCCAAGAAGTGCATCCATACAGCAGTATCGATACGACCGCTGCCTTGAAGAAACTGCATTTCATTTTATCGGTCAGGTCTGATTTCCATTTGATCGATAGCCTATCGATAGCAGTCCAT
>OY757912.1:11214855-11249855 GCA_963585895.1 Sepioteuthis lessoniana | reverse complement strand
GGTTTCCTTTTCTCTGAGCGTTCTGATTTTCTCTTTATTCGGTAGCTTGATTCCTTCCGTCATGGGCAGTTTCCCTCTATTCATTACTAACATGGCACATTTGTCTATGGCAAATTCCATCCCTATATCTTAACTGTATATTCTAACTGTCTTTATTTGGGTTTCCAATTCTTTTTCGTTTTTGGCAAGAAGTTTTATGGCGTTGGCAGGAGGAAGTTTTCCATAACATACTTGGTGTGTAAAATGATTTCTATTACTATTTTGCAATACAAATTTACTCACTTTTCTGGAGATTCCCATATTCACTAAACAATCCTCTGAAAATCAAACGTGCATAGTAGATGAAGGTTTTTTTATGAAATATCTAATTTTCTGTGATTTATTGACTGTGATTTCGGGTAATAAAGTTCACCTGTTTCTCTATAAAGCTCTGCAACCTGCAAGGATATACATTTGATAGATTTTTTAATAAGTTTGTTGAAAGTGTCCATTTCTTATGTAGATACTCTATTCTTTAGAAAATCAGCACTTTATTTTAAAATTTAATTTGAATCTTTACTTTGAATTCATTTTTTTAATTTTTTTTTTAATCATTTTCCCCTGTTTTTCTTGATCACACGTTTATCTGTTTTATATCATCTAATTTTTTTCTTAACGAAATTTGGCAGTTATGTATATTTTTCCCCTTCCAGGCTCTTTTCTGACATTCATTTCTCTTGTTTTGTCTACTCTTAATAAAGAAAAAAGCCTTTATTCCATAAACTACTATTATTATTCCTAAGTTTCTACGCGTTTTATTTCTAAGCTCCACGTGCGAGAAAGAGTCTTTTCTTTTTTTTTCTGGGGTAAAATAAAAAAAAACCACAAGATGGTAGTTTTAAAAGATTTTATTAATTATAACAATCAAGATGTAGTTTGGTTTGTTTGTTTATTAACATATCAACCTTCGTCGGTTATTTAATGCTAAATCTATCCTAAAAGAAAGGCAGCTGTAATACTATTTACCTTTATGGAGGTGCCCGTGGTGTAATGGTTATCGTCCTAGGAAATGGCGACACGAGTTCAAATCCTGGACGAGACTGATTGCATTTCACATAGCACTAATACCATTGGGAAAGGTATGAATCCAATTATTCTCCCACCAGCAATTGGTAAATAGTAGAGCAGACTGGGTCCTTCAGCCTTGGGGAGGTAACTAGTCTAGGAGAAGGAAAACTCTGAATTCAACCCTGTTAAACTTTGCATAAAAAATGACCTTGTGTCATATCCTGCCCGAGCGGAGGGTTTGCTAAATAGGGCAATACTATTTAACCCATAGCTGGAGGAATGATGTGGTTCATGCTTTTCCGAAGCGTATTTATCAAAATATGGACGTGTGACTGGATTTCGAACTCGTTTACTTGAAAACTGCAGTCAGCATTTGTACCATTGAGACACGGAAACTCTAAAGGAATAGATGACTTGCAGAGGTGTCATAATTAACAAAATATTTTTTTTTTGGATTATTATTACTGATAATTGAGTTCAGTCCTCACTGGTATCCTAAACCACAAGTCTTGAGCTAAAATAGTACGCAACTCTGTCAGTAAGGTTATAATACGCTGACTTTATTCCCTGCATAGGTGTAAAAAAAGTGGGAGGATGGCCTGTATATAACACTTAACAACGTCTGATAGTGAGGCTATAATTCTAGCCCACAAAGGAGTGTGGAGTACCCTATCGCTTCCATTATTCCCAGATCCACTCGGACCTGGAACAATTAGACTCCTATCTATGGCTTGAAATCATCTGCGAAATAGGTTGGGTTCTTGTCTAATGGCATATCAACCTTTGTGGGTCATTCAATGTTAAAGCCATCCTTCTTGAAGAACAAGAAGAAGTGGTACTATTTAACCAATAGCTGCGAGTATAAGGGGGTTAATAACTTCCCTAAGGGTAATTGTCCAAAAGTGAACGTAATAGCGTTTGCGAATTATTTGTATTAGATAGGAATACTTGATATCATATAAACATGTGCAAAAATTATTAAGACATCACACAAAACTATATATATAAACGTACAATTACCTACACCACCGGGCATGAAATAACCCTAAAAAGGGTTGACACGCCGTTAAAATCGATTAATCATTAAAACACACATTACAATACACCAAAATCCTACGTCTTGACTGAGAGTGGCACACTCTGTTACGCAATGGATAGCGACATCTTCGAGAGTTCGAATTCCCATTTCGTTTATGTGTTCACTTATGGACTAATGCCCTTGGAAAGGCATAAACCCGCTTATCCTTTCGGCTATGGGTTATATAGCATCATTATTGTTTTCCTACAAATATTGCTTTGGAATTAAATCACTTACAAAAGTTGATATTCCAAGAAGGTATCAAAACCGAGAATGACAGTTTGGAAACGTCTTCCCTAACCAAGAAATTATATTGGATTTAAGCGTAAATGTAAAAAATGGAATGAATTAGGTAAAAATATTTCAATTGTCAATCAATTTTTCTTTATCGATTTTAATTGATTTAAGATTTTTCTCTTATGGATTTCATGATCTGGACATTTATAACTTTGAGAAAATTTGTTTTTGTTTTCCTGGGAATGATTGTATTTTTCAAGGCTCGACGATATTTTTCATATAATCCATTTCTTTTTAATAGTTTTTCTCAAAACGGTTTCAGTATCATAAATGTTTTGCGCACGCATAGAAATATTAATTATAGGGTCAACAACAGAAAAGTGAAATTGCTGATTACCTGGATGATGAGGTCATGCATATTCATATTTCATTGAATATCAAATCGGCTCATTAGCCTAGTGGGTAGAGCGTTCGCCAGTAGTCTGGGTGGCCTGGGTTCAATCCCAGTGTCATACCAAAGACTTTAAAAATGGTACTTGATGTTTCCTTGTTTAACACTCAGCAATATATGGTACGTATCAAGGGTAATGTGGAGTAATCCTGGAAAAGGAGTAGCGCCTTCCCCTACACTTCGGTGTAGTAGCTATACAAAAGGGATCCTTCTGGTCACCCTCGACTAAGGGAGAAAACTTTACTTTTACTTATTGAATATCATTATTTGTATATAAGTATGATAGATTAAATAGTTGCCCAGTTGCTACAGTAAATTATTGTTTTTTTTCCGTTTGATTTCTTCACTTAATAAACAATTTATATATATATATATATATATATATATATATATATACTGAGGCTTGCAATTTTTTTCCCATCTCTATAAAATACACTCTTCTCTTCGATTTACCCGTGAGAAGAAGAGTAATTCCACACTACCATTTCTTGATGTTCTAGTGTACAAAGAGGCTTGTTTCCTAACGAGTGTAAATCGTAAACCAACTTTTACAGATTTATACATCCGTTGGGACTCAATTTGTCCAAAGAAGCATAAACTTAATTTGATCAAGACTTTAATACACTGAGCATTGATGATATGTTCTGAGTGGAAACTTAACGGGGAAGTTCGTTTTATCATTGAGACACTTTGTAACAATGGCTTCCCTGAAGACATTGTTCGATCGATTATCCGGGATAAAATTGCTCACTTTCCTAAGACAAAAGTCGATTCTGCCCAGAAATGTTCTGTTTATCTCAGGTTACCTTGGCTCGGTGATATCAGTTATCATTTTGCTAATCAGATCTCTTCTTGTGAACGGAAGTGTTACTTTTCTTCCAATTTGCGTGTTGTATTTCGCACACATACTGTTTAGTCGGAAAGATACCCCCCTCCCAAACATAGCAGTGCTTTAATATATTCTTTTAGATGTGTTTGTGGTTTGCAATACATCTAGGGAACAAATCAACGATTGGATGCAAGAATTAAACAACATATGCCAACGAAAATACGGCTAGAAAACTACTTTGCTGATCATATCAATAATACATACGGGTCTTCTATTGCTGAACATATGATAAATAACCGTGATTGTGCCCCGTCCTACAGAGCAGACCTGTTTACTATTCTAAGCAGGTCCCACTCGGATTTCCATCTTAAAGTGTTGAGACCATTCATATTTTAACCCATAAACTGTCCCTTTGTAAGCACAGGGAATGTTTATTGGGTCTTAATTTAATTACCATTTAATATTCACTTCCCCATTTTTCCCTAACATTACAGAGCATGTTTCCTCTTTTTGTATCTTAATCGTTGTCATAGTTCAAATTGTGATCAGATTAGACCGAAACCGGTGAGTTGGTCATTTTCATTTTTCAACATGAATAAATTTAGTCTTTTTGCAAGTTTAATTAAATTTTGTACCCCAAAGAATGTATATATATATATATATATATATGATTTGAAAAATCTGAACACTTTTATGATAATACCTTTATATTTCAAAAATCTCCATAAATTCACCATCCCTGTCAACACACTGTTGGAATCGTTCCCCATTGATCTTCTTTTTATCAGGTCAGTTTTTGTAAGTAAATGTGCTTTTTCAATCACTCGTAAAAGATGTGTCGATAAGGAAAGTGAATAGTTGGTGCCTCTTCGAATTGATATCATTATAATGATATATACATGAAAGCATCAACATTATTTCATTCCCAATATATGTTTTTTTTTCATATTGACTCTTGACCGAACCGTCAATCAAAGATGCACCCGTGTAAATAAGCGGAAGAAGATTATATGATCAAATCGGAAGTAAGTGGGCGTTATGAAATAATATATGTAGATGCCCGTGGCATTCGAGTCAGTTGGAGGCAGTGAAGGCCAGAGTGAGAACCAGTTGCAGTCAGTGAGAGCGCCCCGCTGAGGGCTGCTGACTCCAGTTGGGTGGCCTCCAGTTGAGAGAGTTGGAGTCAGGGAAATCCGAGTCAAAGCCAGCTTGCAGTCAATGAGAGTGCGCACGCTGGGGCATGTGGCCAATACCAGGCCTTCAGTTGAGCAACACAGTCCGAGAAGCAGAAGAAGTGTTAAGTGGGTCTTGAAGATAAAACAGCGTGCTATGGTCAAGAGAGGTAGTTATGGGCCAATATAGCAATCTGTCTTTTGTCCCCCCAATCCGTCTGTCTCACAAACCACAGAAGCTTCAACTCCTTTCAAAAGAATAAAAAGACGTATATATTCTTATAAAGAAGAGTTATCCTTCATTACTTCAACCGATATATAACATTTTATTCCATATCAATATTTGTATCTACTTATATGTGCTTAATTAGTTACACAGTTGCTATTAAAAATTATAGATTTTTTTCGTTTGATTTCTTTGCTTAATGGCATACCAGCCTTCATGGGTTATTTAATGTCGTCTTTTTTGAAGAAACGAAATACTACCATTAGTTGGTGATATTAGGGGTCTTGTAACTACTCTTAGAAAAATTTTCCGAAAGTGAACGTAATAGGGCGACTGGAGGTCGAACTCGCTAACAACAATGTCACAGGCTAGCACGTTAGCCACTAAATTACAGGGACCCTATCCCACAGTTATTTTCTTTTATAAATAATAAGTGGTGACATTATTTGGTAAATTAAGAACCCAGGAGCATAGGTCGACTGAAATCATACCGAATTACTTTTCTAAACTGGATAAAAAAAATATGAAAGAAATGGAACGAGGATAAGAAAAGTGTAAAGAGACGTGGAAAGACAAAATGCTGAAAATAAATTCACATGAAAAGATACTTTTTTAATCTTTATGCAAGACACTAACGTATAAATGTATATATGAAAGAAAACATTTCATATATATATATATATATATATATATATGGAGAGTTATTTCCTACTTGTATGAGTACATAAACATTGCCCTTATTCCACAAGAGTTATGAAATAGATGAATAAATAAAAACGAATGCATGAAAATAAGAATACAAGAAAATCATGGAAAAATCCAGCAGATTCTGCTTCCTCCAGCTATTTGGAATCCAAGGGGTGCGATGGATAAACCACCGACATTAACTACTTCCCCTGAAGATATGATCCACATTAAAAAAAAACTCTAACAATGGCTATTTCAGAAATATGCGATTTGTTGAATGAAAGAGAGTTAGGAATAAAAAGAAAAATATTTCGTTAGGAAACCAGTGAGATTCCGTCTTCAATGCATATATGAAAGTGTAAGCATTTTTGCAAGCGATGGAATTGAAGATGTGCGTTGTCTACATGCAAATTTCTGCGTCTCGCATGAGGTTGAGAAAAATTGCTGAAGGCTCATCTGAAAATAAAACATTTTGTTTCATAGTCTTTCTCGAAAACTTTAGGGGAAAATCGCTGAGAGAGCATGATTATGTACGACAGAGATAGCAATATATAATTCATGGTAGAAAAATAAAAATTCAAAAATACCGCCTTCTCACATACACTCACACATATATGTGTGTGTGTGTGTGTGTGTGCACGCGTGTTTGTGTGTGCGTGTGTGTGTGTGTGTGTGCAGGATGAGATGGGTAAATTGTGTTCCAAATTTCTCAAAAAGGAAAATTACATTGACATCTCACTTTAGAATATGTTTACTAAAATTACATGAAAATATCTTGAAATACTAAAAATTAAATTTAATCCCCCAAATTTTTCTTTTGCTTTAAAAACAGGCTTCTGAAAACTTTGGAATCTCCTAATAGTTATTCTGACAGTCTCCTTGTTTAAATTGGTAAATATTACTGTTATCTTTGCCTTCAGTTCATCTTTGGTTTAGCAGGAACTTTTTTGGTCCCTTGTACCTCATACATTATAATCAAAGGGATTGCTGTTTGGATAATTGAGCGGCTAGATATTAGGGGTAATGAAGTCCACGAAATTTTCACGCAACCAGTACTGAGTTCTTTCGTGCTATGTCACCGACTCCTATTGCCAGACGTAGGGACCTCCAGCAGCCACCCTCTTGATCTAGCACAGTGACTCTGACGCCCTGTGGGAAGGTAAAGGGAGACATAATGTTATATTGTCATCTGCTGATTCATGCAGAAATATACATATATATATATATACTGGATACATACCGACGCAATGATAAAGACCCAGGAAGACTTCTTTAGAAAATATATGTCTCTCTTACATTATTGTAAGGGTTCGAAAAGGGTTACTCAAGGTTTGCGTGTGAGAGGGAGTTGGAGACCAAACATAAACTGTAATATTTTGACCCCCACTCTTATGGCCGTCAACGTTGTGTCTTTCTCGTCCTCCAGATGCTCAACCGGAATCCCAATGGCCCACTCTGCTGGGTAATAGCTTTCTTTACTGCATCTTATCAGTAACTTTTCGTGTCCCCAAACTCCATCGGGGTTCCCGAGGGCCCCTCGGCCGGGCGTGGCTTTCTCTACTACACATCGTCTATCTCCGTCTCCAACTCTAACTGCAACTGTCTTGACTTCTGTCTTGATTGAGTTATATAATAGTTCAACGCCCACTCGATCGCCCACTTGATCTTTGAAATCGCATGTTTGATCGTCATCAAGCGGGAATAACTGACATCCAGTTCACAGGTCACTCTCTTCCGGTGCGTCAGTCTATGAGTGTACCATGGGAAATTTTTACCTCGTCCCATTTCATCAG
Organism: Sepioteuthis lessoniana; assembly: GCA_963585895.1. Taxonomy (NCBI): domain Eukaryota; kingdom Metazoa; phylum Mollusca; class Cephalopoda; order Myopsida; family Loliginidae; genus Sepioteuthis; species Sepioteuthis lessoniana. The sequence goes on along the minus strand of OY757912.1, from coordinate 11,242,335 downwards.
ACAATTTCCACCCACGCGATTTCCTCTCATAACTGCCATTAGAATGTGTCACTTCCTTCCGGTGCATCACCTTGGAATGGCATTTTTGGCCGGGTCAAAGGCCAAAATACAACAATAACGTCACATCGTTTAGGACTAATCTAAACATCATGGTGAGGTCTGAACGTTTGGCTTTCTTCTCTATCGGTACGTATTGTGAGAACAGAACAAGCTAACGGTTTTTCTTTGAGCTTACCATGTACTCCTGGCAGACTTTTTTCACGTAAGAAAAAGCAAAGCGTGTTCGTTTGTTGGGACGCTTGAGTTTATTGAGGAGGTTTTTCCTCTTGTCTTTCATGGCCAGTGATAAAAATCGGCCCGTTACCATAAGCTCTTCTTAATACCCTGTGTCTTCATGCACAACTTGCCTGATTAGAATCTCTAACATTCCCATATCTCTGACTATGGACCTGATTGACTTGATGGGATCTTTGTCCATCATGGCTGTTTCCCACCAAAAGATTCCGGAGTTCTATTCTTAGCAGAACGATCGGATGCCGTATCTTCGTAATTACCACTGAACTTTTCGAATTGTCAGCACACTTTTTAGATTGACACCCAAACACTTTGTAATCTTCGTTTTAGAGCCTCCGTTGTGAATGCCTACTGTACAGAATGCAGTTTCGAAATATCTGTCATTGTGACTTGAATGATGGGGTTGTTTACCTCACAGACTGTGCAAAAATAACTTTAGTTTGTTGCACCGTATGCAAAACCTGAAATAAATAAAGCGCATACGCAAAATTAATAATTCAAAATAGCATCAAATAACCTAATTCACACAGAATATAAAAATATATATATATTTCCAACACTTCCGAACGTCACTTTTATACAGGATTTAATAGGTTTGAATTCAGATTTTTCTTTCTCCTATAATTGTTTCCGAACCAAGGTTTAAGCTCCCTGTGTGCCCTACTATTTAACTATATATAGAGAGAGAATATTTGGATTCATACCTTTCACAAGAGTATTACCGCTTTGTGAAATGAAAAATGCCTTGTCCAGGATTTGAACTCTGGTCACTCTGTCCATTTCCTATAACGTTTTCAATTACGCCTTGAGCGTCTCCTTAATATATATAGATTTGTTCGCGTGTGTATGTGTGTATCCAACCCTTACCCTGGCGCTTATTTAGTTTATCTAGGGATTAGGTGGCCAGATATTATGCATAATGTGGTTGCAGAAATTATCTTTACAGCCAACACTGGGTTCTCTTGCTTGTGTGGCATGGCCCAGAGTTCTGTTGCTAGACTAACGGACTTTTAGCAACCACTCTCTGAATCCAGAACAACACTCCAAGCACTAGCTGTAAGTCTTTGTGTCGTCTTATCGACATTCTGTCACATCCTGCTCACGTACGATTCTACATATGGTACATATTTCGTGGAGTTTAATAGGTTTAAATTCAGACTTTCCCTTCTTTTAGACCGGTCACTTCTTCAGTGTTAAAGAGAACAGTATCTTCTACCATTTACTCATAGCTAGAGAGAGATTCACACGTTTTCTATTTGCGCTATATGAAATAAAAACATAGATAGATGGATAGATAATGAAGTCAACGTATGAGGACACTACAATTCAGTTAAAAGATAAGAATTTGGGGGTTTCCTACATTGGCGATTTCTTTATGATAGTGAAATTTTTTGGTAGAATCAGCCACACATTCTGTATGAGCTAATAACAGAAGAATGGTGCAGCAACGTGCCACAGATTCTTATGGATAACATTCCTCAGGTTTTGAATTCAATGATATTCCTTCTCCTAACCAAAGCTACAAGTTTAACGTATATATATATATATATACACTATAATCCACTGATAGACTGTCTCGTTGTATTACAACTCTTCAGCCAAGCTAGAGTCACGAGATGCTTCAAGCTGGTATCGAAGCCCAGCTAACTCTACGTCAGTCGGACATCTTACCGCCGAGCCATCGTCATTCTCAACATAAGTGAAGGAATTTTTACGTAGTCTTCCTACGTATACGTTATCGGCTAACTGAAGTGATCAATTCGTGAGAAGAGCAATTCCATTTCAGTGTATGTGGAAGCCAGTTAATTATCCACTAAAGTCTCCCATGGAGAGGGAGCATATATATTGTCATCAACAGACTCGTTGTATCATAACTCTTCAGTGTGGCTAGACCCACGAGATGCTTCAAGCTTGCATTGAAACCAGGCCGACTTTACGCCAGTCAGACATATGCATAGTCGTGCAATTTGTATTTATGCATAAAATTCATTTACTGCGAATATTCAATAGAAATAAGTACATCTGGTTCATTGATTTTATAAATGCTAGAGTATTATTAGGTACTATTTATTAACAAACCTTTCAGTATTGAGATTGTAACCAAAAATAAAATTAAATCAACTGTAATGAAAAATAATCAGGAACAAATATCAATTTTTGTAATCAGTTTTAACTGCGAAATATTCATTTCTTTTCGTAATAGAGTTACAAAGAATTAAATTCAGGACAAGCAGTAAAAGAACAAAAAAAAAAAAAAAGATTCTCCGAAAGGAAAATGGGAAGAAAAACAATTTCTTTTAAAGACTGAAAAATTTCTCTCCAAAACATGTGGCCGACTTATACGGCTAGGCTAAAACCCAAACTTTACTATAGAGTGGTCAATCTCTAGTAAAGGTTTCGAGTTTAGCCTTACCGTTTGAGACAACTCCAAGTTTTGAAAAGATTTTTCAGTCATAAAAAGTCTATTTATAAGCACCAATTCACGTTACGTAGACATTGCACGCGACAAACTATGAAATTGCTAATGAGAAAACTTAAACATAGATTAGAAGAGGAAACCAGAACAAATAAATTGAATAAACAGCAGTACACAAGTTAATTAAAAGTAGCAAAAATAATGTAAAAGTAAGTTGTCTCCCTTTAGTAGAGGGCGACCAGAAGGCTCCCTTTTCAATAGCTACTACACTGGCGTGTAGGGGAGGGCGTTACTCCTTTCCTTGGATTGCTCCACTTTACCCTTGATATATACCTTATATTGCTGAGTGTTAAGCAAAGAGGTACCAAGTACCATTTTAAAGTCTTTGGTATGACTCGACCTAGGATTGAACCTAGGTCTCCAGGACCATTGGTGAACATTCTATCCACTAGGCCAATGAGCAGGTTGCAAAAAAAATAATGTAAAAAACTTCATTCTATCAAAGCAAAAATTGATAATACACAACAGAAAAGCAAAAGTAGTTTATATAGTGATAGAGATTAAATAGTTAATCCCATAATAAGCGAACACGGCAAAATGACATAAAATGAATGCCCAAACAAGAACCACTGGATGGGAAAAGTAATCCACTGGGAATTATGCATGAGATTTCAATGTCACTATGCTGACATATGGTATATGCACAAACTAGAATTTTTCCAAGAAAATTAGATGGATAAAATTCTTTGAAACTTTGAGATACAAAAAAAGACAACCAAACCCTGACCAGAAGACCAAACCTCGAGGAAAGATCATGGAAAAAAGATGTGTTATAGATTTTGCAATTCCCGCGGACCACAAAGTGAAAATAAAGGAAAGCAAATATATAGAAAAATACAAGGATCTTTCCCGAGAGCTAAGAGTGATGTGGAATCAGAAGTTGAATGAGATACCAGATGTAGTTTGTACTCTTGAAAATTTCCCCTTGAAAGCACTTGAAAAGGGACTGGGATGATAAAAGATCTGATGAGGGATCGATACCATCCGGACCATGGCAATGTTAAAAATCAACTAGATTACTTAGAAGTGCCCTGGAGACCTGGGGAAATTTGCTGTTACACAGGCTTTTGTGGAAAACCACCACTTGTATGAAAAACAAGTAAACAGTTAAATAATGAAGTCTATAAATGTATAAACGAAATAAAGTTTGGAATAAATGTCGGGAAAAACGAAAATACTTTTCATGCAATTTTATAAAATTCTGTAAGAGTTAATAGACGGTTCTACACACAAATATGGTGAGTTCTGTGGCTGGGTATTTTGTTCCTTCAGAAATATTCCTCAATCAAATATAAAAGAATTGATCAATAGCAGAGATGATATTCTTGGATTTTCTTTATATTAAAGATCTGGGCTGCAAATAATCAAAAATATTTGCCTCATTTTCTGGAATTTGACAAATTCGTTTGATTTAGTTTGGGTTTATGACATATCAAACATTATTGGTAATTTAATACCAAATCCTATTTTCCACATATATGAGATATATTATTTGTAAACACATTTTTTATATACACACTGTTAAATGATCAGTTTTTCTTCTAACAATTCAATTTAGCACAAGTCAAAGTTATGTGGTTCTTGGTATTACTATGTATAACTAACAATTCAATTAAATATCATTTGTTTACAGATCGTTAAATCATAACACAGTTCTATTTCAAACAATTCAGTTTAGCACAAATCATTGGTTTTCAAAGTTTAAATGCCAAACAGTTCCATAGATAAGTCCGTATCATATTGTTGCATACATATATATACTGGATACATACCGACGCAATGATAACAGACGCATGATAAACGACGCATGAAGGCTTCTTTAGAAAAATATTCACCTCTCACTTTATTGCAAGTGTTCGAAAGGGTTGTTCAAGGGTTTGCATGTGAGAGGGTGCTGGAGACCGAACATAAACTTCATATTTTGACCCCACTGTTATGACCGTCACGTTGTGTCTTTCTTGTTCTCCTGATGTTGGGGTCAACTCCATCGGGGCTTTCCGAGGGCCCCCCTCGGTCGGGTGGGGCCTTCCCTACCACATCTGGTCTCTGGCTGTCTGGAATTCTACTGGCAACTGCTTTGGCGCCCAACTCAACTCAATTATATAATAATTCAACGCCCACACAATCGCCCACTGGATCCTGTAAATCGAATGTTTAATCGTCATCAAGCGGAATTAACTGTCATGCAGTTCAGAGGTTACTCTCTTCCGGTGCATCACTGTAGTGGCACAATGGGACCTTCACCTTGTCCCATATCATAAGCCTTAATCCCCCCACGTGATCTCTTTCGATTACTGGACATTGGAATGTGTCACTTCCTTTCGGTTTATCACCTTGGAATAGTATTTTTGGGCTGGGTCGAAGGTCAAAATATTACAATATGCTACCACTCTGGGCCAGAGTAAATCTGGGGGCGATGGCAATGAAGGGGTTCTCCACATTCCCCAAAGCTCCTGCATTAAAGGAGCCTCACCATGAGATTGTTTAATGTTATATCCAGGATACCCATTGTGGTAGGGGGTCTTACCCCTCTGTAGAGATGCAATTGTGTTATTCTACAACCCCAGCTTCCAATACATTAGTGAAAAAATACTGAAGTCACTAAGAAAAGGTTTTGATTTTTGTCCCAAAAGATGAATGTAACATCTTGGCAGAAACATCAAGAACTGCCAAGAATTTTGAAGCCATCATGAAAAAGTGTTGTGAAAATGTCTCCAAAAACTTGTTCAAAGAAAATCATTCTCAAAACTGTTTGATACTTTTGAATGATTGGTAGGAAGAGGCTTTAAAATCAAATAGCTAATGTTTTGAATTGAATTACCATGACCAGAAAATCCGGTGAACATTTACGCACGACATACGGAAACACCTTATTAGGTATCATCAGCAGTTAATACCGTGTTCTCCAGACTAGCTAATTTGGCGTCGGTTGTGTGCGATATGGACTGTTGGCTTATTTGTCGAGATTCGGCTCTACAATCTGTGGTCGCTGGTTCGATCTCCAGTGGTGGAGATCACGATATACACTGCTGATGAGACCTAATAAGGTCGAAACAGCTGTCCAGTGTTTTCCGTAAGTGTTCACCGGATTTTCTGGTCATGATAATTTAATTCACAATATAATTCCTCGATTCAAAAAAGAAAGCGGAGATCAAATAGCTAATGATTCGATATTTCTGTCGATAAAAAATTATGCCATATTCTCGAAGACTTCTGACTGAAAAGAACTTTTAGAATGTTGATAGTAGCTGGTATTCACGTTGCTAGCACAATATCATTTTGGAGGCCCACTTAGCGTAACGGTTATCCTTGTAGGAAATGGAATCGGTGACCAGAGTTCAAATTCTGAACGAGTGTTTTTGCTTTTCACTTTGTGCTAATGCTTTAGGAAAGTCATGAACCAATCTTGTCTTTCCACAGCTATGACGACGTAATAGGTAGTACGAAAAGCCTGATTTCAAAATCGTTTTATCCCGCCTAAAAATTGAATTTGGTCATATACTGCTTGTGGTGGAGTGGGGAGTTGTAATTTACTAAGCTTTTTGCAAAAAGTCGCACAAGGCCTTAGGAATGGGGCACCCAATAAGACTCGAACTTACTCAGTGTAGATTGTCTAGTCTAGCTTGCTAATCATTAAACCATCCGAGGCACCCAAACGCGGGGATAATTGTCGTATTTTTCTAAGCCTTTTGCTTAGATATCGCACAGGGCCGTAGGAAAAGGGAACCCAATGAGACTCGAACTCACTCATTAAGCTAGTTCAGCTTTCTAACCGTTACATCACTCGACTTACACAGGCGGAGTGGGGAGAAATAAACATTCAACTATTTTTTATCATTTCTAATGAGACATCTTTTATAACAGAAAAGTATAAAACAATTATAAACAGTATTCCAATTTCATTTTTAAGATTTTATTTTTATTCTTATTTTTTGCATCCTGCCTTTTTTATCTTTCTTTTTCGCCTTTCCTCATTTTTCTTTTTACTTTTCCCTTACTTTCTTTTTCTCCTTTCCTTATTTTTCTTTTTTCTTTTCCCTTACTTTCTTTTTCTTCCTTTCCTTATTTTTCTTTTTTCTTTTCCCTTACTTTCTTTTTCTTCCTTTCCTTATTTTTCTTTTTTCTTTTCCCTTACTTTCTTTTTCGCCTTTCCTTATTTTTCTTTTTTCTTTTCCCTTACTTTCTTTTTCTTCCTTTCCTTATTTTTCTTTTTTCTTTTCCCTTACTTTCTTTTTCTCCTTTCCTTTTTTTTTTCTTTTCCCTTACTTTCTTTTTCTCCTTTCTTCTTTTTTCTTTTTACTTTTCCCTAACTTTCTTTTTCGCCTTTCCTTATTTTTTCTTTTTTCTTTTCCCTTACTTTCTTTTTCCCCTTTCCTCATTTTTCTTTTTTCTTTCCCCTTACTTTCTTTTTCTCCTTTCCTTATTTTTCTTTTTCTTTTCCCTTACTTTCTTTTTCTCCTTTCCTTTTTTCCTTTTTTCTTTTCACTTACTTTCTTTTTCTCCTTTCCTTATTTTTCTTTTTTCTTTTCCCTTACTTTCTTTTTCCCCTTTCCTCATTTTTCTTTTTCTTTTCCCTTACTTTCTTTTTCTCCTTTCCTTATTTTTCTTTTTTCTTTTCCCTTACTTTCTTTTTCTCCTTTCCTCATTTTTCTTTTTCTTTTCCCTTACTTTCTTTTTCCCCTTTCCTCATTTTTCTTTTTTCTTTTCCCTTACTTTCTTTTTCCCCTTTCCTCATTTTTCTTTTTCTTTTCCCTTACTTTCTTTTTCTCCTTTCCTTGTTATTCTTTTTCTTTTCCCTTACTTTCTTTTTCTCCTTTCCTTATTTTTCTTTTTTCTTTTCCCTTACTTTCTTTTTCTCCTTTCCTTATTTTTCTTTTTTCTTTTCCTTACTTTCTTTTTCTTCTTTCTTTATTTTTTTTCTTTTCCGTTACTTTCTTTTTCTCCTTTCCTTATTTTTCTTTTTTCTTTTCCCTTACTTTCTTTTTCTCCTTTCCATTTTTTCTTTTTTCTTTTCCCTTACTTTCTTTTTCCCCTTTCCTCATTTTTCTTTTTTCTTTTCCCTTACTTTCTTTTTCTCCTTTCCTTATTTTTCTTTTTTCTTTTCCCTTACTTTCTTTTTCTCCTTTCCTTATTTTTGTCTTTAATTGTAATTTAATGCCAAATCCTGTTCATGCACATATATATTAAGTTTATTTTTTGTAAAGAAATAGTTCGTAGTTAACATCTTAAGCAAGATAGAGTTCATTTTTTCCCCAGAATTAAATGATTTCAAGTATTAATATCTAACAGTGATAGTTTTATTTGCACACAGTTAAAAGGTTTCAAGTATTGCTATGTAACACAAACAATTCAATCTAACACTAATCATTTGTTGGCACTCAATTCAATAGTCAAACAGATCTATTTAGCACATAGATGAAACTTAACCGCTACGAACATACTGGAACAGAGTGGACATGGGAGTAATTGCTATGATAGAGTACTCAACATTCCCTAAAGTTCCAATGCATGAGCTTCACCATCAGAACTTTTATTGTCATATTCAGGACACTCGTTTGTGGGGTTCTTTCCCTTCTGCAGAAATGCAGTTAGCGTATTCTACACCCCCAGCAATGGGCCCATTGGCTGGAGCTACAGAATACACAGACAACACTTCTGCAAAGGGTTAAAACTGTAAACAATCTGATGGTGAGGCTTCAGTAATGCAGTAGCTTTGGGGTATGCAGAGTACACCTTCATTGCTATCGCTCCCAAGTCCACTCTGGCCCGGAGTGGTAGCACCTGATAGGGTCCTCTTAGTGGGTCAGATAAAACTAAACAGAGTATTATGCTATACCGAATTGTTTAGAATAGAACTGTTTTGACATTTAAATTGTGTACTTGCGTTTAACTGTATTGTTTGAAATAGAACTGTTTATATGAATAAAAATGGATTTGGCTTTGAATAATCTACAATCGTTGATATGCCATAAAACCGAACCAAACCAAACCAAACAAAAGTCCCAGCAAAGTTGGCTGGTATGTGTATGCGTCTGTGTGTGTGTGTGTGTGTGTGTGATATTTGAAGTCTATAATCAAGCTGATCTAAAATAGTTCTTACGTTGATCCATTACAAATTAATCTTCTTCTGATCCTTCTTTCTAGCAGTCATAAGCCAGTTAAGAATGGAAAGAGCAATTGGCATTGATTTAGGCGAAAAAGAATCAAAGATTTTTAAACAAAAACGATGTTTTACCTCCAATCATCAAATGACAATATTAGATTCTTAACGTTATATCTGAGATCATCTTCACAAAAATCTCAGAGAAGCTCGGCATATTTTCCTCGTTATATTGGCTTGTTGCTTTAACTTTTGGAAACTGATAATGCATTTGAATGACTTGAGTGAAATTTTTTTTTGTTTTTTTTTAATTCTTTTTTTAATAGGTTATTTACAACTCTTTATAGCTTTCTTTTGAATTATGTTTCGTTCTAAGTTTTTTTTTTAATTGATAGGTCTTTGCTACAAATCTGATTCGTTTTATTGTGACTGGGTTCATTCGTTTTTTTTATTTCTATCACATTATGATAATTTTATTTGTACTTCTATTACTTCTGCATGTCGTCGTTCTTACAAGGGTTTTCTACTTTTCTTTTGTCTTTTTTCTTTCTTTCTTTCTTTCTTTCTTTCTTTCTTTCTTTCTTTCTTTTATTTTTAATTTCTTTCTTTCTTTCTTTCTTTCTTTCAAATCATTCTTTCATTTTTAATTTCTTTCTTTCTTTCTTCTTTTTTTCTTTCACATCATTCTTTCATTTTAATTTCTTTCTTTCTTTCTTTCATTTTTAATTTCTTTTTTTCTTTCTTTCTTTCTTTCAAATCATCTTTCAAATCATTTCTAATTTCTTTCTTTTTTCTTTTTTAATTTCTTTCTTTCTTTCATTTTTAATTTTTTCTTTCTTTCTTTCTTTCTTTCAAATCATTTTTCATTTCTAATTTCTTTCTTTCACTCTTTCTTTTTAAATTTCTTTCTCTCTTTCTTTCTTTCTTTCTTTCTTTCTTTCACTTCATTCGTTTATTTTTAGTTTCTTTCTTTCTTTCTTTCTTTCTTTCTTTCACATCAATCGTTGAGTTTTAATTTCTTTCTTTCTTTTTTCTTTCATTCATTCTTTCTTTCTTTCTTTCGGCAACATTTAAATTTTTTCTCTTTATTCTATATTTTTCTTTCTTCCTTTCTCTATCATAGTCTTTATTTTTTTTCGTTGTTTTCCTTTTTTTCTATATTTATTCTTTTCGTTCTCTTTATATATATAAGAAAATAATGTTGGCGACTCGAAGTCTCCCTTTTCAACAGCTACTACACCGAAAGGTTTTGGAGGGCTCTTCTCCTTTCCGTGGAAGGTTCTACTTTACCCTTGATCCGAACTTTATAATGCTGAGTGTTAAGAAAAGCGGCGTAAAATACAAGATTTGAGTTTTTACTTGGCCAATAATCTGGTTGGTAGAGTGTTCACCAAAGACTCAAAAAATGGTACTTGATGACGCATTGATTATCACTCAGCATTATAACGTCGGTATCGAGGGTAAAGTGGAGTAATCCAGGAAAAAGAGTTGCGCACTCCCCTACACTTTGGTGTAATAGCTAATGAAAAGGGAGCCTTCAGGTCGTCCTCGATTACAGTCACCAACTTTACTTTTTACATATATATATATATATATATATATATATGTATATATGTATATAAGGAAAGTAAGAAGAATTTTAGTACTTCTTTTCCTTTCATGTTAATGTTCTTTCCCCTTTTCATCGTTTATTGTGTTTTTTCCTTCTTCTTACTTTCTTTCTTCATTCTCTTTTTCTTTTTTTCTTTCCTTTTCTTTCTTTTTCTCTGTGATTTCCTTTCTTTTTTTTGTTTTATTCTTCCCTCTCTCTTTCGTTCTTTTTTAAATATTTAGTTCTTTTCTCTCTTCTTTTTCCCACTTTCTTTAATTCTTCGTTTATTTGCTCGTTCATTAATTCATTTCTTCATTCATTCATTCAGTATTTATTTTTCTATTTTTTCATTTATATATTTTTTCTTTTTTTATATATTTCATTAATATATTTTACAATTCTGCCTCCTTTCTTTCTCTCTCTCTCTCTCTCTCTCTCTCTCTCTGTTCTTTACTTTTTTGCTCTACTTCTTTGTTTCCATGTTGATTTCTTTCTTTCTTTCTTTCTTTCTTTCTTTCTTTCTTTTCCTTTCTTTTCCTTTTTCTTTCTTCTTTACTTTCTACTCTTCTTTCTTTCTTTCTTTCCCGTTCTTTATTTTCCTTCCTTTCTTTCTTTTATTTTTAATTCATTTCTTTTACTTTCTTTCTTAATTCTTTTTTAATACTTTCTTTTTTACATTTATTGACTATCTACTCTCTCAGTCTTCTTTCTTTCTTTCTTTCTTTCTTTCTTTTATTTTTAATTCATTTTTTTTTCTTTCCTTCTAAATTCTTTTTTTCATTCTTTTCTTTTTTTTTCTTACTCATTTAGTTTCTACTTTCTCATCTTCAGTCTTCTTTCTTTCGACGACGACTTTGTTATCGTAAGCTTCTCTCTTTATCACCCCAAGTACGTCTCTTTATACACAAAAGAAAGAGAAGAAAGAATGAAAACTGTAAGACTGATCTCAATCTTACATTGCCGCATAACATCGCTGTCTCATCCGGCGTAGACAAACAGCGTCAATCCTATTCTTTCTCCTTTCATTGACCCTTCATCATCGTCTTCCCACTATCGTTAAGAACCTTGGTCAACAGAGTCTCACCTCTCACCCACGATCCCACAATTACAAACTGAACCATTCACGCCCCTACGTATTCTTTCAGTTAACATCTATCTTTTTTCCTTTTCCACAACCGACTTTTCTCACCCTTCACTGCCTCTTCTCTTTTATCTCACATCACCCTTCTTGCATTTTTTAATTCTTTATGCTAACAAGATAAAGAGTAAATCCGTCAACGCAGTGTATTGACTTTCCAAACATTACAGTCTGATGGCTTGGCTTGCTAGAGCCCACTTCACACATCCAGTTTACGACAGGGACGGGCCTACGTGTGCCCGGGACGCAGAGTGAAAGCCCATTTACGCACATTACGGTGACACGGTGTATTTTTAGATAAAACACTTCCAGCGAAATCAAATTAGAACATCGTGTTTGAACAGTAATGCCACCTGGTGGTAGAATCAAAACAATCTGGAGTTGTGTACCTTACAAGCGTTCGTTTTGAAGAGACGATGAATTAGACGTAGAACGAGAGTAGTGGGGGCAAAAAGGTTACAAAGAAAGATAATGAAAAATAGGAGACGTAGAAGAAAGAAAAAAGACCGAGAGATGAATTAAAACGGTTGAGGGTTGACGAAACAATTCGGAGTGAAAAGAAGGAGACAAGAGAAAGACAGAAAAGGATCGCAAAAAAGGGGAAATACTAAAAAGAGTAACATTAAAAACAGGTAAATTACAAAAGTGTTACAGAAAGGTTTTAGACGATATTGAAAAATATTTTTGTTTTCTAGACCTTAATTCCAAATGTAATTGCATGTACAAATTTTAAAAAATCCCTGTGGTTCTAATCCATATTAAGGTGTATCAATAGTATTTTTTCTTTAAACCTATAATCTTAAAAAGTGATTAAACTTAAATATTAATACAATTATTACATACAAAATGTTTTAATGGCATATCAACTTTCGTGGGTCATTTAATGACAAAGTCATTCTTTTAGAAGAAAACTAGTGGCACTAATAAATCCTTAGCTGGGGAGATTAGGGTTTAGTTTGGTTTGGTTTTATGGCACATTTTCGTTTATTTAATGCCAAAACAATTTTTATACATATGAACAGTTCTATTTCAATCTATTCAGATTAGTTGAGTATAGTTTTTGCTTACACTAATTTAAAAGTCAAAATAGTTCTATTTCAAACAGTTCAGCTTAGCATGAGTGCACAGTTTCAATGCCAAAACAGATCTATATATAATATTTGAAACAATATTTTTTGTAATTTACATGTATCTAATTCAAAGTTTTTTATTCGCTTTCAGTAGAGGTTTGAGTATAATGACTGTCTACCCAGAAGAAGAAAAAAACAACAAAAAAAGGAGGGTATCTTTGGTAGGAAACTAACCTGAACCTAGTGATGAGTCTTCATTTCTAGAAATCTTGGAAGAGAAGAGAACCCCTTCATTGCCACTCCAAGTCAGAGTGGACCCAGAATAATGGCAAATTTCATGAAACTATTCTTAATTAAAATGACTTACACGGTTATATGGTTTTAAGAATTTAAGAACATATATATTTTATGTGACTTATAATAATAATGATATATATATATATATATATATATATATATTAGTTTTTTTTACAATTACTGTAAAATGTGTTCTAAATATTATACACCAACAATTTTACAATTAGTAGAAGTAATAGCAGTAGTAGTTACTGTGGTAGTAATTCATTATGTTTTTGCTTTGTTGTGGCACAAGGACGGATGTATGGGGCACCCAGTGATGCTCAGACTCACAGGTTTTCTCGTCTTGCTTGCCAACCATTACATTCCATGAGACACCTTTAGTTGTAGTTTTAGTGTCGTGGTGACAATACTAATGTCTGCAGTGGAGATTGTAGTCGTAGCAGTGACTGCAAAAGTTGTGACTTTAATAGTAGTGACTGTAGAAGGGACTGTAGTATTAAGGAATGAAGAAATAGAAGTGACTATGACAGTAATTGTTATAATACTAGTGACTGTAGTAGGAGAGAAAATAAAAGTGACTTTATTTGTAACTAGTACAAGTGTTGACTTTCGTAAATAGTGCAGTAGTAGTCGTGACTGTAGCTGTTTTAACATTTTGTTTCAAATATTAGTGGATGAAAAATTATCTGTACAATTACTTAAGTATTGCAGCAATATGACTTCCTCCTGATTTTTTCTTAGAGATTTCATGTCAATGATAGCTCCCACTTCATCATCATCATCATGTCGCGCCGCTAGCACAGATCTTATTGACCCTCTCCCGCCACATCGTTCATTGTTCCCGGTAGGTCTTGAAGGTTACATCCTGTATCGACACAGAGCTATTGTATATACGTTGTAGCTGGTCGTCCTGCCTTTGATCATCCATGAGAAGGGGTCCACAGGAGTATGTCGCTTATGAGATCGTCCCTATCCCTCCAGCAGTGTCCTGCATGTCTGGTTCGTCACACTTTTCATGATAGGTGATAAGTGGTCGTACAGCTGCTGCTTTGTGTGGTGTTGCCTCCAGGACTTGTTCAATATTGCTTGCGGCATTCTTGTGTAATTGCAGTAGAGCATCCAGTATCGAGACGACCGCTGCTTGGAAAAAACTGCGTTTCATTTTATCAGTCCGGTCAGACTTCCATAAGACCGATAGCCAATCGATAGCTGCCCATGCCTTTGCTAGTAGCATTTTGATGTCATTCTCAGTTGATGAGACACTGCTTCCTTGGAAGGTGAACTTGTCCACTAGTTTCAGAAAACTACCATTTACTGTGGAGATGTGGCCTCTTTGATTAAAGCACATGTATTCCGTCTTGTCTGCATTGACATGGAGGCCTATGCCAGCGGCTGCTCGTTCCAGACTATGTTGCAGGGTTTCATCTTGGGTGGGTGTATTTGCCAGAAGCGTTTTGTCATCAGCGTAGTCCGTGTCTGTAATTGTTTGTGCGGGGTATCTTCTACTTCTTTCTTTTGTCAGCTTGAAACCGTTGTCTTTCATTTTATCCATAAACGTTCTAAGCACGTAGTCTAGTATAGCGTTATGGGGCTAATGTGTCTCTTTGCAGCACTCCTGCTACACTCTCAAAGAGTATGTGTATGTATCCAGGGAGTGGACTTTTACTTTCGTGGTTTTAGATAGCATCATTATGGCTGCAACGGTCTCTTTGGGTGGGCCATAAGTGATTAGTATTTGCTCCATCTTTCCTCTATGTATGGAGTCAAAGGCCTTGGACGAGTCGACAAATAATATTGATGCTTCTAGTTTTTTCGTACGTACACCTTCTAGAATTCGACAGATAGTCAAGATTTGTAATGTCGTGGATCGATTTCTCCAAAAGCCATTTTGGTTCTTCCCAAGTATATTCTCAATTTTCGGTTCTATGCGGTTGCATAGTAGAGCATTGTATATCTTGGCCGCTATAGATGAAAGGGTTATACATTGGTAGATCTTGGCTCTTTTTTGGTCACCCTTCTTAGGGAAGGGGAAGATCCTTCCTTTTGTCCATCTATCAATTGCGTTTTGATTATATACGGCATTACATTGTTAGAGCAGTAAGTCGTCCAATTCCCTGGTCTTCCATATTTCTGGTGGTTTTTCATCAAGACCTACTGCTTTTCCGGTTTTTAATTTTTCTTAGTACTGATTCGAGTTCTTCTTGCGTAAACTGTTCTAGTTTGATGTTTAATCGTTTACTAATAATTCTCGTGATTGGTTCATGTGTAACTTTCGGAAATTTTCAGAGTAAATTCTCGAAATGTTGTTTCCATAGTTGTATTCGTTCTTCTTGGGTGGTAACTTTCAGCTTAGCTTTCGCACTACTCTTCCTGCGACTGATTTCGTTTACCGTTTGCCATGCTTTCCTAGATTGTCTATATTCTACTAAGTCTCTAATCTTATTTATCTGATTTTGTATATATTCTGTTTGTTCTTTTAGGTATATGTTAGCTGATTTATTTTGTCCCTTTTCTACCAAAACACTTGGCAAATCCACTCTACCTTTGTCAGAGTTCAAGTAATGGTCAGATATATTGTCTTACACTACATTTTCATTTTAAAATGCATGAATGATTTTATTTTATTATTCGTAAAATCACTGCTGCATATTATCAGTGCTTTAAATGTAAAAAGATAAATACTGTAATTCCAAGTAATAGTTGAACCTGCTCAAGAGAAGCTAATACTTTTGGACTTTATTAGAAAATGAAAACCACAGGCAGAATAAGGTTAGAAGAATGTTGGGATTTCATGTTAATGACAAAATATTAAGAGAAAAAGAGGAAACGGAATAAATAAAAGACCCTCTTCTCCCTCCCAAGCGCTAGAAATCATGTGTATATCTGTATTAAAAAAAACTTAATACAGGCAGAAGGTGGGGAAGAGAATTTTTTTTCGAAAGCCATGGAAAGCAGTGTGGTGATCGTAAAGTCGAGCGGACAAGCCCTGTGATGGTTTAACACCATGCCTAACCAGGCCCTGAGCCTATAAATCCCACGTTTCAACGGCCAGTACCAAATAGTTCGATCAGATAACTACTGCTGCTCATCTATAAAGGTAGCTTCTATCGACGAGAATAAAAACAACCATCGAAAGATTACCATGACCCACACTCAAACCATCTATTCTAACCGCATCGCGCTTCGCGAGGGTAAAAAAGAGGCGACTCCTGCTGAGGTTGGTCCCCTGGCCTCAATTTTCGAAAAATCAGCTACAAAGCTCAAACTAAATAAGAATTACTTAAATGCAAACGCACAATGCAAATAACGACATTTAACGCTAGAACTTTAAATAGAATAGGACAACAACAGGAGCTGACAGCATCGGTAATAGATCATAACATAGACATAATCTGCAGACAAGAACACAGGTACACTCATAGCAAGGATATTAAATATCACGATTCTGGCAATGGATTGACATTAGCCACTGCATCTCCATTGAAAAACTCTGTTAATGCCACGATTGGAGGTGAAGGTATGCTAATAGGACCACGAGCCCTAAAATCACTAAATAGCATCGAGAAAATACAACCGAGGATGATGGTAGCTACTTTTAATGGCAACCCCAGCTCAATAATCATCTCCTGCAACAACCCTACCAATGTTAGTGAAGAAACTGACTTCATCGCCTTCTATAATGAGCTATCCTCCCTTGTTCGTAGCATTCTGAAACACAACGTTCTCGTCATCGGTGGAGACATGAATGCCCAAATTGGTAAAAACGTAAACCACAAATTCAGCTTACATAACTCGTCAAACAGAAATGGGGAACATCTAAAAGATTTCACGCGAGAAACATGTCTCGATACAAAATTTCAGAAAAGGAAGGGAAAACTATGGACCTACACCTGCGCCAATAATACCAAAGCACAGATTGACGACATCTTTATAAATAAAAAATGGAATAATAGCGCATTGAATTGCTAGGCATATTCTTCTTTCGACGGTGTGTCCTCCGATCACCGAACTGTCACGGTAAAGATACGACTGAGCCTATGAAGGAATGCGGTCCGAACAACAACCACTGCACACTATGAATGGCCCCTGCTTAATAACTGGGATGTAAGAGATAAATATATGTTAACACAAACACATTTGATGCGCTACAGGAGAAGTCAGAAATACATACTCTGAATGACGAATATGAGAATTTCGTCAATGCCCACCTAGAAGCAGCTGCAGAAAGCATTCTAACTAAACAAAGAGCAAAACCTAGAGTCTCATGGGAGACATTAGCGATTAGAAAAAGCGTGCAGACGTGAAAACTGCTTCCAAATGCAATAGGAGAAACCCAACCAATTTCAATGCCATGAAACTTAAAATGCACGAAATGAAAAAAAATTAGCACCCACTTACTTCATATGAAAGAGAGTGTTTTTAAGATAACCCATCCCTTCCCTTCTCATAAGTATTTAAATTTGATAACTCTGCATCAAACAGTTTAGAAACGCTTCTGCCTTTAAACCAAACTAATTTAAGCTTAGTTAATGAAAAGGCATAAAATCTGTGGAGGCAGATTTTATTAAAGAAATATATGTCGGTTTGATATTTTAAATTTGGGTCTCTAAAAACATATTTGTTTTTAAATTAACTATATATTTTAAAATGTAATTAATAAAAAATAATGATAATCTAATAAATTAATGATAACAATAAACAATAATGATAATAATCAATAATAATTTAATTAATAAATAATAATAATAATAATAATAATAACAATAATAGGGATGCTCAGGTTCTCCTCTTCCTTGCGTTTTGAAGCATCATAATCAATAACTAATTGTCGGCTAAATTTTCACCATATGACATTGTCGTATTTGTCAAAAAAGTGATAATTTGATTTCAGAAGAAAATATAAAATGAAAAACTTATACTCATATCTCAATAACTACCCTCTTTTATTCATGTTTCTTCATTATTCAGAAAAAAGCTTTTTTAAATGTTTTGACATGATAGCTCATTAGGAAGAAAAAGTTTCCAGGACTCTCCTCTATATTCTGGCCGATCTTGATAAAGCAGTAGTTTTGATAGTTTCTTCTCATCCTCTTATTTTCAAGTCCTCCACGCCTTGTACTAATTCTTTGATGACTATACCGAGAGCACCATCTGGTGATGAAACGGTTAGCAAGCTAGACTTGCAAACCTACACGAGTGAGTTCGAGTCTCATTGGGCGCCCCATTCAATCGGCCTTGTGCCACATCGAAGCAAAGAGCTTTGTAAATTACTACATTTGGTATCACCGTCACTTTCATGTTCTAAAGTTTTTTCGATTTTACCCTGTGGTCTGCCGCGACAGCTAAGTCCACAAATCAGCAAGTTCTATTCTTTTGTTGATTATTACTAGGTCTAGTCGTCCGGCCGAAATTCAGTGATCCATTTGTATCACAAAATCCCCGAGCAGTTTGTTCGTCTCATTCTCCGGGAAAGATTCTGGGTTGTGCATATACTATTAGTTTGCATGGTTCAATTTCTATCTCTTGCACAATTCCCAGGAGATAACCTTTCCCACCCAGTCGTGTCTCATCTAATACTCTTTCTTTGCTAGTTTGCTGCATTTTCTTAATATTTGATTGATCGTTTAGTCTCTACCATCGCATAACCTACATTTGCTATTTTGTTGCGTCTTATCAATTCTTTCTTTGATATAATTGGCCATTATGTCGTTCTTTTGTGCTGCTATAAGAAGAGATTCAGTTTTTCTCTTAAGGTTTTCCTTTCTTAGCCATGTCCAAGTTTTCTCGTGTGAGATGTCACTTGTTAGTCGCTTGAAATGTCCATATACTTGTTTTTCTTCCCATTTTCATTTTCTAATTATATTCGATTGTGGCCCTATGGTAGTCACGGAGCCCAATGTGGTGTGACTACTAGTCTCTGTACTTGTTGTGGCTATTGTGTTCGTGACTACTACATTAACTTCTGGCTGTTTGCTTTGTCAAATCCTTCCGTGCCCACGTTGTGTTGAAAGATCCACGGAGGAGGTTGACACAATTCAGCAAGATCTTCTTCTGACGGTCAGGTAATATGAGTGGCTAGATTGTCCAGCAACTCAAAGAATAGAGAAAACCCGTTGTTTAACAACAACAACAAAATCGTTTTTACTAAAACACGTTTGTGTGACAATAAATAACGAATAAACGAGGTTTGCTCTCCTGACAAACAGAAGAAAGAATATCGAGAGAGGAAGAGTGACGATGAGGTGCGGTTAGAGTAACATTAACGTCTCCAAAGACTGGAACTTTGAAATTTTGTAACGTCTGGAGGTTGTTCAGAGTACTTCGGGTCTAGAATGGAAGAGATGCTTCTTTGGCAGTCTTAAGTTTCTTCTTGGTCCTTTTTTCTTATCCTCTCTAAGAACTCGTTTAATTATCCCATTTTTTATAGATCAATATCTGGACTAAAAACGGTTTCTGATTGGTAGTCCAATAAGAGACAATTAAAAGTCATATTCCGATTGGTCAGCCAATCCTAGTTCAGGATTATATCTTACATGTATAGAGAAAACCCTTTTTAGATGCTTTGACCAATGGGAACAGGTTTACAGTAATTGAGGTTGAACAAAAAACCCTCAGCTTCACCTGACTGGATGAGCCATGCCCAGCTCACCTTTATTTAGGGTGGAACAAAATTAAATCTCCTTTTTGTCATTGACCTTCAAGATAAGGACTTGAAAATATGTTTTACGAAATGACCCATTTCATCATTATGATTAATGAAGTTAGTTGACTACCGAAAAATCAAATAAATTTGCTAACCTTTAAAATCAAAAACAATTTTCTCGCACTTAATTGACCTATAAAATCAAAAACGATTGTCTCGCACTTAACTGACCTTTAGGAACGATCAACCAGCTTTTTAGATCATAAAAGTCTTTAACAAAAAAATATGATTATTTTAAGGATTTTTTTTTTTGTGGTTTTTGAGGTATATATATTAATTATAATATATTTCATAAATTCTAATTTTTACATATTGATTAAGTACTCAACTGCACGTCGTGCCACGCAATCTCTTGATGCTTGTGTTGTCTGTATTTTTTCTGGTAGCTTTAATCAGTCTTCCTGCGCATTTTTTTATGTTGTCTTCCAGTTTTTGTATCAATGCATCAACGCTATCCTCGATGCTGTCATGTCCTCTTCCTTCTTTTCTTGACACACATAGTCTATATACAAATCTCTGGAATGTAAGGTTTTATGCATCGTCATTAATTTTTCAGTTCTCTGGTCCATTTGTTTAAGTCTTCCCTCGACTACTTAAAGAATGATCCTGAGTATCTTACGAGGAGGGCAGTCCAAGTGTTTATCCCTTTTATAAGGCTCATTGTATATAATTTGGTTTCGAGTAGTTTTCTCATTATCTTGAGATACTCTTTTTTAATTTTTTCTCTCATCTCCAGTTCTTTGATTTGTCCGCTTCAAATATTCCCAAATATTTGTAGGTTTCCTTTATTCGGAACTTCCTGATTTTTTCTTGATTTGGATGTTCCATACCTTCCGTCATGTGTCGTTTACCGCTTTAAATTATAAGCATGACCCATTTTTCTCTGACAAATCCCATCCCTATGTCCTGACTATATGATCTCTCTGTC
Organism: Sepioteuthis lessoniana; assembly: GCA_963585895.1. Taxonomy (NCBI): domain Eukaryota; kingdom Metazoa; phylum Mollusca; class Cephalopoda; order Myopsida; family Loliginidae; genus Sepioteuthis; species Sepioteuthis lessoniana. Next base: position 11,221,735 of record OY757912.1, on the reverse strand, counting down.
TGTATTAGGTTTTCTAATTTTTTTCGATTTTGGCAAACAGTTTGATGTCGTCCATGTACATTAGGTGATTGATCTTTTCCTGCGATTTAGTAAGTTTGTTTGTGTTGAGTGGCATCATCGCAATTAAAAATAATAATCGTGATAGCGCATCTCATTGGAATACACCTCTCTGGATCTTTACCTCAGCTAAGCTTTTCCCTCCGACTGTCAATTCTACTCTCCAGCTTTCAATGGTTTTCTCGATAAACTTCTGACTTCGTTGGATATCTTGTACATTTCGAGACAGTGTATTATTATTATTATTATTATTATTATTACCACATCACTAATAATGCCAATAGTAATACGATGCAATAAATTTTATCCCACTCTTGTTATCTCTATCGATTTTTTTATTATTGATCTTTATCAAGTTAGTTTAAATCTATTTTTATGACGGCATTTAAAAATTTGTTCATTACGTTTATTTAATTGTTGGCTAGTAAATTTATATCTAATGTGGCTTTCTTTTTCCTCCTGACAAAGGTTACATCTATGTATAAATAGTCAGGGGATGTGCCAGTAGCTTGTTGATTAACGTACTGGACTGTCTAATCATAGTAAAAAAGTAAATACATAGTCTATAAATGAAAATCGATATCGACCTTTAAGACCGACGAAGGTGGCCTTTACGAGACTTGAAGTAAACGTAATTTTTGTACGAACCCAAATAAATTTCTTAATAAATTTTGGAATAATCTTTTTCGGTAATAATTTATAGGAACAAATATTCCGACTGAGCTATGAAAATATTTTTTGTTGAGATTTGATCCTTTTTAAGTGATGCTATTTTGACTTACTCGCTTTAAGGAAAAAACAAAAGTCTTCGATCTAATGCTTATTTTTGCCGTCTCTGTTTAGTTATTTGAGCCATTCTTTCTGGTCTGCTGTGCCATTTCTTTTATTAAGTATCATTCCTGCTCAAAGGCAGAAAACGTCTGACAGAAAACAAAAACGGTATCACCGAAGAAATGTCGTTCGCGATGCCTTCAATCATATCACCAACTCTACTTGACGCCATTTTGAGAGCTTCTTAACACAGTGCTTCAGATTTGCGAATCTTCTAGATTCTCTTCAAAGATCAAAAATGGTAAATCAAACTTTTCCTCCAGCAATAATTGGCGGGAAATACTGAACATTTCCATAAGTCTATTTTTTCTTCGGAATGAAAAGCCTTTAGCAACTAAGACAAATGTCTGCAATTTAGAAATTTAATAAAATTTCGTTCTACTCAATTTGTTTTTTTCTTTTATTTTCTTTTTTCTTTTCTTGTTTTTTTTTGTTTGTTTGTTGTTTTTTTTTGGAGGAAGAGAACAAAACATGTCGGACATTTTGAAAGAGGAAATATTGAAATTAAAGGAAATGCAGGTAAAAAAAGAAAAATGGAGCAAATAAAAAAGAGAAATTATTAAAAATAAAGAAATACAAGTAAGAAAAAATGAAGGAAATTTAAAAGAAAAAGAAATAAGATTGATGGAAATAAAAAAAGAGTTGGAAGAAAAAAGTAAATATGAAAGAACAAAAAAATGAAAATACTAACAATCCGGGAATGGAAAAAAAATAAATGAAATAATATTGCAAGTGAAGGAAACGTTGACAGAAATAGAAAAGATGAAAGAAAGTCATGCAATTTATGGAGGCAAAAATCAAGCAAATAAAAATATAAATTTATAAAAAGTAAAAAAAAACAAAAGAATGAAAAAAAGATGAAGAAAATAAAAAGTAGGAAGAAAGAGAAAAAATAGGAAATTCAGGACTGAATTACATTTTTCAAAATAACTAAGAATGACAATGAGTGAAGGAAATAAAAAAAATAAAGAAATTAAAATAATGGAAATACTGAAGTGAAAGGAATAACAAACATGATTACAAGAAAAAAAAAGAAATCAAAGAAGATAAAGAAATAGAACGAAAGAAAATAAGGGAAACGAAAGCAAGGGGAAAAAATGAAAAATCAAGCAAATAAATATAATAATAAAGAAAACATAGCAGTGAAAAAAGAAAAGAAAATGAAAGGAAAATAAAAGGAAGAAGAATGTAATACGAAGAGAAGAATGAAGTGACAAAAGAAAAAAGAAAAGGGAAGGAAAATAAAAGGAACAAGAATGTAGCACGAAGAGAAGAATGAAGAGACAAAGAAAAAAAGAAAAGAAAATGGAAGGAAAATAAAAGGAAGAAGAATGTAATACGAAGAGAAGAATTAAGAGACGAAAAAAAAAAAAAGAAAATGGAAGGAAAATAAAAGGAAGAAGAATGTAACATGAAGAGAAGAATGAAGAGACAAAGAAAGAAAAAAAAAGAAAATGGAAGGAAAATGTAATACGAAGAGAAGAATGAAGAGACAAAAAAAAAGAAAAAAAATGGGAGGAAAATAAAAGGAAGAAGAATGTAACATGAAGAGAAGAATGAAGAGACAAAAATAAAAGAAAATGGAATGAAAATGTAAGGAAGAAGAATGTAACACGAAGAGAAGAATGAAGAGACAAAGAAAAAAAGAAAAGAAAATGGAAGGAAAATAAAAGCAAGAAAAATGTAACATGAAGAGAAGAATGAAGAGACAAAGAAAGAAAGAAAAGGAAATGGAAGGAAAATAAAAGAAAGAAAAATGTAATACGAAGAGAAGAATGAAGAGACAAAAAAAGAAAAGAAAATGGAAGGAAAATAAAAGGAAGAAGAATATAATACGAAGAGAAAAATGAGGAGACAAGAAAGAAGAAAAGAAAAGGGAAGGAAAATAAAAAGAGAAAGATTGTAACATTAAGAGAAGAATGAAGGGACAAAAAAAGAAAAGAAAATGGAAGAAAAATGAATGAAGAAGAATGTAACATGAAGAGAAGAATGAAGGGACAAAAAAAAAAGAAAAGAAAATTTAAGGAAAATAAAAGGAAGAAGAATGTAATACGAAGAAAAGAATGAAGAGACAAAAAAAGAAAAGAAAATGGAAGGAAAATAAAAGGAAGAGGAATGTAATACTAAGAGAAGAATGAAGAGACAAAAAAAGAAAAGAAAATGGAAGGAAAATAAAAGGAAGAAGAATGTAATACGAAGAGAAGAATGAAGAGACAAAGAAAAAAGGAAAAAGAAAATGGAAGGAAAATAAAAGGAAGAAGAATGTAATACGAAGAGAAGAATGAAGAGACAAAAAAAAAGAGAAAAAAATGGAAGGAAAATAAAAGGAAGAAGAATGTAATACGAAGAGAAGAATGAAGAAACAAAAAAAAAAGAAAAGAAAATGGAAGGAAAATAAAAGGAAGAAGAATGTAATACGAAGAAAAGAATGAAGAGACAAAGAAAAAAGGAAAAAGAAAATGGAAGGAAAATAAAAGGAAGAAGAATGTAATACGAAGAGAAGAATGAAGAGACAAAAAAAAAGAGAAGAAAATGGAAGGAAAATAAAAGGAAGAAGAATGTAATACGAAGAGAAGAATGAAGAAACAAAAAAAAGAAAAGAAAATGGAAGGAAAATAAAAGGAAGAAGAATGTACTACGAAGAGAAGAATGAGGAGACAAGAAAGAAGAAAAGAAAATGGAAGGAAAATAAAAGGAAAAAGAATGTAACAGAAAGAGAAGAATGAAGGGACAAAAAAAAGAAAATGGAAGGAAAATAAAAGGAAGAAGAATGTAACATGAAGAGAAGAATGAAGAGACAAAAAAAAAGAAAAGAAAATGAAAGGAAAATAAAAGGAAGAAGAATGTAATACGAAGAGAAGAATGAAGAGACAAAAAAAAAGGAAAGAAAATGTAATGAAAATAAAAGGGAGAAAAATGTAATACGAAGAGAAGAATGAAGAGACAAAAAAAAGAAAATTGAATGAAAATAAAAGGAAAAATAATGTAACATGAAGAGAAGAATGAAGAGACAAAGAAAAAAGAAAAGAAAATGGAAGGAAAATAAAAGGAAGAAGAATGTAACAGGAAGAGAAGAATGAAGAGACAAAGAAAAAAAGAAAAGAAAATGGAAGGAAAATAAAAGGAAGAAGAATGTAATACGAAGAGAAGAATGAAGTGACAAAAAAAAAAAGAAAATGGAAGGAAAATAAAAGGAAGAAGAATGTAACAGGAAGAGAAGAATGAAGAGACAAAGAAAAAAAGAAAAGGAAATGGAAGGAAAATATGAGAAAGAAGAATGTAATACGAAGAGAAGAATGAAGAAACAAAAAAAAAGAAAAGAAAATGGAAGGAAAATAAAAGGAAGAAGAATGTACTACGAAGAGAAGAATGAGGAGACAAGAAAGAAGAAAAGAAAATGGAAGGAAAATAAAAGGAAAAAGAATGTAACAGAAAGAGAAGAATGAAGGGACAAAAAAAAAAGAAAAGAAAATGGAAGAAAAATAAAAGGAAGAAGAATGTAATAAGAAGAGAAGAATGAAGGGACAAAAAAAAAAAGAAAATGGAAGGAAAATAAAAGGAAGAAGAATGTAACATGAAGAGAAGAATGAAGAGACAAAAAAAAAGAAAAGAAAATGAAAGGAAAATAAAAGGAAGAAGAATGTAATACGAAGAGAAGAATGAAGGGACAAAAAAAAGGAAAGAAAATGGAATGAAAATAAAAGGGAGAAAAATGTAATACGAAGAGAAGAATGAAGAGACAAAAAAAAGAAAATTGAATGAAAATAAAAGGAAAAAGAATGTAACATGAAGAGAAGAATGAAGAGACAAAGAAAAAAGAAAAGAAAATGGAAGGAAAATAAAAGGAAGAAGAATGTAACAGGAAGAGAAGAATGAAGAGACAAAGAAAAAAAGAAAAGAAAATGGAAGGAAAATAAAAGGAAGAAGAATGTAATACGAAGAGAAGAATGAAGTGACAAAAAAAAAAAAGAAAATGGAAGGAAAATAAAAGGAAGAAGAATGTAACAGGAAGAGAAGAATGAAGAGACAAAGAAAGAAAGAAAAGGAAATGGAAGGAAAATATAAGAAAGAAGAATGTAATACGAAGAGAAGAATGAAGAAACAAAAAAAAAAGAAAAGAAAATGGAAGGAAAATAAAAGGAAGAAGAATGTACTACGAAGAGAAGAATGAGGAGACAAGAAAGAAGAAAAGAAAATGGAAGGAAAATAAAAGGAAAAAGAATGTAACAGAAAGAGAAGAATGAAGGGACAAAAAAAAAAGAAAAGAAAATGGAAGGAAAAAAAAAGGAAGAAGAATGTAATAAGAAGAGAAGAATGAAGGGACAAAAAAAAAAGAAAATGGAAGGAAAATAAAAGGAAGAAGAATGTAACATGAAGAGAAGAATGAAGAGACAAAAAAAAAAGAAAAGAAAATGAAAGGAAAATAAAAGGAAGAAGAATGTAATACGAAGAGAAGAATGAAGGGACAAAAAAAAGAAAATTGAATGAAAATAAAAGGAAAAAGAATGTAACATGAAGAGAAGAATGAAGAGACAAAGAAAAAAGAAAAGAAAATGGAAGGAAAATAAAAGGAAGAAGAATGTAACAGGAAGAGAAGAATGAAGAGACAAAGAAAAAAAGAAAAGAAAATGGAAGGAAAATAAAAGGAAGAAGAATGTAATACGAAGAGAAGAATGAAGTGACAAAAAAAAAAGAAAATGGAAGGAAAATAAAAGGAAGAAGAATGTAACAGGAAGAGAAGAATGAAGAGACAAAGAAAGAAAGAAAACGAAATGGAAGGAAAATATAAGGAAGAAGAATGTAATACGAAGAGAAGAATGAAGAGACAAAAAAAAGAAGAAAATGGAATGAAAATAAAAGGAAGAAGTATGTAATACGAAGAGATGAATGAAGAGACAAAAAAAGAAAAGAAAATGGAAGGAAAATAAAAGGAAGAAGAATGTAATACGAAGAGAAGAATGAAGAGACAAAGAAAAAAGGAAAAAGAAAATGGAAGGAAAATAAAAGGAAGAAGAATGTAATACGAAGAGAAGAATGAAGAGACAAAAAAAAGGAAAAGAAAATGGAAGGAAAATAAAAGGAAGAAGAATGTAATACGAAGAGAAGAATGAAGAGACAAAGAAAAAAGGAAAAAGAAAATGGAAGGAAAATAAAAGGAAGAAGAATGTAATACGAAGAGAAGAATGAAGAGACAAAAAAAAAGAGAAGAAAATGGAAGGAAAATAAAAGGAAGAAGAATGTAATAAGAAGAGAAGAATGAAGAGACGAAAAAAAAAGGAAAAAGAAAATGGAAGGAAAATAAAAGGAAGAAGAATGTAATACGAAGAGAAGAATGAAGAGACAAAGAAAAACGAAAAAGAAAATGGAAGGAAAATAAAAGGAAGAAGAATGTAATACGAAGAGAAGAATGAAGAGACAAAGAAAAAAAGAAAAGAAAATGGAAGGAAAATAAAAGGAAGAAGAATGTAATACGAAGAGAAGAATGAAGAGACGAAAAAAAGAATAATAAGGAAACCGGGGATTAAATTATTTTTTTTATCACGATTAAAGATGAGTGAATGAAGTTTTTAAAAAATGAGATAATGAAAATAATGGTAATGCTGAGGAGGATGAAAAAGAATGAATTAAAGAGGCGGAAGAAATGGCATTGAAAAAAGTTAAGAAGAAGGAACAAATAATGAAGAAAATAAAGAAGACAAAAGAAAGAAAAATAAGGAAATACAGAAAGGAGAGGAAATGAAAAAGAATGAAAAAGAAAAACAAAGTAAGAAAATAAATTAATAACAATAAAAATAAAGGATATATATATATATATATATATATATATATATATATATATATATATATATATCCCTAGTACTTTCTGCCCGACTTTCTGCCAATATATATATATATATATATATATATATATATATATATATATATATATATATTTGCAGCATTTCTTCTTCGTTAATACAAATTTCATTAAACATAATAGACATTTTATGTC
>OY757912.1:11156734-11211734 GCA_963585895.1 Sepioteuthis lessoniana | reverse complement strand
TCAAAAATATTTCTATTTCAAGCTATTCAGTTTATTCAAACAGTTCTAATTCAAGAAAATCACTTTAGCGTAAGTACAGATTTTGTTTACACACAGTTAAATGTCCAAACAGTTCTATATTAAGCAAATCACTTTAGTGTTAGTATAGTTTCAACGTAAAAAACAGTTCCATTTCAAATAATTCAGTTTAATATAAGCACGCAGTTTAAGTACGGTTTAATTTTCAAAAACATTTCTTTTTCAAGCTATTCACTTTAGTCAAACAATTCAGTTTAGCATAAGTATGCCGTTAGTTCTATTAAACCCATATATAGGGCCCTATCGGGTGTTACCACATCGGGCTAGAGTGGACCTGGGACCAATGGCAATTAATGGGTGTCCGCATTCCTCAAAGCCCCAGCATTAACAGAACCTCACCATCAGATTGTTTAGTGTCATGTCTTGGACACTCATTGGGGGGTCCTACCCCTCTGCAGAGGTGCAGTTAGTGTATTCTACAGCCCTAGCCGACTGGGCAACACCTTTTAATGATTCCTTGCAATTTAATTCTACATCAGTATTTTGCTTAAATACAGTTAAATGATTATGCATAAAAGATTTTGTAAGTGAACAGATTGTAGGTTATTTTATTTGTACAAAGTTGGAGCTTATTTGTTTGGACAGTTAAATGGTTCCAAGTATTTTTATGTAATACAAATAACTCAACTTTTGCTTGCCCAGTCGGCTGGGGGTGTCAAATACGCTGGCTGCACCGATTCAGAGGGGTAAGACGCCCCCAATGAGTGTCCTGTGTATGACACTAAACAGTCTGATGGTGAGGTCCCAGTAATGCTGGGGCTTTGGGGAAGACGGAGAACCCCTTCATTGTCATTGCTCCCACGTCCACTCTGCCCCGGCGTGGTAGCACCTGATGGTGCCCTATCTATGGGTTAAGTAGAACTAACGGCATACTTATGCGAAACTGAATTGTTGGATTGAACTGAATAGCTAAAAATAGAAATGTTTTTGACATTTAACTGTGCGTAAACAAAATCTGTCCTTTTACTAAACTGAATTAGCTGAATTAGAATTATTTGAATAAACTGAATAGCTTGAAATACAAATGTTTTTGTTAATTAAACTGTACTTACATTTAAACTGCGCGCTTATGCTAAACTGAATTATTTGAAATGGAACTGTTTCTGACACTGAAATAGTACTTACACTAAACTGAATTGTTATATATTGACGTTTTACTGTGTAAACAAAATCTGTACTTACGCTAAACTGAATTTGCTGAATTAGAACTGTTTGAAAAAACTGAATAATTTGAAATAGAAATTTTTTTCACAATTAAACTGTGTACTCATGCTCAACTGAATTGTTTGAAATAGAACTAATTATTTGCGTGAAAAGGGATTTGGCGTTAGATAACCTGCAAAGGTTGATATGCCATAAAACCCAAACAACGAAACCAATCAACTTTTGCAACAGTTAAACGGTTTCAAGCATTCATATGTAACACGAATCGTTGTTTGTAGACAGCCACTTAAATGTCTTCAAGTTTTGATACCTGACACCAATAGTTTTATTTGCACACAGTTAAATAGTTTCAAGAATTTCTATGTAACACTAACAATTCAGTTTAACCATAATCATTTGTTTCCATAACTGATTAAAATTTCCTATTTGATGCATAAATGGGGACCCTAACATGTACTACTACGCTGGGTCAGAGTGAAACTGGCAGTAATTCCAGTGAAGATATACTCCACGTTCCTTCGGGCCCCAAGACTGTTGCCTCACCATCAAATATATTAATATTATTTCGAGGACACTTGTTGGGAGGGTGTTACCCTTCTGCAATGATTCAGCCGGCATATTCTACTTCCCCAGCCGACAGGGTTTAAGCTGCAATTGTTAACAATGTTGGTATACCATTCGTAGTGATGTCAATTGTCAGTGAACGCTCAACACTTCTGATCTTGAGCCAAACTAAGTTGTTAACTGAGAAAATAAAACTTTATATGTCCTTGTGCTTTTTGTTTGTATCTATGAGATGTTGACGACCCGAGTCGAGGGAGACCTGAAGGCTCCCTTTTCAATAGCTATTACGGTGATGTATAGGGGAGCGCACGACTTGATTACCTGATTTGCTGCGCTTCACCCTTGATCCGTACTTTATAATACTGAGTATTAAGCAAAGCGGCAATAAGTACTACTTTCTGAGCCTTTGGTATGACTCGACCTGGGATTGAACCCTGCTCTCCTGGGACATTAGTGAACACTCTACTCATTAGATCAATAGCCCGGTCTGTAACGTGTAACTATTAAAAGTTAATCAGAGATTAGTCTCTCCTCTGCATTATCTATTTGTGTTGAAAGGCTTAAAAGATGTGGCAATGTTTCCCTGTCTTACCTAAATTATGAATATAGATATAAAACATCTAACAAGCAAAACCAATAAAGGCCCCAAACCTGGATTAAACAGAAATCAAAGAAAATTATTCAAATATTCAGCTCGATTCTGAAAAAAAAAATCTTCTTGAATCCTAATGGGACATTTTCAAAAATGGCGGTTAATGTTGCTCTTACTTGCAAACATATCCTCATTTCTTTCCTTAAAAAAAAGGTTAATGTTTATAGTTATTCATTATATTTGCTTCTTTTAAGGCCCTCTTCATCCTTCTCTTTATTTTTTTAATGTACATTTCGGAGTGCGCTAGATTTGTGGTGCATGGAGGGGGCTGCGATAAAAAGCAGTTATGTCTTAAAAGGTTAAATACATTTCCATCTATTTTTAAATGCTCATTATTATTATTATTATTATTATTATTATTATTATTATTATTTGTTTCTTGTTCGTCTTTTTCCCAAAACAGAATTAAAAAGCGGCCTTAAAAAATGGGTCTAATGTTACTGATTGAAAACACTTTACTCATAACTTACTTTTTTCTGTTTTTTTTTTTTTTTTTTTTTTTTTTTTTTTTTTTTTACTCTGTGTGTTGGCTCGGTGTTCAGTGAGTTTGTAATATCAACGGTTATGTTAATGCTTGCCTCTCTGATTATGTCTCTCTCGAAAAAAGTCCGATCTTTGGGTGGATATCAATGCGTTTGTTACTGTGGAAGACAACAAATAAAAAAAATGAGAAAGAAAAAAGAAAAAAGAAAAAAAAAGAAAGAAAGAAAGAAAGTGAAGAGAAGAAAATGAGACCGAGAAAAAATTGTACACTGGAAAATATGGAAAATCCCATCAAAGATAAATATTGAAAAAAAACGAAAAAGAAAAAAGGAATAGGCGAGGAGAAATAAAGAAAGAAAGAAAGAAAGAAAGAAAGAAATTTAAAAAAGGAAGGAAGATTAATGAAAAATGAATCGAGAAAAAATTCGTCCCAGGAAAAATATTGAATGGAAAGGAAGATAAAATTTTAAAAAAAACCTTTACTGTTTACACATTCATTCCCGAAATATAAAGATTATATTCCTTATCAATCAATCATCGATCTATCTATCAGCCTATACCAATATATATATATATATATATATAAAGGGAGAATCTTACACGAAAAAGTGGCCGACGTCACAACACAAGACCAGGAATAAAAAATGAAATTTTGAGCGCTAGAAATCAATTATTTTAGCTTCATGTGGTGTGCACAATCATCAGACGTAAAATTTATTTATCTGATGATTGGTGCTTTTATCAATCATTGACTCCTTTGTGTAATATGTAATATTCTAATCGGAAGAAATAGACGCGGTGCCCGAGTTCAAATCCCGGAAAAGGCTGTTTGCATTTCCGATTGCACTAAAACTCCTGAAAAAGCTTCAAATTCAACGATTCTATCTCTAAATGTGCATAAATAGTAGATCCGACTCTGATCTTTAAGATTTGTATGACAACCGATCTAGGAGAAGGAAAATTTGAATTCAAACCTTTTAAACTCTGTTAAAAATTGACCTTGTGTTACACTCTGCTCTTATGGAGGAGTTATATATATAGCGAATACGCCTAATCAAGCAGAGACACTACTGCATAGTTTGGAACGAGCCGCAGCAGGCATTGGCCTCCATGTCAATGCACACAAAACTTTATATATGTGTTACAACCAAACGGGCAACATTACCACACTAGACGGAGCCTCTCTGAAACTAGTAGACAAATTCACCTACCTAGGAAGTAGCGTCTCATCAACCGAAAAAGACATCGACACACGACTAACGAAAGCATGGACAGCTATCAATAGGCTCTTGATCATATGGAAATCAGACCTGACCGATAAAATGAGACACAGTTTCTTCCAGGCAGCGGTTGTATCGATACTGCTATATGGATGCACTACATGGACGCTAACAAAAAACGGCTGGAGAAGAAACTAGACGGCAATTACACAAGAATGTTGACAGCAATATTGAACAAGTCCTGGCGACAACACCCCACAAGACACCAACTATACGGCCACTTGCCTCCCATCACGAAAACTATACAAGTTAGACGAACCAGACACGCAGGATACTGCTGGAAAAGCAAGGACGAGCTCATAAGTGATGTACTCCTATGGACCCCCACATATGGCCAAGCCAAAGCAGGACGACCAGCTCGAACTTACATACAGCAACTATGTGAGGATACAGGATGTAACCCTGAAGACCTGCCAGAGGCGATGAATAATAGGTAGAAGTGGCGAGAGAGGTTCAGAGATATCCGTGCTGGCGGTACGACATGATAATGATATATATATATATATATATATATATATATATATTTGGAAAGGTATTCGCTGCTAATTCGATCACAAATATATTTGACAGATTAAAATGATGTAACTTATTGCAATTTCTTTCATGCATCTTTTTGTTATTGTAAATGAAATGCATCTGTACTTATGTTTTATTTTATATTTTGTATTATTTTCTAGCTGTTATAAAGTGAAAACCGGACATTGGCCTAATGGGTTCAATCCCAGGTCGAGTCATACCAAAGACTCAAAAAATGGTACTTGATGCCTCCTTGCTTAACACTCAGCATTATAAGGTAAGAAATCAAGGGTAAAGTGGATCCATCCAGGGAAAGGAGTAGCGCCCTCCCCTACACCTTGGTGTAGTAAGCAATTGAAAAGGGAGCCTTCGGGTCACCCTCGACTATGGTCGCCAACTTTACTTTTTACTTATAAAGTGAAAAGTGAGAGTCGTGGTAATTTTTCGATGGCTGAATTTTTATCTCACCAATAGACGCCACCCTTAAAGATTAGTAGAAGTAGCTTCCTGACCGAACTATTTGATCCTGGCTTTTATCCTGTTGGGTTCGTCCGTCATGCTTCACATCCACCATGCTGCTTCCTGTGATATCATATCTATGATTTTAAACACATGTCTTTGATAATATTTTTAAACGAGTCTAAGCTCATTTGTTTATCCATAGTTAAATGGTTTCAATATTGCTACATAACAATCAGAAATTAACACCTATCATTTGTTTTTATCGTATATTCTATAAAGTTTTTTCTGTGATTTGCATTAAAAATCGTCTGCTGATAATATATTAATTAGAACTTGTATCGAAACTATCAAAATAAGTAAAATTCAAAAGATATCAATAACTGATAAAATCTTTTCTAAATGAGGGATGTGTGTAACTTTTTAGAATTAATTTAACAAAATAAAGAGATAAGATGAAAAAATGCCCTTTGTTTAATATTATTATGATTAAAGTTAATGTGAGATTCAACAATTTGACAGTGTTGTTTATTATGTATAATGAATAACATTTTAGAATCTTCCAAATTAAAACCACGTTTGGTTGTAAACTGTTTTACGAAACATCACAAAATATTTATACGGGGATCATTAAATAAGGTTCCAGACTTTTTTTCGTATGGGCACTTTTATTGATAGTACACACATGAAACTCTAGTCCCCTTTGAAGTAACTTCCTCCAGCTGCAATGCACTTGTTGTGCCGTTCAATCAACTTCTGGAAGACCCCATGGACGTCCTCTTGTGTGAGCGTGTCAATGACCTTCGTCACAGCCTCTTTCATCTCAATTGTTTCATAAAGACAGCCTCTGAGCATAGGAATAACCAAAAGTCACTGGGACCAACGTCTGGACTATAGGGAGGGTGGGGAACTGTCATGATGCCCATCTTGGTCAAATAGTCTGTGACAAGGATGGAGTTGTGGACTGGTGCATTTTCCTGATGAAAATGCCACTGACCCGATTTGAACAGTGCTGGCCTCTTCCGACGGAATCTCTTCCTGAACTCCCTTAAAACCTCAACATAGTAACACTAACCTAAACCCTTTGGCCAATCAACTCTGGTGTTCTGACTTGCTTACTCCTCCCACACCTCTCATCATCCCTCACAGACTCCCTGCCTTCCTTGAATCTCTTATACCACTCAAAAACTGATGCTCGATTCATGCAAGATCCTCTAAAAGCAGTCTGAAGCATTCCATACGTTTCAGTGGTATTTTTTCCAAGTTTAAAACAGAATTATATTGCATATCCTTCTTCTAAAGAGTCCTCACGTCCAGATTGCATTTATGTAATTCACCAGATGTGACAATCAGTCTTTAGTAGGGTGTATTCCAATTCCTGCTGTAGCTGTTCATTTGAATACCTGTACCAAAAAATCTGGAAACTTATTGAATATACCATGTATATTTATCATTAATAATGATGTTTGCAATATTTATAAATGAAAAGAGTTCAGTATTCGTAGAGCATATGTACATCTAAGTTAAAATAGCGTAGAGAACGTCAATTGGTAACTCAGTTTCTTGCCAATGCTACGACCAGACCAATATATATATATATATACATATATATATATGTGTGTGTGTGTGTGTGTGTGAGTTCTAAAACTGTCCAAATAAGATGAATGTGACTTCTGGTCAATTTTTTAAGCGGAGTATAACAGGTTTGAATCCAAACTGTTCCTTTTTCTTGACCGGTTGCCATACCAACATTAAAGAGCTAAATCTGTCTTACAATTTGTTCATAGCTGAAGAGATTAGTTATGTTTTTTTACTTTTTTCAGGATATTGCTGCTCTGTCTGTTGGAGCTGTAAAATACGCCGAGTTTACCTCGACAGAAGAGTACCCCCGACAACGAAGCCACAGGTTGGCTAAGAGTGGTAATTTACTAAGCTTTTTGCTTAGATGGGGCACAAGGCCATATGAAAGGGGCACCCAATGAGACTCGAACTCACTCGTGTAGGTTTGCTAGTCGAGCTTGCTAACCATTACACCACCAGAGGCGCCTTAGGTTGGCTAAGAGTGGCCACACGAAATGCTCGGAAATGGGGTCCAGGTGGCTGAGAAATTCTTGACCCACCAAACGAAATGTTCAAGTGACTGGATACTCTCCACTTAGGCCCTTATTGAACCAGACGTGTGATCGGAGTGGCCCAATCCGATCAATCAACTTGTCGTATCAAGCCCTAGGACCTATATGACTGTACCGGCCGTATTTTTTAAATTGCTCTTGGAGTAAACAAATACCCAACCTTATTTTATCTTAAAGGTGCTAGATGGCTGTAACATTTATTAGGCATGTGGGTGTCCGAGGGTGTTTATGCGTGGGTGTATTAACAATACAACGCGTGTGGATAGATGTAATTACGAAAAAAAGTAGACAGTCGGTGATTGTGTGTTTGTGCCTCGGTGAATCTATTAGTAAGTGTGTGCATGTGTGTGTTGCTATGGATATGTGTGTGAATGTTCATATGGGCGCGAATGTGTATACGTTTGTGTTGGGGTACTTGTAAACGTTTCCTTGGCCTGTGTTGATTTTCAATTTATTAATATTTTAATGTTAAGATTCCGGAAGTCGAGTGCCAGTCTTTTCTTTTCTTTTCTTTTTTTTCTTTTTTTTTTTTTTAAATGGAATCAGCCATAACCTTTACCGAGTCAGCGAGCACTGCCATCACTTTTATTAATAAAAAAAAAAAATTAATAAATAAATACTACTAATGAAAATTTGCCGGAAAAGGGATCATGAAAAGGAAATAAATATGAAATAGGGGTTACTAGAAAATACTGCTGACGAAAGAGCAGAAGAAATATTTTTAAAATTATAATCTACAGCAACAAAAAAAAAAGAAAAAAAAAGACCCATGCATTCATTCTTTTTTTTTTTTTATTTATTTAATTATTGTGATTTCAAAGATCCGAAATGGAGACGAGTATCAGAAACAAACATAGCAAAACAAAAAAAATATTTAAAATAAAATAAAATAAAATGAAAAGATGAATTTCAGTGAGTAAAAGCATAGTTTAGGCTCCATTTGTAGAAGAAATAAATTGTAATTTTTTTTTCTCCAATGGCTTCATTAAAAATGATTATAAAATTGTGATATTAGGTCACTGTTTTGGGGAACATTTCATTTTTTTTTTTAAATCAGACAGAATTTGATTGATTGATTTTAATGGTATGCCAAATTGTCCGGGATTTATCTATGTTTAAATGTTAGAGAATCACGTTTGTGCAAACGCGAAAACAAACAAAAAAACTCTTAAGTTTTTTTGTTTGTTTTCGCGGAGATATAGGATATCAAGTAATCCTAACTACTGCAAATAATTTTCTCACGGTTGTATGCTTTTATATAACACTAATAATTATACAATCTCAAGTAACTATTTCTATTCAATAATAATAATAATAATAATAAGACAAGACGCAACAAAACAGTAAATGTAGGCTATGCGGTGACAGAGACGAAACGATCAATCACATAATAAGCGAATGCAGCAAATTAGTACAGAAGGAGTATAAGGCGAGACACGACTGGGTCGGCAAGGTGATCCACTGGGAAATGTGCGAGAATTTAAATTTGACAATACAAACAAATGGTATATGCACAACCCAGCACCTGCCTTAGAAAATGACACGCATAAACTCCTATGGGACTTTAACATACAAACGGATCACTTAATCCCGCCCAGAAGACCAGACCTTATAATAATCAACAACAAAAAAAGAGAATTTTCAAAATTGTCGACTTTGCTGTCCTGGCGGACCTCAAAATAAATCTGAAGCAATGTGAAAGAAGAATAAGTACCTCGACCTTGCAAGAGAATTGAAAAAGCTGTGGAACATGAAAGCAACGATTGTGCTAATTGTGATTGGTGCTTTAGGTACAATAACTAAAGGATTATCAAAAAGCCTGGAGGACTTGAAAGTTGGCAAACGGGCAGAGTTTATCCAAATGACAGCATTGCTGAGGACGACCAGAACTAGTCCAGGAGATTTGTGGAGACTTGCTGTCACTCAAACCCCAGTAAAAAACCATCAGATAACACTGATGGGAAAAACTCTAAAGGAGTAAATAATAATAATAATAATAATTTCCTTTCATACAGTTATATGGTATTCTTACCAAATACAAATAATAAGGCATTTGCTTACTCACTCTTATATGGCATCAAGCGATTAATCATAGGTAAAAAAAAAAATCCAGATAAATATATTCGAGGGAGATGTGCTATCACCATTGCTACTTGTGATAGCGATGTTGATCTCAATCACTTACTTAGTAAATTCACGAGCTGACAAAAATTTTGTAAATCGCAAGAACAGACAAACTACCTGACGTACATGGACGTCAAACAAAGAAAAAGAATTAGAAACTTTAATACATGTCGTAAGAATATAGAGTTAGAATATAGCGATGGAATTCGGCATAAAAAAATGTGGCATCCTGATAATGACATGCCAAAGAGTGGTCTTTGCCGTTCCAACAGACCATAGAGTAAAATTAAAAGAAGTTGAAAAGAGAGATAAATATCTGAACCTTGTTAGAGAGCTGAAGAAACTATGAAACATGAAAATGACAGTGATACCAATTTTAGTTGGGGCACTTGGAACGATCCCTAAAGGAGTGGTAAAGGGATTGGAAGACATAGAAATCAGAGAACAACTAGAGACCAACTAGACTACAGTATTACTAAGACCGGATAAGAATACTAAGAAGAGTCCAGGATGACTTGAGGAGACTTGCTGTCACTTAAACGCGAATGTTGAACGATCAGATACCGTTGGTGTGAAATATTCTAAAAGGAATAAATAATTAGGGTCAAATTGTCGACTTTGTTGTCACGGCTGACCACAGAATAAAACTGAAAGAATTTGAAAAGAAGGATAAGTACCTAGACCTTGCTAGTGAATTGAAAAAAACTATGCAAGAGGAAGGTGACAATTGAACAATTGTAATTGGTGCGTTTGGAAAAGTAACAAAAGGATTATTAAAGGGACTGGAGGATTTGGAAGTTGGCGACCGAGTGGAGACCATCCAAACTACTACATTATCGAGAACGGCCAGAATACTGAGAAGAGTCCAGGAGGCTTGAGGAGACTTGCTGTCACTCAGACTCCAGTGAAAGACTATCAGCTAACGCAGATGTGAACAACTCTAATGAGTAAATAATAATAATAATAATAATAATAATAATAATAATAATAATAATAATAATAATCCTTAGTAAACAATTATAGCTTCAACTCACTATGCTTGATACAAATATTACATGGATACATTGTATCAGATATTTATATCGAACTGTAATGACAATATAATTATTTATGCATAATGATATGGTCCAAATTTACTATTTCTATTCAATAATAATAATAAGCTTTTTTGCACACTGCTACAGTATTCCTAGGTAATACAAATAATATCCGCACAGTAATTTGGTGGCAAGTATTTTTAATCAATACTAATAATTTTCAAAATGATCTTGTTTACCTATAGAAATGATCCTAAAAGGTAATACCACTTTATGTTAGAATAGACCTAGGAGTAGTGTCAATGAACAGGTACTCCACACTATCCAGAGCTCCAGAATTGGAGCCTCACAACCAGATGAAGTTTAGAGTCATACCTATACTAGCCATTTTCTTTTGGCTAATGCCAGTGTCTTACCCTGATCAGGAGCCCAGTCAACAGAGGCTGTAAAACACTCTGCAGAGGGTTAAGACCCCCCCGCTAGCGTGTGTTCGAGATATGACATTAAACAATCTGATGATGAGGCTCCTGTAATGCTGGAGCTCAAGGGAATGTGGAGTCCACATTCATTTCTATTACTTCCAGGTTCACTCTGACCGGGAATGGTGGTATCTGATAGGGTCCTATCTATGGGTCAAATAGAAATGTTTGACATTTAAACTGAGTGCAAACAAATGACTTATGCAAAATTGAATTATTTGAAATAGAACTGGATTTGAACTCGGGTAGCCGAATCCATTTCCTGCGATGGTAACCATTACGCCACAATTGCATCCTTAATAATGCCCTTAAATTGAATCCTTAATAATGCCCTTAAAATCTACAGAAAGTACCCATCATTATTAAATATTCGCCTTGTAATATCGATTGCAATAAAAATGTCTTTCTTTTAGCGTGATATTCCTCTTTGTAACTCTTAAAACCAAACGATTAGAAGCAAACTATTTGTTCGAATACTTTTGAGCATTACTATATGACATACTTAAAAGTAACTGAAAGGTTGAAGTAAGTAAAAGCGCTGCAGTGTATATATCGATAGAAAGAAAGAAAAACACCCACAAGTTCTTTTAACATTAAAGAGGTTAATTTATATCCACGCAAGTGCACACACTGTCACTGATGAGCCATAAAGTTGATACCATACACATATACACTTTGGTGCATACATGCACACATCCATGCACATACTAATGTATTAACACGTGAAAATCTGTCCTTAATGCATTGCAAAAGTATTAAATGCAACATAAAAAGCCATCAAGTAAACGATTAGCGCTATTAAGTCCTCGGAGAACGTCCCTAAAACGGAATTGTCGATATTTTAAATCTTCAGCGGCCGCTTTCATCTTGAATTGCTTGCTGCGTAAGATTCGATCTACTCATCCTTATTGTTCCAGTACAGATCTAAACCAATTTCGTCACTTCCGGTTTGGATGACACTAAATTCATCATGTGATTGTGGCTTTAATTTGATTTTAAATAAAATAAAATTCATAAAAAATAAAATGAATTTCAATTTTTTTTTAAATCAAAGAGGATTTAATGGGATGGAAAGAAGTCATTTTTTTTTTAAATCTTATACTTTTTATTCTTCTTTTGTCTTCAATTGTTCAAAATCTCTTTCTTCAATTTATTTAATTCATTTTATTATATAATTATAGATTTCTGTTGGTTTCAGTATGGCTAACACTTTTGTTTCTTACACAGTTCCCAACGGATCGCCTTTCCTATCCAGGCTAATGTTGTATTTATTTTGTGCCAGATTGTTATTATATTTATTTTCTCCTTGCGAGTTTTTGACGTCAGAGTCAGCTGAAGATCTTTCAGTGGAGTCTGAATGACTGCAAACCTCTTCAGGTTTCCAGGACTCTTCTCGGTATTTTGACTGATCATGACTGTGATGTAGTTTTGGATAGTCTTGATTCTTCCTCTAATTTCCAACTCTTCCAGCCCCTTTTCTAAGTCTTTGAGCACCGTTCCAAGTGCACCAGTTATAATTAGTATCACCGTCACCCTCATGTTCCATAATTTCTTCTTTTTTTTTCGCTTTTGTTGATTCCCACTCTGTGGTCCGCTGCTACGCCAAAGTCCTCTATACAACGAGTTCTCTCTCTCTCTCTCTCTCTCTCTCTCTCTCTCTCTCTCTCTCTCTCTCTCTCTTCTTTTTTTTGTTAATTGGATCTGGTCTTGTGGCTGACATTTGGTGATCTCTTTTTTTCTCAAAATCACCGAGAATTTCATCTTTTATTCTCCAAAACGGATTCTAGTTTGACATATATGGTCAAATTTCGATTTCTTGCACAATTCCAAGTGAATAACCTTCCCAACTCAATCGAGGCCACTCATTTTGTGTTAATTTGCCACATTCGTTTATTATACGATTAATGGCTTATTCTGTGTCGATTATTATTATTATTATTATTATTATTATTGTTGTTGTTGTTGTTGTTATAATATCATCAAATATACACAAATTTGATTTCTTGTTTGACTGTTTAAAGCTGAAAAATCAAGCGAACAAAAGAAAAATGGAAGTTAGCAGATTTAGTGGTTATTTTAATGCTATCATATGTTTGTGTTTTTTTAACTTTATTTAGAATGATTGTTTTTGTTTTTTTCTGTTGTATTTTGTAATATTTTTCTGTTTTTTAATCGTTTTTTTTTTTTAATTTTACTATTCAGTTTGGAAAGCGATCAGGTTTTATTCAGCCATTAGTGGTGGATCAGAAAAGACAGAATCAACAGACCATGAAAGTGAAGGGTGATTAAAGAAAAGACTGCGTTTGCTCTGAAATTATAAAAGGACAATTAAATGCAATAAATTAAATAGAACTCAGAGAGAAGGAAAAAAAACAGCTTCCTTGTCCAGTCCAACAAATCAACGTTCAACTTCACGTCTCATCTACTTCTACGTATTTTAAAAGTTTAACTTTTTTTTAATTAAATCGAGTGAAGTGACAAGGATGAAATCTAAGATTTTATTTTAGAGTCTTGCTTTTTTTTGTTCTCATTTCCTTTAAATCCCTTTTATAATTTTTTTTTTAATTCATGTTCGACACAATGCCATCACCAGGACATAGAATTCATTGACTATTTTCTGCAGAGAAGTAAGATCCCCAACAAAAATCTGATGTCCCGTGTGAGATACTGACCTGCATCTGATTTTGAGGCTACGGTTTGTAATATCTAGAGAGTTAAATGTTCATTGTCACTAATCCCAAGTCCACTTTGAAAGGAGTGGTACTATCTGTTAGGGTATTATCTATGGTTCAAATAGACTGGCTTTAAAATTATTATAATTCTATAGGAATAATTCATGACATATAGCAGTAAATTATTTGTTTTAAGAATAATTATTTGAAGCTATACTTTTTTTTCGTTGGATTATTATTAGTTACTTAAAACCATTGACAAATAAAATATTGGACAAATCTTTTATTTGGCATAAAATGTTGATTATTTAAAGAGAATTAAACCGTTCTTTTCAGAAAGAGACGTTGTGTCCATCTGAGGTCAACTGAATTTGTAAACTCGATGATCAGCAGAGATCTTGGATTTCATTGGGAAAATTTTAAAGTGATGTGACTGCGATATTGGAAAATGGAATTAGATGTTAACGTTTTAGTTTGCTAACTAGAAGTAGGGGAGACTTCAAGACCAGCAAAAATTGTGCGTATTTTCTATAAATGTCCCACGCCTTTCGCGATTGATAATGTCAACAACGTCTTAAATTGAATAAAAAAATGTGCACACACAAAAGATAACTTTGGGGTTATACTTCACGGTGAGGAACAGCGAGGAGGTAGACGACCACTGATAAGAAAGAAAGAACTATGAAAGAATACCCTTCTGAAGATCAACAATCTTCTGAAGCTGAAGATGATGAGAAGATGTTTGAGTATACTACAATGTGTGCAAAAATGACTATTATCATGTAAAAATATTTCTTGAAATAATGTAATTATTAGAATTTGATTGGAATACTTGAAACCATACAACTGCGTGCAGATTATTTGTATTAGAAAAGAATACCTGAAATATAAGTATGAGCAGATACACTCTAAAGAAACAATACAAAGAACTTAATATTATTTCCTAACCTTTATTCATAAAATATCTCAGGGCGTTTTGACGTGCTGTTAAAATCTATCAATCAATTTATGCTAATTCTGTTGAAAACTATATACACATATATATTCTATCAATAATAGTGAGCACCTTTCGTTATCTATCTATCAATATATATATATATATATATATATATATATATATATATATAAAATAATTAGCATTTGAAATGCACTTAAATACAACTTATTTAAGACATTGATACTAACATCACACTCCGAAAATGATAATTACAATCCTTCCTTCCTTCCTTCCTTCCTTCTTTTAATCTTAAATAGAAGCATCAGTATCATCATGGATCGCTGTAACAATATGATTTCTCTCTTTAGAAAATAACAGATGCGCTTAGCAATATTTTAAGTGATATTGTCACTGTAGTCTATGTAAAAAAGATGAATTCTTTTTAAGAGTTATATATATATATATGTATATATTGGATACGATAGGCACATTCTCGCTATATTAAGTTAATGATTTGGCGCCTAAAATCTATTGTCTACTGTTCTGCAAAGGAGAATTCACTGGATATTGTCTTTAAGGAAACAGAACTGTGACGCAATTCACTCCTCCATAATATTCGACGGAGCATGCTTTAGTGTTTGTAATTCACGCTGGAAGCGTTAATACAAAGATTTGACAATGTTATGAGGTCAGATTCATATTGGTACTGCTGAAAACCAAACACCCATTTAACATCATGGTGCTTGGGGTGGTCATTAGCGACGGTGACCTTACCCTTACCCTTCCATTCCTCTACCCACAAAGCTTCACACTTAATACGAAAGCTCACTTCAAGTATTTGGGGGAGTGATGCTACCCTGTATCCAGAAGGTGGCTGCTAAACGATTTTACGTCTTACTATAGGACTCCGTACTATACCATAGAAGTAGGACTTGTTTGTTTGTTTGTTTGTTTGTTAGTTTGGTTGGTTGGTTGGTTGGTTGGTTGGTTGGGTTTCATAGCATATCAACCTTTGTAGGTTATTTAATGCCAAATCCATGAATTTACAAATAAACAGTTCTATTTCAAATGATGCTATTTAGCATAAGTACACAGTTTAAATGTCAAAAACATTTCTATTTCAACCTATTCAGTGTAGTCAAGACAGTTCTATTTCGAACTATTCAGTTTAGAGAAGTACAGTTTCAATGCCAAAAACAGTTCTATGTCAAACAACTGATTTAAGAACACGTACTCAGATTATACCATAGCCTGATACGATCATGCGAAATGGACATATAATGTTTATATATATATATATATATATATATATATATATATATATACATAGAGCATAGGAATCTTGAAACACGAAAAACACTTACGACTTCTTAGTTCAGGTACGACACTTTTTATTACCTTTGAGTTTAAAGGTTCTTCGACATAAGGAGAGAGATACACATTCCTTCTATTCTGGCTTTTTCATCTGCCCCACCCCCATTTCGTGTGACACCTGCCCAAGGCCTCGACGAGCAAGCGAAAGTCAACCCTTCTCGTTCGGTGTCTAGTCTCAACTCTATTAACTTTCTTCAAATTTCCCAAATCCTCCACACGCTTCCGGTGCGTGAAGTCATTCGCACTCTGTAACCCCGATTCCCATCTCGGGCTATTGTGACATATCTGAGTGACACGTCCGCTCCTCGCACGCGTGAACACCTGTGTTAATGTTGCACCTAACCCATTCACTGAGCCGAAAGGTTCTCAGCCTAACTAAACCCAAAGGCGTGAAACGAAATCCCTCGGCAATTATATTACAAGATTAGATATCAAAACAGTTATATTTAGCATAACTACGCAGTTTTTTTTTTACTCGAGCCATAGGTAGGGCACTATCAGGTGCTCCCAATCCGGGACATAGTGAACCTGGGAGCGATGGCAATGAAGGGGTGGTCTGCTTTCCCCAAATCTCATACATTACAAGAACCTCACCATCAGATTATTTAGTGTCATATCCAGGACACACGTTGGGTGGGAGTGTCTTATCCCTTTGCAGAGTCGGTTCATTTTACAAACCCAGCCGACTGGGCAAATACGAGTTACCAGTCTTGTCTGTGAGAAAATTTCTGCAACTACATAACCGCTAAGATCAGACCAACTAACTCCCCAGATTTCACCCCCATTGAGGCGCGGTTGATCGAATGATCAACAAAATTCTGTGAACCACCAAAGATATAGTGAGAGCAAAATAACGGCTGCATTTATCAACAAGGAAACCGCCAAAAATACTTGCTGGAGAATCGAAATCCTCTGGGGCTGTTGTTGAATGCAAGGACGATTTCTTTGAATTAACTTTATTCATAGTTTATTTTTCATATAAGTTTGATAAATTTACCTGCTAAAGTGAGATACCAGTCTTTTTATTATTGTTTAGATTGCATGGCAACTGTTATATAATTACGGAATGATTTTTTCTATATTAATCATTCTTCGTTAATTATATTTTATCATTCAGTTTGGTTGGGCTTTACACTATTCGGCTCTTAGTTAAGGTGCACAGACATTGGGTACAGTTTATGCTCGTGCGCAGAGGATATGACAATCACAGTTTTCATAATAAACCCCAGATAGGAAATGAGGCTGGAATGTGAATGACGTCATGCACGGAAGTGATGGGTTGAGAATTTGGAGATTTGAAAAAGATGTCAGTTGGGACTCGACTGGGGACCGGTCGAGTTGGTAGTCGACTTGAGCAATGTAGACAGACAGTAGGAGTTGAGTTCCGACCATGGTGTTGAGAAGTTTGGGTTTCGACCGTTGAGGCATACGGTTAAGTTTTTCGGGTCTCGATCAGCGAAGATGAATTGAGATCTAAAACTCCTCGAGATGAGCCGAGCGTTTGGGTGTTGCTAGCATAGTATTGTTATATTCTCATGTGCCGTATCATAACGACACAATAATAAAGACACAGTGACAAAGACAGACGCAGGAAGACTTCTTTACAAAGATATATACCTCTCACTTTATTGCAAGGGTTCGAAAAGGTTGTGTGGGGTTTTACAGTGAGAGGGAGCTGGAGACCGAACATAAACTGTAATATTTTGACCCCACTGTTATGACCGTCACGTTGTGTCTTTCTTGTTCTCTAGGGCTGCTCAACCGGAGGCCTGGGGCCCACTCTGCTGGATGCTGGCTTTCTTTACTGCATCTTATCAGGATCTTCTCTGGACCCCAAACTCCATCGGGGTTCCTGAGGGCCCCCTCGGTCGGGTGTGGCTTTCCCTACCACATCTCTTCTCCAACTGTCTGGAACTCTACTGGCAACTTCACTGGCCCGTCGAACTCAACTGAATTATATAATCGTTCGACGCCCACTCGATTTTTGAAATCGAATGTTTAATCGTCATCAAGCGGAAATAACTGTCATGCAGTTCAGAGGTCACTCTCTTCCGGTGCATCAGTCTATGAGTGTACCATGCGAATTTTTTTTGCTCGTCCCATTTCATCTGCCAATTTCCGCCCACGCGATTTCCTCTCATAACTGCCATTAGAATGTGTCACCTCCTTCCGGTGCATCACCTTGGAATGGCATTTTTGGCCGGGACAAAAGGTCAAAATATAACAGTATGATTACGAAAGACTTTTAGGAATTGTGTCTCTCTCTCCTCGTGTCGAAGAACCGAACCCAGTAGTCAAGAAGTTAATAAACGTTCATACCTGAACAACAGTGAGTTCGCCTGTTAATGTGTTGTGTATTTCCCAGTATTTGAATTTGTACATGTGCCATTGGATTGAGATATCATTGTGATTATGATATGATTATCGCTATGGTTGTGAGTATAAATCACAACTTGTATATCGGTGTATTATGCATTAGTCTTTTCTATTTCCAAGCATTATTACCAGAAATCAAACGGTCAATATTATCGTATTATCTACTGAAACAAAAGAGGAGAAACATTTTGTAGGTTTGTCGTTGTCGATCTTTTGACTCATTTTGTAGGCTAGGCGTCATTTTTCTTTCTTTCTTTCTTTCTGTCTTTCTTTCTATCCTTGATTTATTCAACAAGTCGATCGATCTCTCCATGCCATCGAGTTAGCAGGTCTAGAGCGACGTCATGAAATGTTAATATCGCTAAATAGGTTTCAAGAGAGCCACTTGAATGTGCTTGACTTCAGCCTCATTAACAGCAGTTTTATGTTGAACTTCTCTCGCTTTCATTAATTATTTCAAGTTGTTAGATTATAATCGGAAAACGGGAACAAATGTGATGGCGTTTTTTTTTCTGTTTGTTTTTGTTTTATAGTTTTTTTTCTTCGTTTTCTTACTTTATTCTATTCTTCATTTTTAAAATGCTTTACCCGACATCGTTTTATAAAAATATCAGATGCGGTTATTTTTATCCATTGGAATCCATCATATTGTGTCTAATCAACTTTTAATATAACAAATAAAAAGATAACACAGGGTGACTTTCGAAGATTGATATTATTTGAGGTTTACAGGCTGTTTCAGAAAAAAATTGATATCCCTTTGTAATTTAATAACTTGACCATTTCTCGTTCAAATGATCTGAAATGTCAACAGCTTGTGTAAAAACGATTCAGAATACTGTTTATTACTCAAACACCTTTTCTTTCCTAGTTGACCTGGGAGTAATAGCGGTAAAGGGATATTCCTCACTTCTCAGATCTCAAAATTGTGCGTCACAATCAGATAATGTACAGAATCACACAGAGAATATCCATTTTTTTCGGAGAGGGTAACCTTTCTGCAGAGGATACAGTCAGTGCATTTGAACCCTCATCAACTGGGTGAAGCAGACACAGAATCAAAAGCTCAGAGCGACAGTTAGTTTCTTGACTATGGGATTAAGAGTCGGTCTGATCATCGCTTAGGCAAGAAACTGACAAACGCTAATGAAACACACACACACACACACACACACACACATATATATATATATATATATAAGATGAGAATCTTTTAAGTAAATGTTAAATTTATTCTTAAGAAACTGCACATTACAACGAAACTGAAGCAGATCAGGTATTAATTCTTGAAATTTTATCTAAAAGAAGTCCGCAAATCAAAATAAATGTCGATACAAAAAGTTTCACATACTTTGAATACCATAACTTTTACTCTCTTTGCACTACCATAACCTCATCGATATCTGTAAGAGGCAAGATAAGAATATAATTGGCTTCAGCATCATACAACAATCTTCTTGGTCTACAGACGAAATAATATTTTTTTAAGGAAAGAAAAATATGCGGAAATAAAAATGATATCTGCGACGGAATTATCAAAATGTCTCTCAAATATACAATGGTTGACTGTGTTGAAAAAAGAAAATTAAATACATTTCTGAATTTGTGTAACACCATGGTACCATCTCGATCATCAATAGATGTTACACTTCTTCAAATGCAAGGTGACTCAGTTTCATATACGAACGCGTTTTATTCTCACCCAACATTTTTCTAGCAGTCAACAGAACACGAGAAGAGAGGAAGACATCGTAACGGTATATGAACGAACCCCAGCCTGGCAGACACCCAAAAGAGACACCCTCGACCTAGTCCACTCTGAGGGACCCAACTTGAACTGCCGTCTGCAACTGCCGACGATCCACTGCTCCAAAATTATTCCTGTTTATATGATTTATTAATTATCTCATTTGGTATGACGACATTTCCTTAATTATAGCATCATATGACCATAAACTTGTTTCTCTTATCTAAATGACAACCTCTTGATTTGTTTATGTTCAATATCCTGTCTAGAACTATTCAGACATAATTCATTGGCAAACGTGCAAGCTTATGAACTTTTGTGACTAAGTACACTTACACTGAACGATTTTAGCAACTTACAATTTTACCAATTTTTGACCAAATGAAATAATATAATTAATTATTACCCTAATTATTTAACATTTATTCTACCTACCTTAACAAGCTACAACAAAGCGGACAGATTACTTCTGGAAATTTCAGTACTATGGTCAAAATATGACAGTAATTTTATTTTAGAGAAAATAATGAAAATATGCAGAGGATTTGCCGTTTCAATGGACCACGGAGAGAAAATGAGAGAAAGCAAAAAGAGAGACAAGTACTTTGATAGAGAACTAATAAAGCTAAGGAAAATAATGGTGACGGTGATACCAGTTGTAATTGGAGCACTTCCTGTTATTCATATTCCACTGAAAGACCATCAGCAAAAGCTGTCGTGAAAAAACTCGCAAGAAGTATTTAATAATAATAATATTAATCAACAAAAAAAAAATATTTGCAAAATTGTCGATTTTGCTGTCCCGACGGACCAGAGAATAAAACTGAAGGTAATTAAAAAGAAGGATAAGTACTTCGACCTTGCTAGAGAATTGAAAAAGCTGTGGAACATGAAAGTAACGATTGTGCCAATTGTGATTGGTGCGTTAGGCACAATAACTAAAGGATTATTAAAAGGTCTGGAGGACTTGGAAGTTGGTGGACGGGTAGAGACTATCCAAACGACAGCATTGCTAAGAACGGCCAGAATCCTGAGAAGAGTCCTGGAGACTTGAGGAGACTTGCTGTCACTCAGACCCCAGGGAAAAAACAATCAGCAAACACTGATGTGAAAAACTCTAATGAGTAAAAATAATAATAATGATAAGAATAATAAAAAGGATGCCTCAAGGGAATAAGAAGAATAGGAGATTTACTATATATTGATCAACACATCCTCAAGGAGAGCAAGACAAGAAGAAATTATGTAACTATAGCACGGATTAACTACAAAAAGCTATAAGATATTGTCTCACAACTTTGGATTATAGACCGACTCAAAATGTATAAGATATCCGATAATGTCGTAAAGTTTATCGACAAAATCATGAAAAACACGAAACTTGAAATGACAGCAAATGGAAAAAGTTTAGCTGTGGTGAAAATCCAGAGGGCAATCTTCCATGGAGATGCACTTTCACTATAATTATTTGTAAGAGCGTTGATGCCATTCAATCACCAACTAAGGAAATGTACAGCCAAATACAAACTATCTAAATTGTAAGAAAAGATTAACTGCCTAATGTATATGGACAACATCAATCGGTTTGCCAAAAATGAAAAAGAATTGCTAACATTAATACAGGCAGTGAGGATATACAGTCAGGGTTTGAGGATGGAATTCGGCATAAAAAATGTGCCATGCTAATTATGAGAAGTGGGAAACGACAAATGACGCAAGGAATCGAACAACTAAATCAAGAAAAGAGAAAACGGAAAACTCAGAGAAAAGAAAATTTACAAGTATTTGGGAATATTGGAAGCAGACACCATCAAACCAATTGAAATGAAAGAAAAGAAATCAAAAAGAGTATACCGGTAGAACAAGAAAACAACTCGAAACCAAGCTATATAGCAGAAGCCTCATCTAAATGATAAGCACATGTGCAGTCCCCCTTGTAAGATACTCGGGAGCATTCATGGAATCGATGATAAATGAACCTGATGACAAGAAAACTAATAACGAGACATTACATATATATATATATATATATATGGAAAAGAGGCAGGAAGTCAACTTGCCAGCATTCAAGAGAGCGTCGATATCGATACGACTACATAAAACAGGCAACATAGAAAAAGCAAAGAAAGACTAATTATAACGACTGGAAGTAACATAGACCATACAAATATCAACGGAACAGCAATAACTGGTAAACAAATACTGGAAGAAAGACAACACTAAGGGTATCTCATGCAACAAACAGGCGAAATCTCACACAATAGGACTTGAACATGGCTAAGAAAGGGAAACCTAATGAGAAAAAAAAATTTTTTTCTTATTACGACCGAAAACAACGCCATAAGGACAAACTAAGTTAAAGCAAAAATAAATAAGACGCTATAAAATAGCAAGTATAAGTTATGTGGCGAGAGAGATGAAAGGGTTAATCATATAATAAGTGAATGTCGCTAATTAGCGCAGAAAGAGTACGAAACCAAAAATGGGTTGGTGAGGAAGATGATCCACTGGGAAACCAACAAATAGTATAAGCACAACTCAGAATCTTTCCTAGAGAATGAGAGAGACAATGTTCTTTGGGATTTTGAGATACAAAAAGATCACGTAATCTCGGCCAGACGACCAAACCTTGTGACAGTCAACAAAAAAGAGAACCTGGCAAATAATGGACTTTGTCTATAAATGAAAATATCAAATGTTTATTGTACAGTAATCCCTTATGGATCAGTTTCTACTAAAAAGGGATTTTGATCCTGACTAAATAGTCTGTATTTCCTACCTAGTGCTAAATCAAAATAACATTTAGTTTTAGGGTACGTTGCCATTATATTATCGTTAACAAGATAAACTCACACAACAATTACTCCTGAATGCGAGAAATCTAATCCTTATCGAGGTGCTGCGTAGAATATGCTTTCAGTATTCACTGCAGAAAGTAAGACGACCCCAAATAAGTAGTGTCATTGTTTTGACATTAGACAGTATCTGATGATTAATTCCAGTTCTGGAGAGTGTGGAGGACTATTTCATTGCTATTACTCCCAGTTGCACTTTGTCACGGTGTGGTAACATCTGTTTGTCTCTCATCAATTGATCAAATGAATGTCTAAAAATTATCTGTATTCGATAGGACTTTCAGGAAAAAAATATCTCAAGAAATAACGACGCAAAAAATCTAAATAAGAACGTACAATGAATGTGATTCTCTAACATTCAGGCATGAAACAAACCAATACCAATATGCCGTTAAAATCTATCAATTAAATCTCATCGATATTTTGGATTTAGATGCAGGGCCAAATCCAATTAAATTAAATGTTCTGACAAGTTCACTACGGCAGTGAGAAATCTGCTTGGTACTTAAATTAGTGATAACTAATGGATAGTAGTCACTGAAAGCGTTAAAGACGAAATAGTGGCGCAAAATTGTCGACAAGAAAGGACAAATATATCTTTGAAAGTGCCAGTATTTTTGTGAATGAATTAGTATTTAGTCCAGATGGACATTTCAACAAATTGAAACCTGTTAGAGCATCAGACAGAAAACGAAGCGTATATGAATTGTGAAGACAGGAGCCGAAGTTTTAGTGACAATAAAATGTTGAAAGCATGTTAGCCTGGCCCTCGTGTCTGAGCTGTTCGGAACGTGAACTAACTTCCCATTTAGGGTTTTTTCTTCTTCTTTTCTGGCCTCGGTTTTTTCGCTATGCATCCTCTTACCCACGAATTTTGTATTTCCCACCGTGTAATTACTGATTCTCGACAGCAGGTATTGTATAACGCCATGCCAACGCCTCTGCGTCGACGGGGGTCGGGCTAGGTCAAACCTGACATCGGGTTCCGAACGATAGAGAGAGTTGGACAAAATGTTCAGAATATGTTTTTTTTTAATTGATTTTTATGTATGCACAGCAGAGGTAGAATCAATTTTTGTTGTTGTTGTTGTTGTTGTTGTTGCTGTTTTGTTCTTTCAGCCTTCCTTCCTTGCTTTCTTTTGTTTTCCTTCCTTTCTTTCTTCCTTTCTTCCAGGTTTTATTCTTTTTTTTATTTTTTATTTTTTTATTTTTTGCTCTTTCGTTCTTTTTTCTTTCTTCTCTCACCCAGTGACAATCGAACTCATTAGAGATGGTTTGCTAGTCTAGCTTGTTAACTATTAAACCACACGAGGCTTTCTCACACCCACAAAGAAAAAAAAACTCTTTTCCTTCTTCCTTTCAGTCTTTCTTTCTTTCCTTGAAATATTTATTTTATCCTTTCATCTTTTCCATTTCGTTTAAATTGTCTCGTATAATTGAGCAGAGCTTTCTTACTTCCATTTATCACGGGGCACCTCACCTAGTGCAGTAGTTAGTAAAGCTGCCAATTAGACAGTTTATAGTGACTTCGATTCTCATTGGGTAACTCATAAATATTGAGTCAAACTAAGCAAGTTTAGTTGATTTAGTCACCTCGTGTGGTTTATATATTTATCTAAACTCTCTGCCATATACAGGATATGACACAAGGTCAATTCAAAAGAAGACCACAGCTGATTTTAATTGAGAGTTTTCCTTGAAGATTGGCTACGCAGCACAGGCTCCAGAACCCTGTATACCCACCTGATTCACTCAGAGCCGGGTTTTATGACATATCGATCATTGTTGGTTATTTAATGCCAAATCCTGTGTTTACCTATATATTAAACATATGATTTGTAAACACATGTTCTTGATACACACAGTTAAATGACCAAATAGTTCTATTTCTCTCAATTCATTTTAGCACAATGATCGGTTGGTTGTTTGTGTTTTGTGGCATATCAACCTCTGGAGGTTATTTAATGCCAAATCCATTTTTATACGAATAATCAGTTCTATTTCAGACAATTCAGTTCTGCAGAGTACACAGTTTTAGTCAAAAACATTTCTATAAAAAGCTATTCAGTTTAGTAAAACATTTTGAATTCAAACAATTCAGTTTAGCATAAGTACGCAGTTTAGCTCTAACTTTTTAACCCATAGATAAGGCCCTATCTGGTGCAACCATTCAGGATAAGAGACGATCTGGTTGGTTAATTGTTTGGGTTTCATGGCATATCAACTTTCGTAGGTTATTTAATGCCAAATCCATTTTTATACGAAAAGTTAGTTTTATTTCAAAGAATTAAGTTTAGCAAGAATACACAGTTTTATCGTAAAGAAATTTCTATTTCAACCTATTCGGTTTAATCAAACAGTCCTAAATCAAATAATTCAGTTTAGTATAAGTACAGATTTTGGTTACACACAGTTGAATATCAAAACAGTTCTGTATTGAACAATTCATTTTAGCGTAAGTGCAGTTTCAATGTCAAAAACAGTTCCATTTCAAACCATTCACACAAAATGCATTTCCATTTCAAACAATTAATTTTCGCATAAGTGTTAGTTTAAGTGTCAAAAACATTTCTATTTCAAGCTATTCATCTTAGTCAAAAAGTTCTATTTCAAGCAATTCAGTTTAGGATAAGTACGCAGTTTAGTTCTGTTTATCCATAGATAGGGCCCTATCAGGTGCTACCACTCTGGGCCAGAGTTGACCTGGGAACAATGGCAATAAAGGGGTACTCCGCAGTTCTCAAAGCTCCAGCATCACTGGAACCTCACGATCAGATTGTTTAGGGTCATATCCTGGAAAATCTTGCTCGTGACTTTGACTCTCAGAGAATGCTCCATAATTCCGGCCTCATGCCAAACAAAGATTAGTTTAATTGAAGACTACTTTTTAAGATGTTTTTTTTTGGGGGGGGGGGAATATTGATAAAATAATTTCAAGGTTTAAACTCAAATTTGGTTCAATCATTAAGTTTAAAATTAATTCCAAAAATTCATTTCGTTAACATGAATGATAACTTTATATACGAGTTTATAGGATAACAACATTTTTTTATTTACATTTTCTTTCTTAGATACATGCATATATAAATTATACCAAGAGGTGGATGTAAATATGTTGATAGATTGATAGATAGATTTCAATAGACCAAGAGGCACACACGCACACTCAAAGACGCACACACATTATATATATATATAGAGAGAGAGGGAGGGAGAGAGGGAGAGAGAGCGAGATAAAGATAGAAAGAGAGACATACATGTATGCATATGAAGACAGACAAATAAACAGATAGATAGACAATTTGATAGATAGATAGATAGATAGATAGATAGATAGATAGATAGATAGATTTCAACAGACGAAGGTGTGACATGTATCCATACTCATATATTTTTATATACATTGATATATATAAAGACAAACATGAACACATTTGAAGATAGATAGATACATACATACATACATACATATACACATACATACATAAAAAGGAACAGATTTGGATAGATAGATAGATAGATAGATAGATAGATAGATAGATAGATAGATAGATAATAAACAGACTGAGATAGATAGATAGATAGATTAGAGCTGACTGAACAAGATAAATAAAAGACGATATTTTACAATGTTTCAAACGATAATGATGATCTGGTCTGAAGAGAACCTGTCACTGTTGTCCGTTTCAAGCTGTGGAGTCGATTGCATAGCAATTATTAACATTCTCAACATGATTCAGACTAGAGAAGATACCGGTATGAAGAGATTCAAGGCAGGAGGCCAGAGAACGAAGTCCACTACGCATACGCAAGTACGATGGACGGATTTTCGGACATTCGGTAGATATTACATTAACATATACTTAAGTATCAAATCAATAGGTTTCCTTTATATGTATAAACAAATCAATCATTCTTGTACTTTACAGATCTTAATGCATCAGTGGAATCTTTAAATATGGTTAGCGTCTATATATAAATCATTTTAGTTATCTAAATCTAAACTTCTCAAGGCATATATAAATCACCATCATCATCATCATCATCATCATGTCCTGCCGCTAGCACGGATGCACTACATGGACGCTAACTAAACGCCCGGAGAAGAAGCTAGACGGCAATTACACAAGAATGCTGCGAGCAATATTGAACAAGTCCTGGCGGCAACACCTCACAAGGCACCAACTATACGGCCATCTGCCTCCCATAACGAAAACAAGTTAGATGAACTAGACATGCAGGACACTGCTGGAGAAGCAGGGACGAGCTCATAAGTGATGTACTCCTATGGACCCCCACATATGGCCGGGCAAAAACAGGACGACCAGCTCGAACATACATTCAGCAGCTATGTGAGGATACGGGATGTAGCCCTGAAGACCTACCTGAGGCGATGAACTATAGGGAGAAGTGACGAGAGAGGGTCAGAGATATCCGTGCTAGCGGCACGACATGATGATGATGATGATGATGATGATATTTATGTATATATATATTTACGTGTGTGTGTGTGTGTGTGTGTGTTTAACCAGCTTTCACCTGCTCAGTCAGCTGGATCTGTAGAATACACCGACTGGTTCCTCGTGGCTGAGTGGTTAGAAATTTGGATTGGCGTTTGAGTCAACCGGGTTTCGATCCTATCTACTGGAAGCTAATATGTCTAGCCACGCTGATGAGTTCTGATAAAACGAAACAGAACTGTCTGTGGAGGACTATAGAGATATGTACTCCGCTACCCCCGTAGGGTTGAGTTCTCTAGCGAAAGAAGTACTCGTGTTGCCATCAGCGTTTATTGCAAGTCTCTTCATATATGAATTGAGGTCTCGGTATCCGTTAAACGGATGTATGTAAAGAATAGTAATTGTGATTAATAACCGTTTAAAAGTTTCGATCCCAGCAACAAGAAGCTACTATGTCTAGCCAACCTGATGAGTTCTGATAGAACGAAACAGATCGGTCTGTAGAGAACTATATATATATACCTTTTATATAAAGACAAAAGAAAAAATTCACTTTCTTGATATCAATATAAATCTATTTATAGATCTATTATAGGCTCTTACAAATTCTTATAAGTTTAACTTATAAACTTAATAAAAACAATCTTAATTTTTTTCTTGGTTAATAAATAGATAAAATAAATCATTTTAATTTTAGAATATAAGAAAATAAAAATAAAGAATTTTTTTTCAGATTCCATTTTCGCTGGAAGTAATAGGAAAACATCTTATCATAATCTTGAATATCTCATCTGAAGATGGTTTTTATAAGTCTTATAAATTAAACTTATAAGAATTTGTAAGAGCCAGAAATAACTTTATAATGATACGAAGAAAGTGATTTTTTTTCTTTTGTCTTTATATAAAATATTTTTAGCTCTACACATTGATATATTGTTGATATATATAGTTGATATATTGTTAATCCGAAATTAATCATAACTCAATAGTATTTAGTATTGAGCTCTTCAATTGGATTTCCTCCTTGGATTATATATATATATATATATATATATGCTTGTGTGTGTGTGCGTGTGCGTGTGTGTGTGTGTGTGAGTGTGTGTGTAAGCATTTTGCTATTTCTCAGTACGTTACTAAACCAAAAAACAAAAACAAGAAAAAGAAAAAAGATAGCCGTTCTTCGTGAGATTGTTTCTAGCGCAAGGTTTTAATTTAAATGAAGAAACAATTTCCTGTCCTCTTCGGAAATAGTAACCGTTCTGTGTTTGTGTTCATTCTGATTATTATGATTTTTCAGTGGCGATAACTATTAAAAGCTAATAATACGATAGTGTCACTTATTTATTTCTAATTAATCATAAAATCTATAGATAAGATGCGACCCGAAATCCAGTTTAAAAGCCGATGAAGATTTCGTATATGAGTGTACATACAAAAGAACAAGTGAGGTGGTGAAATGTTTAGTTATTCGGTGGGGTGATTATGAATGGAAATTTACGCACAGAAGCATTATCATCATCATCATCATCAATGCCGACAGCTAGGATCCCTAAGACTCTATCTGTCTGTCTGTCTGTCTGACTTTCTCTCTCACTCTGTCTCTGTCTCCGTCTGTCTGTCTGTCTGTCTGTCTCTCTCTCTCTTTTCCTTGGTTCTTATTGGCCATCGCTGTTGGTAAGTCATTTAAACAGTATATCCAGAGGCCGGACAAACGTATATGTGTAGGCTTACTGCATAGCTGACGCAACTTTGTATTTTCTGTCGCTTCTAAGGGTTAATTTTTTTCATCTCAAATGAAAGCTTACTCAAGGAATCCTGATTTTTAAGGCTGTCAAATATGCTTTCTTCATCTGGAAGAATGACTGACTGATGCCACAGTATTTTTGGTTCAAAAACACAAAGGGGGTGTCCTCGTGGTGGAATGGTGGACTGCGGAATCGTTGTCAGCAAGTTCGTACTCCAGTCGCGCTATGACGTTCACTTTCGGGCAAATACCTTTGGGAAAGGTATGAGCGCCCTTATCCTCCGAGCTATGTGTTAAATATTACCACTACTGTTCTTTTTGGAGAATAGCTTTGGCATTAAATAACCTACAAAGGTTGATGTGCCATTAAAACAAAGAAACCAACCCAATCAAAAGCAACAACATACACACACGTATATGCTTATAAATATATATGTACGTATATATATATATATATATATAGGTAAATGTGTGTGTATATTATCATGTATTGTATGTGTATATTAATATGAACTCTATGTGTGTGTGTGTCTGTATGTGTATCTGTGTTTTCGTGTGCGTGTGCGTGTTTGTGTGTGTGTGTGTGTGTGTGTGTGTGTGTGTGTGAAAATAATCTTAGTGCATTGTCTGACCTTCTGACGTTTCTTTCCTTCAATTAGCATTTCTCTACCTCAACACACACAAGATGTAAACGTCACTATGAAAAGAAGGCTAAATTATGAATTGTAGTTCTTCATTTTTCATACACATATTATTTTTATTGTTATTATTAGAACTTAATGAAATTGATTTTCTAACCTTTTCATTTCTCTGAGTTACATGATCTCCCTCGCTGTGCCGATATATATATATATATATATATATATATATATATATATATGCGTAGTCCTTTTTCTCTCCATATGAGGATGTGTTTACGCGAATGTGTCTTGATCTTTCAAAAAAAAATTAATATTTCACCAGTCAAAATATATTTGAAATGTCATGCATTCCTCCTATATCTATCCATGTAAGTTTATACATTCGAATTAGAGTTCGTATTTGAAATCCTCGGAACAAAAAAATTAATTGCATTGATTTTATATTGCGGAAATATTCCACTAAAGACTAATCGACCTCGTTTATATATATATATATATATATATATATATATATATATATATATATATATATATATGTGTGTGTGTGTGTGTGTGTGTGTGAGTGAAAGTATATGTGTGTACCAGCGTTTTTGTTTGTCCATGACGAAAGATATACTGGAAACAGTAGAGGATAGGTTATTTTTGCTTAGTGGCTTATCGACATTCTCGAGTGATTTAATTCTAAAACCAGATTTTATTTGTTTAATTTTTATGCTGTTTTTTAATGTTTTTATTCCAAGTATTTTTCAGTGGGGCTTTTGGCATCCCTCTTTGTTTGAAATCAATTGAGAATTTGCTAAATTCTTTTCATGGTTTTTAAGTTTTCTTGCATAGCTTAGTTTCATTTATTCATTTTATTTTTAGTCATCGTATAATTTTGGATCGGTTTTAGCGTATAGATGATTTGTTGATTTTCTGGAAAGGATTTGATTTGATCAGTCTGAAATCACTGGATCCTTTTAATATATGTTTCAGTATGTAGTACTCTTGACGTGCAATGCATGCTGGGAGGAGTTCTTTGATTTTTTTTTTTGTTTTGTTTTTTTTCTCTCGAAGGAATTAGAGTGAAATATATGTATAACCGATATAAATTCTAAACAGAACAAAATCTTCCCATCTAAGTTTTCTACATGCTGTATGTCATTCAAAGATTATTGATTAAATATTGTTGTGTGTGTTACTTTTACAACAGTTTCATAATTTCCTGCAGTTTATTGCTTTTAAATTTGGTGATAGTTGGTCTCAAAATGTGTGTTGGAATTTTCGTTTCTGGTGGAATAATTTCTCGTGATTTTTTTTGTTGTTGCTGTGTTTGCTTTTTTATTCCTATACATACAGATGTGGCTCGGCATCCAACTCAATATTATTGTTTTCTTTTGAGAAGAGTGGTATTTCAATGTATCAACTTATAAATAAATGGATTTTTTAAAAGTTAATACATGTGTTATGGTTTGGTTTGGTTTTTATGGCATATCAACCATTTTACGTTATTTAATGCAAAATACTCTTTATATATATATATATATATATATATATATATATATAACATATTGACCCTCGACCGAGCCGTCAATCAAGAGATGCACCTGTGTAAATATCAGCGGAAGCAGGTGGGTGTCAAACAAAAATATAACCAGGACACAGACGGCTTGAGTCAGTTGGGGTTGGAGTCAGTTGGGGACAAGATGCCGAATTGAGAGCCAGTGGCAGACAGAGGGTTTTGGGCCCTCAGAGACCCACGGTTGAGCAGCCCAGCTGCGAAAGAAGTACTTCTATGGTCAGAAGATCTTTGGGTCAATATAGCAGTCTGTTCCTGTCTCCAACTCACCTCTCACACACAACCAACATTAAACCTTTCGATAAAAATGTGTGAGAGAAATATTTTAAAAAGAAGAGTGTTCGTTTGTTCATTGAAGTCGTCATTATTGTTGACTATGTTTCCGCTTATATTTATATTTGTATATGTATGTAGCTATACAACATATATATATATATATATATATATATATATATATATATATATTATTTGCAAGCATATTTTCTTGATAAGATTTTTGAACGGGCCTAAGCTTATTCCTTTGCTCACAGTTCAACGGCTCCAAGTATTATTCATCGCTAACAATTCATTTAAACATCAGTCATTTATTCACATACAGTTAAATGATCAAACAGTGCTATTTCAAATAATTCAATTTTCCATTTTTCCTTCGTTTGCACTCAATTTAAATGTCAAACAGTTCTGTTTGGCCCATATATAGGACCCTATCAAGTGCTACCACTCCGGGCCTTAGTGGACCTGGAAGTGATGGCTATGAAGAAGTAATCTATATTCCTCCAAATCTCCGGCTTTACTGGAACTTCACCATCAGATTGTTTAGTGTCATATCAGGACATTCTCGGGATCTGACCTCTCTGCAGAGAAGTTGTCGGTGTAATAGTTTTATATCCAGGACACTCGTTGGTCGGAGCCTTAACTCTTTAGGCTGAGAGAGGTGAGAATGAATTTTGAGTCTAAGAAGATGGCATATTTCTTGGTTTGTCTTTTATTAATTTATCTGGACGTAGGTCATAGCTATGTGGCTTCTTTGTTTAGTGGCATATAAAGCTTCGTGGATTATTTCATGCCAAAACATAGTTGTAGAAGAACAGTAGTGGTATTTTTAATCCATAACTGGGAGGTTAAGAGATTTCCTACCCTTCCCAAGGGTATTAGTTCAAAAGTGGACCTGATTGTCAATAGATGTGATTTCTTTATATTTATGAAACATCTGTTGTCGCTTAAGATATTCATTGCTTCTGTGAAAAACAGCAGTGGAAAAAGTTATAATTCTTCAAACGATATTCTCGCAGTAGAGAATTTTTTTCATAACTTCTTGGTATTTATCCAACCCCTCCACAATGGAAAGGATGTGAAACAAGGTTATTTTTTGGAAAAGAGTAAAGCTGGTTTGAATGTAGAATATTCCTGCTCTTAGACTGTTCGCCAAACAAGAATCCAGTCTCTCCTACTTTCCAAAATAAATTCGAATGGAAAAACAGATGGAATTATGCAAAATGAAAAATAGCCACGATCCAAGATTTGAAGTCGGATTTTTAAATCTTTTTCATTTCTGTATTTTCTTTGATCTTAAATCACACACACACACACACACACACACACACATATATATATATATATTTATGTGTGTGTGTGTGTGTGAAACTTGTCACACACACACACACACACATATATATATATATATATTTATGTGTGTGTGTGTGTGTGTGTCTCTGTCTCTGTGCGCGCGCGTGTGTGTGTGTGTTGTTTTACGATTGTCGAGATCATATAATGTTCAGTTGAAGACACTCAGATTTAAAAGAAATTATTTTTATTCAGCAAATGTGTATGCTTCGTCAGCAGATTAATTTTCGTCTCTACTTTTATAATATACGTGGTGTATTCAATAAGTTTCCTTACAGGCATTTAAAATTATCGTAGACTCTTGAAAATTCACTATATTATTGCTATACATCTTATGAGATGACTGACTAATTCTTATGATTCAAGGTTCAAACGAACAGCTACAACAGGAATTGGAATACATCCTACTAAAGCCTGATTGTCACAGCTGGTGAATTTCATAAATGCAATCTGGATGTGAGGACACTTTATAAGAACGATATGCAATAAAAGTCTGTTTTAAACTTGGAAAAATGCCACAGAAACGTATGGAATGCATTAGACTGCTTTTCGAGCATCTTACATGAATCGAGCATCAGTTTTTAAGTGGCATAAGAGATTCAAGGAAGGCAGGGAATCTGTCAGGGATGATGAGAGGTGTGGGAGGAGTAAAGAAACCAATACACCAGAGTTGATTGGCCAAACGCTTAGGGTTAGGGTTACTATGTTGAGGTTTTAAGGGAGTTCAGTTAGAGATTTCGTTGGAAGAGGCCAGCACTCTTAAAATCGGCTCAGTGGCATTTCCACCAGGACAATACACCCGTCCACAACTCCATCCTTGTCACAGACTATTTGACCAGCATGGGCATCATGACAGTTCCTCAGCCTCCCAATAGTCCAGACGTTGGTCCCAGTGACTTTTGGTTATTCCCATGCTCAGAGGCTGTCGTTATGAAACAATTGAGGAGATGAAAGATGCTGTGACGAAAGACATTGATACGCTCACACAAGAGGACGTCCATGGGACCTTCCAGAAGTTGTTGGAACGGTACAACAAGTGCATTGCAGCTGAAGGAGATTACTTCGAAGGGAACCATAGTTTCAAGTGTGTACTATCAATAAAAGTGCCCATACGAAAAAAGTCTGGAACCTTATTTAATGATCCTCGTATCAACTCTTTTAAAAACTAGTTTTAAAACTTTATCCAAAAATTTCTTTAAATATTTCTTCCCCAAATATTTTTTCCTGATAATGAACCAAGGTTGAAACGAGTTGAGAACAATCAAAAACTAAACAACAACAAATATTCTTATTTATCTCATCTATTTTTCATCTCTATTCCTCACTCTCTCTTTCTCTCTCTCTCTCTCTCTATATATATATATATATATACATGGAGAAATGCTAGATTTTGGTAAATCTGACAAGATAATAAAAATAAGGGGAAAAGTGGATCAACCAAACACTTACAACGGGTTAAGTAGTTATATTTCGTTCTTTATTCAAGGAAAAACTTCTTCAGACGAAAAATCTAATAAAAGTTTTTTCTACATTTTAGCATTTGAATAACAAATTATAGTCAAAATATAAAAAGATCTAAAGAGAGGGAAAGGATCTAATGACTAGAGTCAGACAAGAAAAGAAAAGGGAGAGAAATAGATATAGGTTTGAGTGATGGTGGTAGGGGTTATTAGTTTTGACTGTGACCATCTTCGTAGATGATCAGGGTTAGGTGCCATCAAGCGTATCAAGTCTCATCAGAGATTTTATCAGACAGAGGTAGATTAGTTTCTGTGAGAAAGAGGTAAATATGAGGAGGGGATATGTAATGGAGAAGTGAGTGGCAAAAAGGATTTCCTTTTAAAAAATGAATTGTGCGAGCAGAGTTCAAATTTTTATTTTTCCAAATATGACAAAAGATGGTTGAAAAACTATACTCACATAGTTATTTGGAAGAGTTGCTGATATTGCACGTTTATTGAGATTCCTGCTAGCTCTAAATCCTAATTTGGCCCTAAAATATCAATAAAAAAAATAAAACATAGGCTTGCTTGTTTAAATACTTTTGACCAGTGTCGTGTAATCGGTTCTTCTTATTTGGACCAATAAATACGAACACACCTTCACTGTGTACACATTCTTTATTCACCTCCAAAACGTTTTTTATATGACCGGCGGCGTAAACTGAGATACTTGTAATACTGATGTAAAATAAAAACTTGGTGACCTTACTCGAGGGTGACCCGAAGGCTCCTTTTTCAATAGCTACTACATCAAGCTGTAGGGAAGGGCGCTACCCCATTCCATGAATTGATCCACTTTACCCTTGATCCTTACCTTATAATGCTGAGTATTAAACAAGACGGCACCAAGTACCATTTAACTAACCAGAAAGTTACAATCTGACTTCCAAATTTGTAATCAGACACATTACTTGTCAATCAAAACGAGCTGAATTCAATGTCGCTCTGAGAACAACGGTTTGATTTTTTTTAATAAGCTACACTTCATACCAATAAAAAATTTGGACCGTTATAATTTAGCACCTGTATTTTGTATAGACTTTATGTGAATATTTTTCTCCCGCAGCAGTTTAACGATATTATTTGCCATTGCCTTGATTCAATTAGATTAAGAAATATTACCGGTTGACACAACAAGAATTTAATGAGATTTAGGAATATTTTGTTTCAAAAGAAATTGGAAAATTTAAAGGATAGTTTTAATCTAGTGTAATCAGTCTTTATTTCCTGTATCTTTCTAGAAAGAATCATTGATTTTTCAGGGAAAGATCAAAAAACAAATTCTAAATAACATTTTTTTCAGATATTGCAATAAGATATTAGGGGCGTTTTCAGAGCTTTTATACGTAAATCATTCAGAACGATATATAACGAGGAAAAGTAGATATTTTGCTATCATTGAAAAATATATCACTTTATTATTGTTCTGCATTACCGAGATTTTCCACTGTTATCAATCACCTTTATGATTTGGTTTGTTTTCTTTGATTAATGGCATATCAACCTTTGTAGGTTATTTAATGCCAAAGCCATTCTCCTAGAAGAATAGTAGTGCTACTATTTAACCCATTGCTTTTCTAAGGGTATTTGCCCGAAAGTGAACGTAATAGCGCGACTGGAGAACGAACTCGCATACTACGATTCCGCAGCCCATCGCTTTAACCATTACACCACGAGTATTTCTCAGTAGTGAGTAATGGTCATGTACATTTGAACATAGAAAATACCTGGTTTTATTGCGTAAGCTTTGCAGAGGCCGTTAATAGTTTTGAGCAGAAAGACATCTAGTTGAGTAATGAATTTTAACATCAGGAATAACTGATATCGTACATAAGAAGTCCAGTCGTCATCCCAACTAAATTGAGCTGATTGCACGGAGTTCTCCGACTCTCTCTCTCTCTCTCTCTCTCTCTCTCTCTCTATCTATATATCTATCTATCTTGCTCGCTCTCTCGCTCGCTCTTGCATCTATCGCACTTATCAGGTTTTCTAGACTGCATCCAGTGTCTGCACAGAGCTGATGTATGTAAAATTTTCCTCGTTTGTCAACAGGAGTGTAACCATGTGTAGGTTTCTGAAAGTTGTTAATGAATTCGTCATCATTTCTCCAGCAGTACCCAGCATGTTTTGTTCTTTTTACTTGGATTGTCTGTTAGATAGGAGGTAAGTGGCCGTACATAGCTTCTGTTTTGTGGGGTGCTTCTTTCAAGATTTACTCAAAACAACTTGCAAGTAAACAATAATAGCTTCAAGTAACTTCCCTCTTTATATAAATAATTTTCAGTTATCTCAAATATTCCCCGGGTGATATTAAAAAAATGTCAAATATGAGCCACAGATGAAACCATAATTGGTAAAGCCCAGTCGGCAGGAAATGTAGAATAAACTGACTGCATTTCTGCAGAGGGGTAAGATTCCCTCAACAAGTGTCCGGGATATATCACCAAACTAACTGATGGTTAAGCTCGAGCCTTGGAGGTTTCAGGAATGTGGGGTATCCCTTCATTGCCATTGCTCCCTGGTCCACTCAGACCCGGAGTGGTAGCACCTGATCTGGGTCAAATAAAACAAAATATGTGTGCAAATAAATGATTAATGTTAAATTGTGACTGTTATTTAGCAATACTCGGATTGGTTTGGTTTCTTTGTTTAATGGCATATCAACCTTCTCGGGTTATTTAATGCCAAAGCCTCCTTCTAGAAGAACACTAGTGGTACTATTTAAACCACAGCTGGGAGAATAAGGGGGTTCATGCCTTTCCCAAGGGTATTTGTCCGAAAGTGAACGTAAGAGTGCGACTGGAGTTCGAACTCACTTCCTACGATTCCGCACTCCATCGTTTTAACCATTAAAC
Source organism: Sepioteuthis lessoniana (assembly GCA_963585895.1). NCBI lineage: Eukaryota > Metazoa > Mollusca > Cephalopoda > Myopsida > Loliginidae > Sepioteuthis > Sepioteuthis lessoniana. The sequence goes on along the minus strand of OY757912.1, from coordinate 11,174,422 downwards.
CACGAGGACATTTCCACCAGGACAATACACCCGTCCACAACTCCATCCTTGTCACAGACTATTTGACCAAGAGTTTTCCTTCTCCTTGATTAGTGGAATTACCAGTGTTTCCTACTATTTACCCATAGCTGGAGCCGGTACAGAGATATAACTATGTTTTTCCCAAATGTATTTTTACAAAGTGAAACACACATCCAATCGGTAGGCTTTGAGTAGCTACGGAATATTATGAGTAATATTCATTTCCTGAATTAAATAAAACTTATATGATATCATGTATTCCATCTAATAAAAAAATCCCAAATAGATCTATTTGATCCATAGGTGGGACCCCCAACAGGTACTACCACTCTAATTTAGAGTCCACCTCTGAGTAATGAAAATAAATGGGTACTCGATACTCCGCAACGCTTTAGAACTGGAGTTTCACTATTAGATACTGTTTAATTCCATACTTTGGGGGGGTCTTGCAAGGAATAAAGTCAGCGTATTGTGAGCCCCCACCCATGAGACGGTTTAATGTCATAAATGATTCCTCTTTTTTAAAACCAAATTTTATCTCCACATTTCAAACTTCCAATGATTTAAAAACAATCAAAAATTACCTGATTGAAGAATGCCTTCATCGGTCATTCTTATTTCAGTAGTAAAAGTGGTCGCATCATAATTTAATCTATGATCACTCGCCTCTAAAATGGAGAAACTGGAAGTGCCAATTCCATAGGCAATATTGTGGGAGTTTAAGAATTACAAGAACGTTTCAGAAACAGATTCTTCAAGGTGTCACTACTGACTGTGAAGTCAGAAACTGGTTTTCAACCATAACCAGAACGTTCATCAGAACTCGATCAATATACTTTTAGAGAATTGCTGGATCCATACAAAAGTTAATGAGAATTAGCACCTGACCTCAACAAATCCCGATCTACAATTTGCTGCCACTTAAAAAAAGACAGGAAAAGTGAACTTGAATATTTTTAAGAAATGCGCCACCCGTCAATTGGAGAAACGTTGTGCTTTTCCTCGATAACGTATAATCAAATTCAGCAAGAATCGCGTAGAAAAATTATGGATTTAGGTTGGTCTATTTTACCCTATCTGATATATTTACTAGACCCTGTACCAAAGGAATTTCCATGTTTTCTCTTCTCAAAATGATTTCCATATTTGCCCTTCTCAGAATGATAAAAGAATTCTCAAGTAAATCATTTGAAGATACTAGTAGAAAACTTATTGAGTTTGAAACCAGTTCAATTTTGCGGGAGAGGAATTAACCAGCAACATGACAAATAGCAAAGGGCGATTTAAAGCAATAGCAAATATATTATTGATGGAAAATTATTCATTGTCAAATTATTCAAGAATAAATTCTATTTTACAAAAACGGAAATTATTTATAAACCCACCTCAAGTTATTGGAGTAAACGTTAATTATTGCACATATCCATCTAAAATTCATTTCTATCGAAAAAAAACTTTTATTTATTTCTTTCTTTATTTGGAGAATTAACACATTCTTAAAAAAAAGAAGATAAAATCCTGAAAGAATTAGAGAGGATTGACGGTAAGAATTGTGAAGCGGAGACAAATGTAGAAGTGAGTTTAAACTAACAGGAACTGTACAGAACTTGATTTGAAGAACAATAAAATGTTATACAGTGTTTACGGATATCTTGAGAATATTAAGGGAAAGATGCGTAGTGAAAGGAAAGAAAAAATTTATTTCTGGTCACCGAAACACGCTTTATCGTGTGTGGAGTCATTAACTCCACAAAAGCATCCGAACCATAATGTAAACAAATAACATAGAAACACATCAAAATAAACATGCTTAAAAACCAATACCAATACAGAATATATATATATATATATATATATATATATATATATATATATATATAAGTGTGTGTGTGCGTGTGTGTGTTTTTGCATATATATATATATATATATATATAAGCAAAAAAGGATAAGACAAATAGGAATATTTCTTCCATGTTCTTAGCTTGCTGATTGCTCCAAACTAGCTTCGACTCTTTGTCAACGTCAGGAGAAAAAGTCCCAGTGTGAAAAAAAGATTCTTCCATACATTTTCTCAAAATCGCGCCAAAAATCATAGTATACCTCAAGAAAAGCGACGCAAAATGCACCGTTGGCGCTGCACATTCATTCGTGGAACGGCAAACATTTTCTGATCCTAATGTCTTTAACTGATCTTACACACACACACACACACACACCGACATACGCACACATATACACACAAAAGTTTATAAATATATGTATGTATGTGTGTGTGAGTGTGTGTGTGTGTGGTGAATGCATCTCACCAATGAGTTTTGATGAGGTTTGGAAAGACGTCCATTTCAATTTAACCGTGGCTGACCGACTACTTTTTATAGGGATGTTTTTGACTCTCCGGTTTAATTTTAAGTCAGGGTAGTTTAGTTTCAGATAGGGATCGCTTTTCAAATTAGCAATGACTGATTTGCTTGTTTATTCATTTATATAAATGTTTGTGACTGCTAAATGTTTGTTCCTGTGTCTGTGGATCTCCCTCTAGGGTTGACCAATGATAAGTACATACCTACTCGTTTTTATATAATAACTTAAATGTCTTCTATACTTCTAAAATTTCTGATTGAATATTAAACAATCAAAACATGACATGAGTATTAAACTGGTCTCTTTTTTGAGATAAAAGTAGCCATGTCAGTACTAATGTACGGTTGCACTACATGAACTCAAAGAAAACACTTGGAGAAAAAATTTGGTGGTAAATGCATAAGGATGCTGAGTTTTATTCTGAGCAATTCCTGAAAGCAGCACCCCACAAAACACCATCCGAACGACCACTTACCTCCCATCTAACAGACGATTCAAGTAAGAAGAGTGAGAAATGGACAAACCTGTGCTGGCAAACGAGCCGCAACTCACATAAGATCGATGTGGACACTGGATGCTTTTTAGAGGACCTTGTAAGAGTGATGATCGGTCGAAATAGATGGTAAGAGAGAAAGCCAATGGAATTACTGATATAAGCACGTCTTAATGATAACTGATTTATTACCAAACTATAGAAATATAACACTGTTTTCAATAATATGAATATGAAGCAGTCCAAAAATAAATACACTTGTAGCAAGTATTGTGTTGCGTCATAAATAATTTCCTTTTTAGTAAAAATATTGTTTATTAATAATTTATTTAACAATGAATGAATTTCAATCAATAATATATTCGCCATTATTTTCAATCACCTCTTGCCATTTATCAGCTTGTTGATTCCCATCAAGTAAAATTCAGTCGATTTTAAGATCAACATTTTTTGATAAACATTTTCATCTGATCTTAAGGATTTTTTTCTTCTTTTTTTTTTGCAGTTCAAAAAGGCAGAAGGAATAATATCAATATGATACAACAATACCCACAAAATAAATGTTCTTCCTCATAGCTCCACACCATGGAAGTACAGCAGAGATTCATCTGTGTTAATCCACTACTTTTGCATTGAAAATTATCATAAAAGACATTTTTCGTCATCTGTAAGGATATTCTTTTGGAAAGGGTTATTTCTACACCGTAAAGAAGACTTACGATTGTTGCCCTTTGTCCATCTGTCAATTGTGTTCTGGTTATATACGGCGCTTCAATATCAGAGCAGTATGTCATCGAATTCCCTTATTTTCCATACTTCTAGGGGTATTTCATAAAGCCCTGCAGCTTTCATTTTTTTTAAATTTTTCTCAGTGCTACGTCGGGTTCTTCTCCGACAGAGTTGCAGGTGTGTTGCAAGGAAATATATTCATATTTGAGCAGGATATGACACAAGGTCAATTTTTAAGCGGAGTTTAACAGGTTTGAATACAGAGTTTTCCTTCTCCTAGACTAGTTGCCTCACCATGGCTGAAGAACCTAGTCTACCCTACTATTTTACCCATAGCTGGAGGGAGAATAATCGGATTCATACCTTTCCCAAGGGTATTAGTGCAATGTGAAATGCAATCAGTCTCGTCTACGACGATAACGATTACACTACGGACACCCCGAAAGGAAATATATAAGGCCATACCTCATACCTGTTTATTATCTGCCTTGAATACGTGCTTAGGAAGAGTCTTTAGAAAGAAAACATCTTCAAGTTGGCAAAGGAAAGAATCAGAAGATACCTCGCACAAACAATTACTAACACAGACTACGCCGATGAGACAAATTCAACCGCCAAGGCCAAATCCCTGCTACACTGTCTAGAACGAGCAGCAGGTGGCATAGGTCTCCATGTCAACGCAAACAAACAGAATGCATGTGCTTTAATCTGTAGTGGTGTGTTTGAATGTATTTATTTATTTATGCGTCCCCACAATATTATGTTGAGTTTTGTATATTGAATAAGGTTTAATATTCCCCACACGTTTAATGTTGGGTTTGAATAAAAGTTTGGTGTTTTAGAATTAAGGTAGAATAAGCATATTATAAGCACATGGATAAAGTGGTAAATGAAGGAAGCCAGTGAAATAAATAAGTGAAGATATGAAACAAATAATGGTTGTAAAACGGCGCGGACAAAATGAACATATAAAACAAGGCGAACGAACAAAACAAATTTATATACTATAATAACAAAACTTACATTAATACATAAAAATATTACTAACTCTTCTAACAAAATAATAGTGTGTATATATGTGTGGGCTCGTGTGTGTGTGAGTGTAACACAAATAAGCTAAAAAAAGAAATCGCAAGTTTAAAATGTCCTTTTTCTATGGTTAGAAACAGGCAGTTTCTCAGAGACGGGAAAGCATCTCATAGTCCTAGTATATGAATGTCTGAGAGGCCCATTCATGGTGTTGCTGCTGCGGAGAAATTTGGTCAAAGAGAAAGAGGGTGTTTTAAGACGAAGTATTTATAGAAAATACGCGTCTTGTAAGTGGCTCAAAAACGCAGGACTTGAATTTACGCGCGCCGACGTAGTTGCAAGCATATCACGTGGTCCTCCTGGCCAATGGTTTCCCGAGACTGAACATTGAGCGTCCGCCATCTTTGTGGGAACAAGTGGCATACCGCCCAAAATAATTTATAGGAGTGTAAAGTCCTATAAATCTAAGAGGTGACATTTCCACTCTGAAGGGTAGTCCTCTGAAACTAATGGACAAGTTCTCCTAACTCGGAAGCAGTGTCTCATCAACAGAGAATGACATAAAAATGCAACTAATGAAGGCATAGAATAAAATAAAACGCAGTTTTTTTCCAAACGGCGGTCGTATCAATACTGCTATATGGATGCACCACATAGATGCTAACTAAACGTATGGAGAAAAGGCTTGGCGGCAACTACACAAGAATGCTACTAGCTGTATTGAACACGTCCTGGAGGCAACACCCCACAAACTAGCGGCTGTACGGCCACCTACCAACCATTACGAAAAATATCCGTGTTAGACGAACCAGATATGCAGGACACTGCTGGAGAAGTAGGGACGAACTAATAAGTGATATAATCCTGTGACCCCCTCACATGGACGAGCAAAGGAAGGACGACCTGCTAGAACATATCTACCACAGCTCTGTACTGATACAGGGAGTAGCCTGGGGGACATGCCGAGAGCGATGGACGATAGAGAGGGGTGGTGAAAGAGGGCCAGGAAAATCCGTGCTAGCAGGGCGACATCATGATGAAAGAAGATTTCTCTCTATGGATCTGTAATCATCGTTATTCTTCTCATTAAGAGTATTAGGAACCCAAACGCCTAGCTTATACATTTTTCTTATTTACATATGGGTGCAGATTTTGGATTTGGTCATGCTGAGGGCAAGTGCTAAGTCTCGCGTACTTTTGTGCAAATTGCATTCCATCTATTCTCTTTAAGGTGCCCGTGGTGTAGCCGTTATCGTCGTAGGAAATGGACACGGCGACACGAATTCAAATCCTGGACGAGACTGATTGCATTTCACATAGCACTAATACCCTTGGGAAAGGTATGAATCCAATTATTCTCCCTCCAACTATGGGTAAATAGTAGGGCAGACTAGGTTCTTCAGCCTTGGTGAGGCAACTAGTCTAGGAGAAGGAAAACTCTGAATTCAAACCTGTTAAACTCCGCCTAAAAATTGACCTTGTGTCATATCCTGCCCGAGCGGAGGGCTTGGTAAATAGTATCTATTCTCTTTAAGCATTTTGGTCGACGTCTGATAAGCGTTCGAGTCTGGGTTCATTTCTTAATGACGTATCACCTGAATGAAATCTTGAAAATCAGCTTTCAACTTGGTAGTTAGGAATGATAATAACCATAATCATTAGAAATTATCTTACCTGGTTTTGTTTTTGTAATTCTTAAACTCTCGCCACATAACATATCGGATACGCACTATCGGTTCCAACATTTTCGGAGCAAGGGATCATGGATTAAATTACACAACAGAAATAAAAATTACCGATAGAGGCCTCTCTTAATCAGCTTTTTTCCAGTTGGATGTGAAATATTGGAAGCTTTAAATACGTTGTTACAGCTTGCTTTTAAAAAAGTAAAATCATTTATGACTCAACAAAATATTAATGCATTAAATTTTTGCTTTATCATCATCATGTCACACTGCCAGCGCGGATCTCCTTGACCCTCTCCTGCCACCCTTCTTTATCGTCCATCGCTCCCGGTAGGTCTTCAAGGCTACATCCTGTATCGGCACAAACTTATTGAATATAGGTTATCATTTTTCCTTACAGAGTTTCAAAGCTGCCGAGTTTGGTAATAAATTATACCTAATTATATCTTTACAATATATCCCACAAATATTCCTTCCATTCAAAAAGATTATTTCTCTTCTTAGTAAAAAACAATATAATTTTCTTATTTCTAATTGAATGATAAACAATTAAATTTCATATAATTAGATATCTCATGTTTCCAAATGCTACAGTATTGATACTCAGTTGGCAAAAATAAAATTGCATGCCTATATATAAAGGGGTGTAATTTTTATTGGAGAAATCATCATCATCATCATCATGTCGCACCATTAGCGCGGATCTCCCTGACACTCTCCTATGACCCTTCTCTATCGTCCATCGCTTCCGGTAGGTCTTCAGGGCTATATCCTATATTGACACATAGCTGTTTTATTTAGGTTCTAACTGGTCGTCCTGCCTTTAATGGTCCATGTAATGGGGTCCACTGGAGTATGTCACTTAAGAGCTCGTCCCTACTTCTCAAACAGTGTCCCGCATGTCTGGTTCGTCTAACTTGGATAGTTTTCGTGATGGGTGGCCGTACAGCTGGTGCTTTGTGGAGAGTTGCCTCCAGGACTTGTTCAATATTGCTCACAGCATTTTTGTGTAGTTGCCGTCAAGCTTTTTATCCATACGTTTTGTTAGCGTCCATGTAGTGCCTCTGTATAGCAGTATAGATACGACCGCTGCTTGGAAAAACTATGTTTCATTTAATTGGTCAGGTCTGACTTCCATATGATTGATAGCCTATCGATGGCAGTCCATGCCTTTGCTAGTCGCGTGCAAATGTCTGTTTCGGTTGATGAGACACTGCTTCCTTGGTAAGTGAACTTGTCAACTAGTTTCTGAGATCTACTATTTAGTGTGGAGATGTCACCTCTTTGATTAAAGCACATGTATTCCGTCTTATGTGCGTTGACATATAGGCTGACGCCAGCAACTGCTCGTTTCAGATTATTTAGCTGGGGTTCGGCTTGGATGGGTGTATTTGCCAGAAGCGCTATGTCATTGGCGTAGTCCTCGTCCGTAATTGTTTGTGCTGGGTCTCATCTGCTTCGTTCCTTTGTCAGAAAAGAAAAAAAGAGGGGAAACGAATAACTAAATGACCCATACCCCTATCACTAGAAACACGTATATCTAAGTTAAATATACTTCGAAAATACTGATCAAATCCACTCCAAATCGGGCAGAGTTCAAATAATTGTTAGTAATCCATTGTCTTTTACTACATTGTCATTTGAAAATGCCTGAATGGTTCTATTTTTTATTTGTACAATCACTGATGTATATGTAACATAGGACCAACGTGTTGTACGGTAAAGAAAGAAATCTGCAGAAAAAGAAATACTCAAACTCGAAGGTAAGGGAAGAAAATATAGCAGTCGTTTATTATTCACTTAGGGCTATGATAGTTACAACTCGAAAAGTTCATTTTAGTTACGTTCTTCTTCTCCCTTCCTCTTGGTGGTGACGGCGATGTGGGTGAGAGCTGGCTATTGACACACGCCTGTCATAGCAGACTGGGTAGGACGGGTCAGGGCCTCGGAACCATTGATTCGCCAGTTTTGAAAGCTCGTCCCTACTTCTCAAGCAGTGTCCTGCATGTCTGGTTCGTCTAACTTGGATAGTTTTCGTGATGGGTGGCCGTACAGCTGGTGCTTTGTGGGATGTTGCCTCCAGGACTTGTTCAATATTGCTCGCAGCATTCTTGTGTAGTTGCCGTCAAGCTTTTTCTGCCAAAATCTCCTGACTTGTTTTCTTGTATAGAGATATTGGGGAACAAATCGAAGATCCCCGAATGTTCGATGTCACCAGTGAAACTGTCGTGAAACACGTGATAATTCATCTGTGATTATTTTAAAATCACGTATAACTTTGCAGGTCATTCTGCCCGCACGCACTAGTCTCGTGACACCTTCACTGATTGACGACAGCGCCCGTCCGTAATATTACATATATTATCTGTGCTTTAAATGCAAAAAGACAAATGCCGCAATTTCAAATAACAGTTGATCCAGGTCAAGAGACGCTAATGCTTTTGGACTTTATTAGAAAGTGAAAACCAAAGTCAGCTTAAAATAGAATGCAAAAAAACATAAATAAGCACATCAATGAAATTTAAAAAGAAAGTAATAGAAGACTTTAACTAAGTTAAAACTTGATATTGATAAAAGGGGGAATTAAGTGAGGGAACAAATTATATATTTTCTCGAAAGCAATAGGAAGCAGCATGGTGGACGTAAAGGCGAGCGGATAAACCCTCAGACGGTTCAACGCAACGCCTAACCAGGCCCTGGGCGTTTGAACCCTACGGTTCTACGGCCAAGATCAAATAGTTCGATCAATGAACTACGGCTGCTCATCTATAAGATTGGCTTCTATTGATGAGAATAAAAACAGCCATCGAAAGGTTACCATGGGCCACACTTATTTGGACAAGTACATCTTCATATTTTTGCTACATTGTTGTCAGTGATGAATAACAAAATCAGGACACCTTTCACAAACCTCGCTCTTAAATCCTACCTCGAGGCCATAGTTTACATATTGATTGCGCAACAGTAGTTTATGTGTGAGTTGTTTATGTTAAACAACTTGAAACTAAGAAAGGTATTTATATGATGATGTCAAATCAGCAAATTTTAGAACAAAATAATCAGTTTTTATTAAAATGTTATTGTTTAAACTCGTTCAATCATTATACACTTATTATGTTGGATTTCCACAAATACAACTCCCCCCTCTCTCTCTCTCTCTCATACTCTTTCTCTCTCTCTCTCACTCTCACTCCCTCTCACTCTTTCTGTCTTTCTTTCTTTCTTTCTTTCTCTCTCTCTCTCTCTCTCTCTCTCTCTCTCTCTCTAAATTGCGGACCACTGTTTACTTTTTAAAAATTATTTCATTTTAATTTTCAGTTATATTTGAATTCGGGATAACGTTTTTTTATTTGTTTTTTTAGGATTGTATAAACATCGTATAAATGAAAAATAAAAATAGATATATCTCTACCATTAAATATTTGTTTCTTGATTAGAAAATATGATAAATACTATTTAAAAATCATGTTAACTAATAAAAAATATTTTTTCCAATACCATTCTAGCCAAAAGCAATATAAGAACATTCAAATTAAAATGTTCTTTCTACGTCTGATGATGGTTTCACAACCAGAAATAAATTTATCATGATATCAACGAAGTGAATTTTTTCTTTTTATTTTTATATATAAAGATTTTTTAAACTCTGCACGTTGAGAGTTGAAGTATCTTTAATCCCAAATTAATTATATATCAATACCCGTTCGAAATGGGCACTTAAATTGGATACCCCTACCCCTTACATTTATATATTAATTATTCATGCATTGGACACTTAATTTGAATTATTCTTTCTAAGTATATTTACAAAATAAAATTATATATATATATATATATATATATATATTAACCAACGGCAAGTCACTCGATGGTGAGAACGATTCTGTTTTCGGATTTTCTATTTACAATATCCATGTGTAATCCAAAATCAAAAAGAAAGCTCTATGTAAAATAATAAAATAAATTACAGTGTAAATAATATTATTATTAAATAATTTTATTATTATTTCTTTGTCTAAAGATGTAGATCTAACATTTTTAAAAATAAAGGGTCTACTGATATAAATATTATTACAAAAAATAAGAGTGATTTTAAAGGTTTTTCGTTTATACATATATATACAAACAGATTGTGTCACTGTATCATAACTCGTCATTGTAGGAAACTTCAAGCAGGGAACGAAACCCACCCAACTTTACGTTGGACTTTGTATCATTCCGTTCAGCTATCAGTCGGAATACGTCAGCTCGAGAATTATGTAGTAGCTTTCGCTTGTTTTACACTTTGCCTTACTGCACACAGAATATATATATATATATATATATATATATATATAAATCATGGAAATTAGACTGCGACCCTGGGTTCCTGATGATTGTTGTTTAGAAAAAACTCCATGAAACCCAGTATCGTAGTCTAAGTTCCATGAAAAAAAATATATATATATATATTATCATCATATAATAGCTCTCTCCTAGATACTGAGCACTTTCCATATTATATTGCACTCGGTTCGACACAAGCGCACAAAGTGATTTAGTGACAACACTGTTATGATATATATATGTATATATATATATATATATGTGTGTGTGTGTGTGTGTGTGTGTGTGTGTGTGTGTGTGTGTGTGTATGTGTGTTTGTATTCGTGTCCCTGTGGCATAGTGGCTAACGTGCTGGACTGCAAAATCGTAGTAAAGGGGTTCGAACACCAATTATTCTAGTACGTTTACTTCGGGTAATACCCTTGGGGAAATATGAATGTCTTATTCCCCTAAAGTAGGGTTAAATATTACTACAACTGTTCTTAAACAAGAAGGGCTTCGACATTAAATATATTCTTCGATTGTAATAAAACAGGTGCCCAATAGACAACAGATAGTAACAAAAGATTGTAATAAAATTGGTGCTCAATAGCCAACAGGTCGTAATAAATGACTTTAATAAAACTTCTGCTCAATAATCAACAGATAATAACAAAAACTGTAATAAAACCGGTGCTCAATAGCCAACAGATAGATAAAACCAGTCAATATTTGGTAACTGTAACAAGCAAGTTTGATACTTTACAGAAGATACGAATATGAAAACTATGTTACCTCCCAAATTGAAGCACCAGCCGAGTGTATAACAACCAAACCAATCATAGACTTTCGTGGGAGTCACTAGCAGTTACGAAAAAAAAAGAGCAACTAGAATATATTTTAGACCAAATCAATAAAATCAGAAATTCATTCGAAGATTAATAATCGTAGCAGACAGTAAATGAAATAAGCGGAAGGAAAAGCATCTCGACAGCAAAACAAAAAAAGAGCTGAAAGACAAGAAGAAGGACTTCACAAGAGGAATGAACATTTCGAGAATCTGTTCAGTGACACAACTGGGATCGCAGATAAACCTGCCGAAAAATTATTAATTGCTAAATAGATATCAAACAAGAATACTTTGCATGGACTTAACTCAGTTTTTTTTTTAATCCTCCAGAAAAGCTACTAGCCTCGACGAAAAATTTCCTGAATTATGTAAGATTTTAAAATTTGACGACATTGTTCTTCGATATTTAGTAATTTACAAAGCCTTTTACTTAAATGGATCACAAGGTCATATAAATGTGGCACCCAATGGGACTCGAACTCACTCGGGGATGTTTGCTAGTCTGGCTTGCTAACTATTACACAACGCGAGGTGCCTAATGCAACGTTGTATATAAGAAAATATAATTGAGAAATAGATGAAAGCCTACATTCTCTGCTTTCCTGGTAAAAGAGAACTTGGAATCACAAAGAACTACATAATTCTTATTGCTATATCTACAAAGGTTTTTAATGCTTTGTATTTCAATGCTATCTAACCTGAAATTGATAAAATTCATCTGAAAAATTATAACAACTTTCGGAAAAATCGATCCACAGCCAAACAGATTCTGACTCATCATTGAATCATCGAAGGAGAACGTGAAAAAATCTCCTGTCAATAGTCTTGTTCGTAGATTTCTGCAAAGCATTGGATTCCGTATATCGACGAAATAAGAAGCAAATGGTCTGCCCAAAGAAACTTTTACCGCTATCATGATTCATTACAAAACCACGATAACAATTATTCATTCAATAACGAAGCAAGTTCTTCGAAAGAAGTTATATTTGAGAGAGAACATTTTCCTCTTTCTCTTTCTTTTTTTTTTTTCTGTTTTTCTTTTTTCTCCCCCCCCCCACTTTTTTTTCTTCTTTCTAACTCTTTTCCTTTTTTATCATAGGAGTATAAAAAATGAGTAGAATAAATTTTAAGATTTAATAAGGTCAAGTGGTAGATGACTTCAGAAAAAATTGTTAACCTGTCTACACTACGCTTCTAATTAATTCTAATTGTTCTTTGTAATTCAAATATGATACTAATTCGTTTATTATATATATATATATATATATATTCACTTCTTTTATATATATATATATATATATATATATATATATATATTTAAAAGGATCGAATGAGAAATTCCTACCCACCATTATATCCAGCGTTCTATGACCTTCCCATCACGCTTTTCCTATGTACGGCTTTATCTCGAAACTTAAAATTTTCCGAGGTACACACATTTGAAGAAGCAAGACTTATCGGATGAGCACTTTGTCGGAAACGAGGCATGTTCCATAGTGTTGTAGAACAACTTTGGTCTGAGATATCCAGGATCAATAATAACCACATTTCCAAGGACAATCCAAGTTTATGTCTTTGGTAAAAGGTGCTGGAAAGCTTTTAGCAGGGCTGATATTGTTAGCAACATTTCCAACATCGGATTCAAGACTGTTGAGACAGAAGCCCTCTGTTTCTGATAAAAAAATCGCCACGAAATCAAATTCCACGATATGAGAAAACTAATTGATATAAACTTCAGACATCATTACTCTGACTTCCACTAAAGATTTATACAAGATACAATTATTGTTTCCACCAACTGCCATAATGATGAACTGATTTTACCTAATAGATACATAGCTGCGTTAAAATCTCTTTCTTCTAACCAAAACATTATTATATCTCTTTCTGACAGGGGCGTAGTTGTTGTTGTTATGGATTCTTCGGTCTATAACTAAAACAGAAGGATCCTTCTGACGATAATAACGCCTATGAACAGATATCCACACAAACTGTCGTAAATAAAATCAATAATTTTCATAATTCTCGCAAAAAATAGTCCCCGCTAATCAATTCCAAACCTATCATACCCAAAATTTATGGTCTCCTTAAAACCCATAAACCTAACATTCCCTTAAGCCCTATTATGTCTAACATAGAATATGTCCCCACAAACGTCAGTTGACTTTTAGCTAAATAGTATTCCCTCTGTCAGATATTGTCAGCGATGCCCATTCTAACTCACTCCTTAAAAAATTAATTGATATTGAAATGAATACTAATCTTTATGTAGTTTACATATTAAATCCCTATTCATTAACATACCTGTCAATAGGTGCATTCAATGTTTAGATTATCTCCTTCGAAAAACTAACATTATATTACCGATATATGTATATAAATAAATTAAAATATGCACTTTGCGTCCATACCATTGTTATTTCCAATTCAACGTTTTATAGACAGAAATTTAGTCTACCTATGAGTTCCCTGCTCAGCGGAGTTCTTGCATGCGTTTATCTCGAATTCTTTGAATCTGGTCCTTTTAAGTATATTATCCCAAGCAGTACTTGTTTCTTTACTTTTACAAATTGAATCACATGATCTTTATATATGTTGTATTATTAACAAATTAAATAATGTATAACCTTCTAGAAAGTTCCCATATAAAATTGAATAAAACAATACTCAACTTTTTATTGCCCAGTCAGCTGGGGCTGTAGAATTCACTGACTGCACCTCTGCAAAGGGGTAAGACCCCCGCTAACGAGTGTCCCGGATATGACACTAAACAATCTGATGGTGAGGTTCCAGCAGTGCTGGAGCTTTGGGGAATGCGGAGTACCCCTTCATCGCCATCGCTCCCAGGTCCACTCTGGCCCGGAGTGGTAGCACCTGATAGGACCCTATCTATGGGTTAAATAGAACTAACAGCATACTTATGCAAAAATGAATTGAGTAAACAGAATAGCTTGAAATAGAAACGTTTTGACAATCAAACCGAACTTACACTTAAAATGCGTGTTTATGCTTAACTGAATTATTTCAAATAGAACTGTTTTTCGACATTAAAACCGTATTTAAACTTAACTGAATTATAACATATAATTGCTTAAATAGTTTGAAATGGAAATGTTTTTGACAATTAAATTGTGCACTTATGCTAAACTGAACTGTTTTCAATAGAACAGATTATTTACATAAAAATGGATTTGGCATTAAATAACCTACAAAGGTTGATATGCCATAAAACCAAACAAATCAAACCAAACCATCAACTTTTTTAAGTGTCTTATTTATTAAGAATAGTGACAAATTAGAATTCACGGTTTACCGTAAACCCACCTATAAAAACGACCGCATACATTTCTATTCTCACCACAACAATAATATTGAAAGAGGAGTTATCATTAGGTTTTTTCCTTAAGGCCCTACGAACTTGTTCTCTGAAATAACTTTTGATGGATTCAGTTTTAAAGAAAATTCCTTTCTTAACCTTCTTTACACCAAACCTTTTATACAGTTTGCTAAATCTAAAGCCCTTAAAATCCACAATAGAAATCGATCTCAAACTAATCTCAACACACCATCCGATAAAAATAATCTCCATCGTACATACATTTTTTTACCTAAAAATTCTTCCAGTAACATCATAGGAAGTAACTTAAATAAACTTGATATTAAAACCCTCACTTTATCCTCTAAATCAAGTCCTCGACGCAACATCGTTTCTGACATCGGTGTTTACTGTATTCATTGCAAATTTAGATTTATGGGCAAAACGTCAAGGAACAGTCATAAACGTTTATACGAACATTAAAGATAGATTAGAATTTAAATCTTAATAATGCACTTCTACAATATATTTCCAAGCCTAATCCCAGCTTTGATTATGGTGTAACCACTATGTTAACTTATATACACAACAAGAGATTGTGACGAATTTTCGAAGCCGGTGCAATTTCACTTTGTCGGTCAATTAATATTCACTCTGGGTTAATCAGCATTTCATCGTATTTGTGGAAACTCGTTTTAAATCGTTGCAATATATTCCATCTTTCATTAATTAATTTCCATCCACAGAATCACAATTTCCTCATAATCGCTAACACACTTATTTCCAGCCCACTGATTTTTCCTTAATCCCTTTCTCTAATGAATATTTGATCCATATACTTTGCAACTTTCACTTGAAGCTTTAACTGCCTTTCTTTCACAACTACCATTTTTATAAATCTAAGATTTTCTAAAAAAAATGTTTTTAATTTATAGACATATCATTTGACATACGTTTGATATTCACATTTACCAACCCCTCCGCTCGGGTAGTTTATAACACAAGGTCAATTTTTTAAGCAGAGTTTAACAGGTTTCAATTCAGAGTTTTCCTTCTCCTAGACTTGTTGCCTCACCAAGGCTGAAGAACCTAGTCTTTCCTACTATTTACCCATAGCTGGAGGGAGAATAATTGGATTCATACCTTTCTCAAGGGTATTAGTGCTATATGAAATGCAATCAGTCTCGTCCAGGATTTGAACTCGTATCGCCGTGTCCATTTCCTACGACGATAACCATTACACCACGGACATACGTTTGATATTAATTAACGACAAATAGTTGTTTATGCATGATATGCTAACTTGTTTCCATTTCTTCCTTTTCTTTCCCTACCTTCTACCGCCTTTCTTTTCTATTTCCTCATCTCTCATTCCTTTGTTCTCTTCTTTTCTCTTCCTTTCTCCTTCTTCTTTCTCCTTTCAATATCTCTCTTGATGATTCTATTTGTTCTACAGCAATGTCTTAAACAATCACGTGGCATATTTTAAAACCCGAACGATGATTTATTGTTTAACGTTTACCCCTTTCTGTGTACATATAATATTTTCTTCTTGTTTTGTATTTTATTAAACATCCTTCAGTGATTTAACGTCACTTGATATCATCCTTTCCTAGTTCTGATGATGGTTCATTAGAACCGAAACGTTAGAGCGTGACTTTCTTTTATATTAAATTCTTCTTTTGGGATTACCTTGTTCTTTAATTTTCTCTCCCCCCCTCTCTCTCTCTCTCTATATATATATATATATATATAAGAATATATGAGATTTATGGTTTTCAGACGATTGCCGGCTGAGTGAATTATATATATGCTACCGTTTCTGCTCATAAATCGCAAAAGAAATTATGAAAGTACGTTAAAGATTATAAACATTATTAGACTTTTTAAAAAGTGCATCGGTGAATAAGAGAACATTTTTTAGCAAAAAATTCGATACTCTTGAAGGATGGGACATAAAAATCTCTGTGAGAAAGAAGATACCGAAAGTTTAAAATTATCTCACCATGTTAGCAAAAAAATATTTATGTCTGACGGGAAATAGAGTTCAAAAGAGGGAAAGAGAAAAATATAGGAACAATAATACATATATGTAATAAAGGAGATAGTGTTGACGAAGGAATAGTCGAGCATTCTTAAAGAAGAAGATAGATTATTACGGGTAAGAAAGAGAGATAAAAAGAATTAAAAAGAGTTAGTTTCAAAGCTAAAGAAGATGGAATATCAGCTGGACAATAGATGATGAGTTAAAAAAAAAATTGATAATGATCAGATATGTCTGTGAGATGGAGAAAAAGACAAGGAAAGTAAAAGAGATTAAAGAAAAGCGATATCACCAAAGAGGAAGCTGTAAAAGAAAAGGAAAGCAAATTATAAGGGAGAAAAGGTTAGAGAAAGAAAAACCGATGAGGTGAGAAGAGGAAAGGAAGGAGAGATTTTAAAAAAATAAAGAAAGATGAGAGAAGGAAGATAAACGAAGGAACTATGAAAGTGCAAGTGAGAAGAGAGAGGAAAGTGAGAATGAAATGTCGGAAAAGAGAGAGAAAATAAAAGAAAAGAGATAACAAAGGAGAAATGAAAAGGAAAAAAATGAAGAAGAGGAAGTAAGAAGATGAAAGAGAAGGGGAAAGATAATAGAAGAGAAGGGACATGAAGATAAAGTGGGAGAAAAAAAGAGAAAATAGCAGAAAAGAAGTAATGAATGCAGAGTGAGAGAAAAAGAGACAAAAGACGGGACATTAGAAGCAGAGTGGGGTAAGCTGAGATAAGAGTAGGGAGAAAAAAAAGAGAAAAAAAAAAAAGAAAAAATATGTTAGAGAAAAATAGAGATAATGGAAGTGAAGAAGAGAACAAAGGCTTAGAAAGAAGAGATAGAAGAAAAGAAAAGGGAAATTTAGGT